>CM052661.1:99140990-99166811 GCA_028533165.1 Leontopithecus rosalia
CATGCTCAAATTTCTATAAAATATTTCCTGCTTTCTACTCCTATTTTACTCCAGGCAAATGAGTCTAAATAGAATATGCTCTGTTGCCTCCTGAACCAGCTACTCTGTCACATAGAAACCTAAATTAAGTAGATATTTCTGTTAACATTGCCACGGTTTTCATAGTTTTTCAATATTAGACCTCAAAGGCAAAACTGTCTTGTCTTTATCTCAATGAGCACATCCAACTGAATGCTGTATCTTATTGGTGCCGCCTCAGAAAGTCTCTGCCTTCTGTGGTCTCTTTTCAGTTGTTATATTGTTTGTCTAACTCAAAGCACGAGTGTTGGAGGGCTTTGTAATGGTTCTTTCACCACTCGCTCAATTATCCTTGTACTCCTGTTAGATTCATTTTTCAGAATTTTAGTTTGAAACATAATTTTCCTCTTAAAATTTTCCCTGATTTTTTATTACCTAGACTAATAATTAAACTTAAACTTGCAATTCAGAACTATTTGCAACATCTACCATTGTTGCATTTAGATTTTTTTAATATACTATTTCAAGCATGCTGGAAATTGTAGAGAGTCATGTTATAAACCTCCACGTGTGGACGACTACATTACAGAAAGTGCTTTTTTTCTTTAAATTTTTTAACATAGAAAAATGTGGCCAGGCACAGGGGCTCATGGATGTAATACCAGCACTTTGGGAGACTGAAGTGGGAAGATCACTTGAGCCCAGGGGGTTGAGACCAGCTTGGGTACATGGTGACACCCCGTCTCTACTAAGAATACAAAACTTAGCTAGGCGTGGTGGTGCACACCTGCAGCCTAGCCACTCGAGAGACTGGGGTGCAAGGATCACTTGAGCCTGGGAGATCTAAGCTGTAGTGAGCTGAGATCATGCCACTGCACTGCAGCCTGGACGACTCAGTGAGGACCCTGTCTCAACAAACAAAACAATCAAACAAAAATGTTAGGAGTTGAAGACCCATTTGTACCTCTTGCTATCTTGCTATTTTCACAATGAAGAGTTGCCTTCAGTATTTATCTGTGTTACTACCTAAGTCTAGTCTGTGCACTTCAACCATTATATTGTCCACTATTGCATAAATTAATCACTCTTCCTCTATTAATAGACATTATTAGGTATTGCTACTACAAACCATGCTTCAACAAACACATATAGAATTATGCTTGACTGCATATATACATGTATTTCCAGGATATGTGGATAGAAATAGAAACACTGGTTTTTAAAGCGTGTACATGTTCACTAGATGTTTTCATATTGGTCATAAGTAAATGTTCTAATTTACAAGCCTAGAACCAATGAAATGAAAGCCACATTTATCCTCAGCAACAAATGCTTTCACCAGACTTTTAAATTATGAAATACTTCAAACATACAAAGAGCATAAAGTTTTCTTAAAACATAATTTACTATATTTCAGATTTTTAAAAAGATATAAAATGAATATAATTGAAGCCTGCTGTATATCCCAATACAGTTATTTCAGAAGTAAACTCATGTTTATAGTTCTATGCAGTTTTTCTACGTTTATTACGTTTTTGCATGTATTTAAATAATATTTGCTATTGCATTATGTAGCCTCAACTTTATGTAATTGGACTCGTACAGAATGTGATTTCCTGTTTTTGCTTCAGATTATGTTTTTGGAATGTAATAGTTTTGATACATAGAATTGCAGTTCATTCATTTTTACTTCTGTATACTATTGCTTTGTATAAATACTCTACCATTTGTATTTTAATGCAAATGTGCAAGAGCTTGGTTAGGTTACATGCTTAGAGGTGGACTTGGTGGGCATAGGTTGGCCACATACTCACCATCTGTTGCTAGTTTGTCAGATGGTGTATCCAAATGCACCCAAGTAAATTCTCAGACCTTTTGTTCTACCTTCTCAGCAACACATGACAGTGTGCGACTTTTACCCCTTGGGTAAATGAGTGGGTAAAGGTTGCATTTCTCTGCACTTTGAACATGTTGTCATGTGTTTGTTGACCAACTGATTTTCTTAATTTTTGAATTATTTATTCAGGTCTAATGATTAGTTTCCTATGCGGCACCTTTTCTTAATGTGTACAGGAATTCTATCTGTATTTTAAGAATTAATTATTTACAGTTATACACAATATAACTGTCTCACATAATAGTTTGCCTTTAAATTGACTTAGAGTCTTCCATGTCTTACTAACATTTTACATTTTGATAAAATTAATCTATTCACTTTGTGACTTTGTGACAAAAGAGATTTTTTTGTCTTATCCAGGAAGGCTCTTTCTATAGTAACGTAAGGCTATTATCTTCTAGTCTAATGATAGAATATTCTATTCTAATTAATTCACACGTAGGTCTTTAAGCAATGTCTAGTTAATACTTACTTTAGAGTTTGAATTTGGGATTTATTTGTTCCCATATAGGTAGGCTGTTTTTCCCCTCCATTTATTAAAATCCTTGGACATGAGCTTGTTGAACATGCACAGCTTTTCCTGTTTTCATACCTGTATTTTCAATATTGTGCTTGATTTGCTTAGGCAAATAGAGCAACATGGGCAAGGCAAAGGCACAGGGATCACAGAATACCTGTCATCGTGACTCAGTGCCACTTGTGTGTGAAGTGTCGCAGGTTAGGTCACATTCGTTAGGTCAGAGTAACACAGTAATATTTGTACCTGTGCAGTCTAGATTAGTGTGGGCAGGACTGGAAGCAGAAGTACTACATAGAAGCCAAGCTAAAAATGCCAGGAAGGGTTAGCATGAGCTGCAAAAATAGGAGATTTGCTGTTATAGAGTAGCGCCTTATGTGCATTGTATCATTATTTAAATATGGATTGATAATTTGCCCACTTCGTTTTTTTATTATACATATTTATGTTTATATAATAATTTTTTCTCCTCCTGCTATCACAGCTTGTCACAGTGCCACTTGCCACTTAAGACTATTTACAAAGCCACCTCATTTACAAGCTTTTCTAGATGTCATATACACTATGTGGTTTCTGCTCCTCCCCCTTTCAATTATTTGTGGTGCTTTGCTTGTGCTCTTAATATACACCCTTTTCTCTGGTTTACATTATATTTACATGTTCATGAAATTAATTTGTTCTCAATTATCCCACAATGATATATTTACTTTTTAATATCTCACTAAAATGTATTAACCGGAAATTTGAATATATTATAACATATTTTATGGTATTCATTGCATCATTATTAAAGCAATCATTTTTTAATTTTTAGAAAATAATTTTAAATAACACAATTTTAAAGCAACTTTTAATCAGATATTTGCATTTTGAATCAAAGTATTCTGATTTAAAATGTTGAAAAAAAGTTGCACTAAAATTAAAGCAATTATGTAAACTATTAAACATATACTTAATTTCCCAATTACCTATATTCCTTGACTTTATTTCTCTATCTGCATATTGAGTTGAATTTTTTTCTCTAAATATTAAGGAGTCAGCAAGACTGTCTTTAAGACTGTTTTAACACTAGCATTACTAG
Organism: Leontopithecus rosalia; assembly: GCA_028533165.1. NCBI lineage: Eukaryota > Metazoa > Chordata > Mammalia > Primates > Cebidae > Leontopithecus > Leontopithecus rosalia. The sequence goes on from CM052661.1 coordinate 99,144,504, forward strand.
AGCTAGATATACAGATTCATATTATTTTCATTTCTGGAGAAACTTTTCCCTGCCTTAAAATCATAAAGATATTCTCCTACATTATCCTAATTATTTCACATTTTAATTTTATATGTGAGCTGTCCATTCACCTGGATTGTTATTGGTTGGTGTGACATTATGATCAGGTTAATTTTTTCATATATTTAGATAGTTTTCTCATCACCATTTGTTAAATAATCTGTTATTTTCCATTCACGTTCAATGCTGCTGCTTCATATACCATGTTTCTGCATGTGTGTAGGTATTATGTGGGCTCCCTTATTCTTGTTCATTTATGTATAATGAACATTGCTGTTCCTCTCCATATCCAAACATTTTCCTTCCTCTCCAAAGCTGTCGAGGATCTGCCTAATTCTTTATTTTGTCATTAGCATTTTAAGATTTATTAACTTGCATCAAATACTTTGCTAAGATTTGAATTTAAAAATTAATTGACTTTTAAAATTAGAAACATAATTATAAATACATTTCAGGCATTACATGGTTCAACTTAATTTACAAATGTTGAAATAGGATCTCAAAAGAGTAAACTCAGATTACCTATGAAAGTTGTTTTGAGACTTAAGTTTCTAGGGAAAGATAAAAATAACTAAACCTTGGGCCATGTTACTAAACACTGTAGATCATGAGTATGCCATTACAAAATAATAAAATGAGAAACACAAGAAAACCTATAAAATTTGATATTCAATCAATGCAGTGACTTGAGGTGAAAAGTGTCAAAAATGATTAACAAACATTTATACCTGTTTTTTCCCTTTGTAAACATGGGATGTGTCACGTTTTGACTACCTAGTCACTCTTGATCACTGTTAGCCTGACATTACCCTACCTTTATTTCAGTTGTTTGATTTTTTGTACTCTTCTTTATTTCTTTAAATTTTATTTTAAGTTCAGGGTACAAGTGCAGGTTTGTTACATAGGTTAACTTGTGTAATGGGGGTTTCTTGTACATAGCTGATTTCCTCACCCAAGTATAACCCTAGTGCCCGTCAGTCATTTTTCCTGATCCTCTCTCTTCTTCCAGCCTCCACCCTCCGAAAGGTCGTAGTGTGTGTTGTTCCCTTCTAAGTGTCCATGTGTTCTCATCATTTAGCTCTCATTTATAAGTGACAACATGTGGCATTTGGTTTTATGTTTCTGTGTTCGTTTGCCAAGGATAGTGGCCTCTAGCTCCATACATGTTCCTGCAAAAGATATGCACTCTCTCTCTTTCTTTTTTAGTGGCTGCATAGCACTCTAACAAAGGTCTAATATCCAGCATCTATAAGGAACTTAAACAAAATTACAAGGAAAAAAGAAACTACCCCATAGAAAGGTGGGCAAATGACATGAACAGATACTTCCAAAAGAAGACATGCGTGTGTCAGCAATCATATGAAGAAAAGCATAACATCACTGATCATTAGAGAAGTGTAAATCAAAACCGCAATGAAATACCATCTGACACCAGTCAGCATGGCTCCTATTAAAAAGTCAAACATAACAGATGCTGGCAAGATTGTGGAGAAAAAGGAATGCTTATGTATTGCTGGTAAGAGTGTAAATTGGTCCAGCCATGTGGAAGACAGTGTGGTGATTCCTCAAAGACCTGAAGACAGAAGTATCATTCAACCCAGCAATCCCATTACTGGGTATATGCCCAAAGGAATAGAAGTCATTCTGTCTTGAAGACACATGCACACATAGGTTCATTGCAGCACTGTTCACAACAGCAAAGACATGGAATCATTCTAAATGCCCATTAATGATAGACTGGTTAAAGAAAATATGGGGAAATGTGGTACACATACACCATGGAATACCCTGCTTTTTTTTTTTTTTTTTTTTTTTTTTTTTTGAGATGGAGTTTCACTCTTGTTGCCCAGGCTGGAGTGCAGTGACACAATATCGGCTCACTGCAACCTCCACCTCCTTGGTTCAAGCGATTCTCCTGGCTAGTATTACATGAGCCCACTACCATGCCCGGATAATTTTTGTATTTTTAGTAAAGACGGTGTTTCACCATGTTGACCAGGCTGGCCTTGAACTCCTGACCCTAGGCGATCTGCCCACCTTGGCCTCCCAGAGTGCTGGGATTACAGATGTGAGCCACCCCACCCGCCTGTCCTGGAATACCCTACTTTTAAAGTTACTTTACTTTCTTAACACTTCCTCTCGATCTTAACTTTGTCTTCATTGTACTGTACTTAATTAAATTATAAATTATTGAGAATATGATATCTACATATAGAGAAAAATAGATTATAAAATATAGACATATAGATTATTTCTATAGTAATTTGCACTGCCTTGTTTTGTGCCCACACAATGTGGGCTCTGTATATAAATTTGGTAAATTAAAGGAGATATGTTTAAAATGCTGTAGTTTATATCTTCATTCATTCACTCTGCAATATAGATTTAGCATTTACTTTGTGCCAGATATGATTCTAATCATTCTTAGAGATTTAAATTCTTACTACAGTTGCCCTTTCAAGAAAGATTTCTTCTTTTTTATCTGAAATTTGAGTTTCAGACATTAAATAATTAATGTAAAAATATATATTTTGGGCCCCAATAAGGATTAATTCTTAATCCTTAAGAGGATAAATCTAGAGCTTCCCCATGAAAAATTATTGGGTTATGCAAGTCAAAGAGAAAGTGATTTAGAATATAAGCCTCTGATAGCTTATTTGCTGGATAAAATACCAAAAATAATAAAATCCAAATAAGTTGACTAGGATGGTCTAACATGTTAAAAAACAAATCTACTTTTTCCAGCAACCTCTCTATTCTCCTTTTATATACTCTGATAAATTTTTAAAAAGTAAAAATGAAAGGACTTGCTCAAATGCTAGAGTGTCAGTATGGTACTATATTTTACCTCAATGATGAATAATTGTCAGAATCATTGTCTTTTAATGTGGAATCATCATTCATGTTTATTAGTATTTCCTTATAGGCACCTAGAGTGATTCGTAGAAAAGCAATCTGCAAAATCAACTTGTAGCTTTGGTGTCTGTTGCTTTTCACAAATGAATGTACTCATAATGAAAAGACTAACATTGCTTGGACTACTTCAGTCTGGAATAAGAAGAAATCTTGCCTGTTCAGAACAGCCACAGGAGAAGTACTTAATTGAGGGCTTTGGAATCAGATTTTTATAGGAAATGTTTTAATTATTTGTTCTATCCTTTTGCTTCAAGAGTTTTTGTGGTAGTATATGCTTAAATTTCCTCCTGTGACTCTTATGATTTCCTTATGTAGTAGCATGGACATATTCCTGTGAGTTGAAGATGTGATGAGAACTTCTGATTTAAGAATCTTTAAATATTCTTTGGAGAAAATGTGATCCTGTCCTGATTAACTGCATACTAAAATGATTTAATTTACGAAATGTTAAGGTGATCTAAAATTCCAGAATTTTTAAATGATTGGCTTTTTATTTACTGCACATGGATAGTTTATATTTCTATCAAAATATATTGGAAATAATTTCTTAGATTCCTGTTTGTACTTGAAATTTTATGCTTAAATATGCGTTGAAAACCACAATGTATCCAAGCAGTTATGTTTAATACAAACAACACCTATATCTCTGTTGATTATGCTATAAGGAAAATATTGAAGGATTTCCCTCTCTCTGTTTGTGTGTGTGTGTAATTAATATATACCCTCTCAATATATAAACATATCTTATTAATATAGAATATATATATATATATCTTACCTGGTACAACACAAGGTCTTCCTTTCCTTCTATAACACCTCTAATGCAGTGTCTGTAATTTTTTTATGATTTTTGCATTCTCACACTTGTAATTCCTAAGCCTAGTATTACAATTTAAACCTGTTAAAAAGAGAGAAACTATTGTTTTCATTTAGATGTATATATCTGGAATGTTTCCAAAGATAAATTGGTTAAACTTTTCACTATGATTATGAAACACTGATTGTTAGTGATTATGAAATGCTGATAAATTGGTCATTTTTATCTAATGAATTTTCCTTTTTATGAAAGTGAACCATAAAAACAATCTCAGTGCATAGAAGGTTATTCAGCTGCCTCTGAAAGAAATTTATAAGTGGGCATTTTACATTATTGATTTCCTAAACTCTGAATTATCAAAAAGCTTTTAATCTGTAGAGGGACAGTTATAACTATTAGATCTACCTGCGTTGAAAGGTCTAGAATTGACTTGATTACAAAGGAGAAGAAAAAGCCATCATTTCCAGAAAAGTCTTAGGTTGTCTACATCAATAGTGTCATCATTTTAACATCCAATTTTAGAATATTTGTTATGTCTGTATCTTCAGTCTAAGCATTCTGAAAGGAACAGTAGTTAATGACAATGGCTTATTCAGATTTAAGGTACAGATTCTTTCTTTTTACTTTCATTTTTTAATTATTTTTGGGGAGGAAAGGTCTTTTGTCTTCCAAATATTAAAAAAAAGTCTTTGATTATAAAAGTGAATTGCTCATTATTAAGATAACAATCACACAACATAGAAAATGATAGTTGGACTTAAACGATAATCTCCCCCACTTCCTCATTAGGATCAGTACCATTATTCATTCTTTGAATGAATCTACCTAAATTTTTTTCTTTCCCTAAGTTGAGTACATAAATAATTTTACTTTGCAAAAATAGCAGAGAGTATATGCAATGCTTTATAGGGAATTTTTTTCCCCACTTAAAAATAGATTTCTGGCCCGGCGCAGTGGCCCACACCTGTAGTCCCAGCACTTCGAAGAGGCCAAGGTGGGTGGATCACCTGAGGTCAAGAGTTTGAGACCAGCCTGGCCAACATGGTGAAACCCCATCTCTACTAAAAATACAAAATTGGCTAGGTGTGGTGGGCCTGTAGTCCCAGCTACTTAGGAGGCTGAGACAAGAGAATCACTGGAACCCAGGAGATGAAGGTTGCAGTGAACCGAGATCATACCATTGTACTCCAGCCTGGGCAACAGAACAAGACTCCGTCTCAAAAAAAGAAAAAAAAAATTGACATTTTCCAATGTCAATTTTCCTAGCTGAGTCAACATAGGACCACCATTGACGGCCTCTCCCGTGTCAAAATCAGGTTTATTACCTCAGTATAATGAAGGAGACTGCACAGCAGAGAAACTTTGAGAGTTTCCACCAAACTAAGGGAAAGAGAGTTATCGCAGTGTGTAGGGAGTAATGGAGCTTAGGTGAAATGTAAATAGGACAGTACTGTAAGCAGGCACAAAGCAAGACTGTTTAAAGGGACTAACGTCAGTTTTGGACTGCAATGTAAACTGGGAGTCCTTTCTCCTTGTAAACTACAGAGTTGAGATAATTATGGAGAGCTGTGTCCAGAATCCGCTTATCTGAATCTCTGCACCTGAGTTGTCAATTCCTGCAGATTCCCTGAGTCAAAGTAACATAACAACTCTAGGCAAGAGTGGGAGGTTTCATTCTTATTTACATAATTTCAGACATCAAAGTTTCTGACACAAACAAGGTTTCTCAGTGAGTAGAAAAACAGTACTCATACATAAAACAGTATCCTTAAGCTGCTCTTGATTGTGTAATAGCTTATCTTTGGGAGAAAGGGTGATTCCTGTTAACTTTGCATCTGGCATTACTTGTCTTATTCTAGCCCAGGAATGGCAGGGCTGATTTTTACAGTTCTAATTAATTTTTAATTTCTCACAATAAATATAGGTGTACACAATTTTCATCGAGTACCATTTACAGATATTATATAATTTGTTTAATTACTGCCTACTGTTGAAATTTCCCCACCCCATTGATAAAACTTTATAAGAAAAATTGTTGGGTCAAAGTTAAATGTAACTTTTTAATTTGAGATAGTTTAAGGCTTACATAAAAGTTACAAAGATAGTACAGAGAGTTCTACATACCCTTCATCTGGCATTCCCTTATGTTAATATCTTACATAAGCACAGAATAATTATCTAGCTTAATTTTTTGTTTTACACGTATTAAAAATAGTTTGTATCCTACATTTAAACATAATACTTTAAAAGATTGCAGCTTAACCATAGGAGCCTCTGTTAAGTTTTAATAACCAAAAATAAAAAGTTTGAAAGGAAATGACAATTTAACATTGATACTTCACAATATAGTATACAATTAGTGAGATTTTTTTCCTAAAAATTGTTAAACTAAACCTGTTTATCATTTTGACTGGGCACAGTGGGCCATGTCTCTATTTCCTGCACTTTAAAAGACCAATGCCTGAGGATTGCTTGAGCCCATGCATTTGAGAACAGGCTGGACAACATGGCAAGAACCTGTCTCTATAAAAAAATTTAAAACCTTACCCAGGAGTAGAGGTGTGCATCTGTCATCCCAACTACTTGGGAGGCTGAGGTGGGAGGTTTCCTTGAGCCCAGGAGGTCAAGGCTGCAGTGAGCTGAGATCGTGCCACTGCATTCCAGCCTGGACAACAGAGAGAGACCTTGTCTCGAAAAAAAAAAAAAGTTTGTCATTCTAATTATTTTGAAATGTGTAAAAAATGTGAAACCCATGTGAACCTAGAATCTGATTGCCAATAAGATAATGCTATTTTGAGAGAAGAGAGGGAATACGTATGCGTATTTCTGCATTTGAATGAGGTTTCAATATTTAAAATTAATCTTTTTCACAGTTGGAATAATTATGTGACTACTGGCAACAGTGATACGTTTGGTGGTGTTACTGCATAGAAACTTGTTTCCAAAGTTTCCAAGTTTAAATTTCCCCTTCAAAAAAAAAGTGATTAGTGTAAGAAAATAAAATTTTATATAAAATATAAATTAATATAATTTTTAAAATATTTCATTTGGAAGCATTTGTGTTGTGCTTGATATAAAATTAATGAATTAAGCTAACAAATTGCCTCATAAAAATTCATTATTAAAGACAAAGTGTGTGTACATTATATTTTCTGGCACATTCCAGGTTAATAAATCAAGACTTTAAGGTTATGGATATGTCTGCTTGACCTCAAAGCACAGTGATTTATTTGTTTCGATGGTTTTGATTACTGCAAAGTTGTAGAAGTGGCAGTTTGTGAAAATTGTGGCATAGCTAAAAACAGAAGCTCTCTTCTACCTTCTTTAGTCTGATTTAAAAAGCTTAATTCTGTGTGCTCTAATGCATTTGAATCTAGTTTTAGTCCATATATTAATAAAGTTAGAATTAAATTTAAAATTGAACTAGAACAGATCTGCAATTTTTAGGAGATCTATTAGATTTTATTTATTAGTGCTAATTGAACACTGCCTCTGCTTGAAGAATTGGTAGTAAAACACTCTTAGAAAGCAAGTTTCAGTTTTCTTCCCTGATTTTTTTTTCTGGGAATCAGTGTAATATGTTAAAATATCTAATCATTTAATTGAACGGCAAAAGCATAATGATTTTGATTAACCGTTGCAATAGAAATGGCAGGGAAAATTAAAGATGTCTTTTAAGTGAGCTACATTTTAAAAAATTGTATCACATTTTGTAAGTAAACCATAATAAAAATGTATTTAACCAAAATAGCAGCCAAAAATTATTCCAGATTGAGATAAAGCTTATATACATCTAAGTCTCATGCTGTACTTGAAAATGTAATACAGCAAGCCACACTGCAGGGAAGAATTCAGGACAATGAGACTGTGTGCACACAGTTTTAGAGGCTTCGCTCTGTGTCATCTGTATATACTGCAAAAGAAAGAATTCTTTCCTTCTAAAAACCTGGATATAAGTAGTTTGGAAAGAACTGTGGACTGTTTTCTCTCAGAAACTGGTTAAATATATAGTCACGTTTATGACATAAAGTTCAGTAGCAAAATATAGAAAGAACAATATGCATTTCACATTTGGGATTTTGTCACATATATTCCTATGTACTTTTTCACTACAGATCTTCCATGTGCTATACAAAGTTTTGCCAAAGTGTGGCTAATACAAAAAGAAAACCACGTGCACTAACTTTGTAGCCTGAACTATAGCAACATTTTCTGTTCACACGTGATTTTTCCGTGGGGATAATCGGTTCCACTTTTGTCATGCATTTTAACGATTTCTTACTGATTTTCAGCTTCTCTTCTGAGCATATCTATGCGAGGTAATGATCAGTTTGGTTTGGAAGCAATAGAAGGGTCTGGGAATCCTTGTGGAGCCAGTAGAAGCAAGGCTCCCAGACAGGCAGAGTGATGTTTGAGACATGTTTTTCAACTTTTCTATCATTCCACAAATACCTATTGATTTCTGACCCTTCTGGCATTTTTCTTGATTAATGTTTCTGCCACATTCTCTCCATGTGAACTTGGACAAATTAATTAAACACTTTGTACTTTAAACTCCTCATTGAAAAAGTAAGGAAAATAACTCTTCCCCTTCAGACTATGGTGAGTCTCAAAAAAAAAAAAAAATGAAAGAAGTGGCATGTGCCCCACATGTTGTATGCACATGTAGATTTGCATGCGGCAGATATACTGGATCGTTCTTGGGAGATACAGATGTAAGGAAATGGAAAAGGTAAGATTGGTGTAGGGGAATCCTGATCTGCAGTGAGGTTGTAACTGCCATCTTAGCCTGCTCCACAGTTGAGTTCTGGAACTGGGATGGTCCTTGAGAGTTGTCACAGATTGAGGCCAAAGAAGTAGTCTTTGCCTTTGTACATTGGCCAGTCACTAGAGTCGAGTTTTCTTCCTCTCCCCTCAGTATCCTGATGTTTTAAGTTTATTAATCATCCATTTATCAGCTATTGATTTAGGCTGTGTACTCTACTGGAAATGTAAATACAGATAAAATATGGGTCCTTCCATTAAGAATGCATTGAACAGGTGGGTTGATTTAGTAAATGGGCAAATGGGTTGAATCTTGTAGAGCCATAATAAAAATACAGTTAAATGCTGTGCTTCCGAGGGAACACAGAAAGGGGCCTTTTCATTAGATGTGGACACAAAGTGGGAAAGGATTCCTTAAATCTTTGGTAATTGTGTGGATCTTGAAGTAGAACAATAAAAGAACAATAATTGGAACAATAAAGCCAGAATGGATACCGAAGTAGTAAGAAGTTCAAGTTGTAGAATAACATTAAGTAACATTTTTCCCCTTAATGAATATATATTTAAAATCTTTTTCTTTGTTTACCTTTTTTGCCTGAAGTATTTACAATTTATTATTGTTTTGATTTTCAAATAATCCATGTTACTTGCTAGAAGGAAAATACATAAATATATATTTCAGTGATATTTCCCCCTCCCTCTTTCATTTTTATCACTCTGAGATGTATCCAGTTTTTCTCTTGGCTCATATGTGCTTTTCTTTAGCTATATAAAGATACAATTTAAGATAATTTAAGATAATATCACTTTATTACCAGCTATGAAAACTAATAAAGTTAATATACCTTTAATCTTTCTTTTCTTTTTTTTTTAAATTTTATTTATTTTTTTATTGCATTTTAGGTTTGGGGTACATGTGAAGAACATGTAAGGTAGTATTTTAACTTGTTAGGGTTTTTAAAATTTATGTCATGTTTTATAATTACAGTTCTTACACCTTAGTTCTCTATTTAAAACTTTAGTTCTATATTAAAATCTATGTGATGCACCACTGCAGACTGTTTATTCTTGAGTTTTTTATTTTGATACATATATGAATTATCTGGATTTTTTTTAATACTTGAAGTTCTGGGATACATGTGCAGAACATGCAGGTTTGTTATATAGATATACACATGCCATGGGTTTGCTGCACCCATCAACCAGTCATCTATAATAGGTATTTCTCCTAATGCTATCCCTCCCCTAACTGCCATCCCACCCACTGACAGGCTCCCATGTGTGATGTTCCCCTTCCTGTGTCTAAGTGCTCTCATTGTTCAACTCCCACTTAAGAGTGTTTGGTTTTCTGTTCCTGTGTTAGTTTTCTGAGAATGATAGTTTCCAGCTTCATCCATGTCATGGCAAAGGACATGAACTCATGCTTTTTTATGGCTGCATAGTATTCCATGGTATTCATGTGCCACATTTTCTTTATCCAGTCTGTCACTGATGAACATTTGGATTGGTTCCAACTTTTTGCTATTGTGAACAGTGCTGCAATAAACATAGGTGTGCACATGTCTTTATAGTAGAATGATTTATACTCCTTTGGGTATATACCCAGTAATGGGATTGCTGGGTCAAATGATATTTCTGGTTCTAGATCCTTGGGGAATTGCCACCCTGTCTTCCACAATGGTTGAACTAATTCACACTCCCATCAACAGTGTAAAAGTGTTCCTATTTCTCAATATCCTCTCCTGCCTTTTTAACGATTGCCATTCTAACTGGTGTGAGGTGGTATCTCATTGTGGTTTTGATTTGCATTTCTCTTTTAAAAAATGTATTATACTTTAAGTTCCTGGGTACGTATGCAGATCCTGCAGTTTTGTTACATAGTTACACAGGTGTCCCGGTGGTGGTTTGCTGCATCCATTGCCCCATCATCTACATTAGGTATTTTTCCTATTGCTATCCCTCCCCAATTCCCCTACCCCATGCTGTTCCTCTCGTAGCCCCCCATCCCCCAGTACCTGGTGTCTGATTCACCTCCCTGCGTCCTTGTGTTCTCATTGTTCAGCACCCACTTACATGTGAGAACATGTGGTGTTTTGTTTTCTGTTCTTTAATGACTAGTGATGATGAGGTTTTTTTCGTATGTTTGTTGGCTGCATAAATGTCTTCTTTTGAGAAGTGTCTGTTCATATCCTTTGCCCACTTTTTGATGCTTTTTTCTCTTGTAAATTTAAATTCTTTTTAGATTCTGGATATTAGCCCTTTGTCAGGTGGATAAATTGCAAAAATTTTCTCCCATCTGAAGGTTGTCTGTTCACTCTGATGATAGTTTCTTTTGCTATGTGGAAGGTCTTTAGTTTAATTAGATTCCATTTCTCAATTTTGGCTTTTGTTGTCATTGCTTTTGGTGTTTAAGTCATGAAGTTTTTGCCCATGCCTTTGTCCTGAATGGTACTGTCTATGTTTTCTTCTAGGATTTTTATGGTTTTATGTCTTATGTTTAAGTCTTTATTCCCTCTTGAGTTGATTTTTGTATAAGGTGTAAGGAAGGGATCCAGTTTCAGTTTTCTGCCTATAGCTAGCCAGTTTTCTCAACACTATTTATTAAATAGGGAATTCTTTTCCCATTGCTTGTTCTTGTCCAGTGTGTCAAAGATCAGATGGTTGTAGATGTATAGTGTTATTTTTTTAGGCCTCTGTTCTGTTCCATTGGTTTATATATCTGTCTTGGTACCAGTAACCATGCTGTTTTGGTTACTGTAGCCTTGTAGTATAGTTTGAAGTCAAGTAGCATGATAATAGCTTTGTTATTTTGCTTTGATTGTCTTGGCTATACAGGCTCTTTTTTGGTTCCATATGAAATTGAAAGTAGTTTTTTTTTTCTAATTCTGGAAGAAATTCAATGGTAGCTTGATTGGGATAACCCAAAGGAATTATCTGGATTTTATCAAACTTGGAAATATTTTGGAAATATTGTTCATGCAGGCATATCTTAAAAATGTTGTTGGTTCAGTTCTAGACCACCACAATAAAACAAATTTTAAAATAAAGGGAGTCAAACAAATTTGGGGGTTTCCTAGTGCATGTAAAGTCATGTTCACATTCTGCTGTAGTCTATTAAGTGTCAATATAATTGTCTCTGAAAAACATTGTAATTCCTTCATTAAAAAATAATTAATTACTAAAAATGCTAGTGATTATCTGAGACTTCAGTGTGTAGTAATATTTTGCTGATGAAGGGTCTTACCTCAGTGTTGATGGCTGCTGACAGATCAAGGTGGTGGTCACTCAAAGTTAAGGTGGGCATGGCAACTTTTAAAAACAAGACAACAGTGAGTTTGCCACATCTATTGGGTCTTCCTTTCATGAAAGATTTATTTGTCATATGTGATGCTGTTTGATAGCATTTTACCCATAGTAGAACTTCTTTTGCAATTGGAATCAACTAAGTTTATGTAATATTCTAAATCCTTTGTTGTCATGCCAATCATATTCACAGTATCTTCATCAAGAGTCGATTCTGTGTTAAGAAACTACTTTGTTTGCTTATCCATAAAAAGAAACTTGTCATTTGTTAAAGTTTTACCTTGAAATTTCAGCAATTCAGTCATATCTTTAGGCTCCACCTCTAATTCTGGTTATCTTGCTATTTCTACCATGTCTGCAGTTCCTTCCTCTGCTGAAGACTTGAACTCAAAATCATCCACAAGAGTTGAAATCAACTTCTTTCAAACTCCCTGTTAATGTGTATGTTTTGACTTCCTCCAATGAATCAGAAATGTTCTTCATCTAAAATGCTGAATCCTTTCCAGAAGGTTTTCAACTTACTTTGCCCAATTCCATCAGAGGAATCACTGTTTGTGACAGCTACAAACTTATGAAATGTGTTTCTTTTCTTTTCTTTACTTTTTTTTTTTTTGAGACATAGTCCCACTCTGTTACCCAGGCTGGAGTGCAGTGACTCAATCTTGGCTCAGTGCAACCTCCAACTCCTGCGTTCCAGCAATTCTCTTGCCTTAGCCTCTTGATTAGTTGAGATTACAGGTGCTTGCCACTATTCCCAGCTAATATTTTTTTGTATTTTTAATAGAGACAGGGTATCACTACGTTGGCCAGGCTGGTCTCTAACTCCTCACATCAGGTGATCTGCCTACCTCAACCTCCAAAAGTGCTGGGATTACAGGCATGAGCCACCAAGCCTGGTCATGAAATGTATTTCTTATATAATAAGACTTGAAAGTCTAAATGACTCTTTGATTCATGGGTGGCAGAATGGATGTTGTGTTAGCAGGCATAAAAATGACAGTTATTACCGGGTATAATGATCACGCCAATAGTCCTAGCATTTTGGGAGGCCAAGATAGGTGGATCACTTGAGCCTAGGTGTTCGAGACCAGCCTGGCCAACATGGTGAAACCTTGTTTTTACAAAAACTACAAAAAATAGCTGGACATCATGGCAAATGCCTGTAGTCCCAGCTACTTGGGATGCTGAGGTGGGAAAGTTTCTGGAGCCTAGGAGATGGAGGCTGCAGTGAGCTGTGATCATACCACTGCACTCCAGCCTGGGCAACAGAGTGAGACCCGGTCTCAAACAACAAAACAAAAACATCACCTCTTTGTTCATTTCCATCAGATTTCTTGGGTAACCAGGTATATTGTCAATAAGCTGTAATGTTTCAAAAGGAATCTCTTTTTCTAAGCAGTAGGTCTCAACATTGGGCTTAAAATACTCAGAAAACCATGCTGTTAACAGATAGGCTGTCATCCAGGCTTTGTTGTCCTATTTATAGAGTACTGGCAGAGTAGATTTAGCATAATCCTTAAGGATCTTACAATTTTTGGAAAGGTAAATGAGCATTGTCTATAACTTAAAGTCACCAGTTGCATTAACTCTAACAGGAGAGCCAGCCAGTCCTTTGAAGCTTTTAAGTTAGGTATTGACTTCTCCTTTCTAGCCATGAAAGTCCTGAATGGCATCTTCTTCCAGTAAAAGCCTGTTTTGTCTACATTGAAAATATGTTTTTAGTACAACCTCCTTCATCAGTGGTCTTAGCTAGATCTTTTGGATAACTTGCTGCAGCTCCTATGTCAGCACTTGCTGCTTCACCTTACACTGTTATATTATGGAGATTACTTCTTCCTTTAAACCTCATGAACCAACCTCTGCTAGTTTCAAACTTCTCTTCTGAAGCTTCCTCACCTCTCTCAGCCTTCATAGAATTGGAGTGAGGGCCTTGTTCTAGATTAGGCTTTGGCTTAAGGGAATGTTGTGGCTGCTTTGATCTTTTATACAGAACACTGAAACTTTCTCCCTATCAGCAACCCAGGCTATTTCATTTTCTTATGATTCATGTGTTCACTGTAGTAGCACTTTCATTTTTTCCAGAAACTTCTTTTTGCGTGTCTCAACTTGGATAACTGTTGGGCACAAGAGCGCTTGCTTTTGGGCTGTATCTGTTTTCAACATGCCTTTCTCACTAAGTTTAATGATTTCATAATAATTTGTAGCTTTTGATTTGAAGCAACAGGTGTGCCATTCTTTCTTTCAGTTGAACACTTAGAGGCCATTGTAGGGTTGTTCATTGGGCAATTTCAATATGGTTGTCTCAGGGAATCTTGAGGTCTGAGAAGAGGGAGAAAAGTGAGAAATGGCTGGACCGTGACATCAGAAGACATACACCATATTTGTCAATTAAATTTAGCACCTTATATAACATGGTTTGCGGTGCTGAACACAATTACAATAGTGATATCAAAGATCATTGATCACAGATCACCATAGCAGATACAGAAATAATGAAATAGAAATAATGAAATGGTTTAAAATATGAGAATTACTAAAATGTGACACAGAGACATGAAGTGAGCACACACTTTGAAAAATGGAGGTGATAGACTTGCTTAGCACAGGGTTCCCACAGAATTTCAGATTGTAAAAAATGCAATTATCTGCAAAGCACAATAAATTTAAGTACAATAAAACAGGCTATGCCTGTCGTTGTTTTCAAGAAGACATTCGGAGTAGCCATGAATCTGTTCTGTTTTACTACAGACTTGGGAATGTTGGCCTGGTGCTTTTATACTTGCAGGATAACTTGAGCCCAAGTATATTTCTTGGGTTATAGTCTTTTTTCACTGCGATCCTTGCAGACATTGTTTCACTGTCCTCTTGTATTTACTGTGTCTGTAGAGAATTTCAGTCTCTAATATCTCACTTTTCTACACAAATTGATTTTTCATCTGGGATTTCTGTTCTCTTACACACACACACACACACACACACACACACACACACACACACAGCTTTGATGATGAGATACGTTGAATTTGAAACAAAAAATTGTTGTCTTATGTAGAATGGTGACCTTGGGAGAGAAAAGCAACTTGACGTTGTCTGGTTGAAGGTTTAATAAAGGTGCTGAGTGAGTGGGTAGTGAATTTCAGCAGCTTCTTGAGGTATTTCAAACCCTACTATTTGATTTTCAATAGGCTAATTTAAAAATTAATTGATTATTTTAAACTTTTGAAACTATAAAGGCAGAAGGATACTAAAATTAAACTTTTCAAATTAATTCTCTATTCTCTATACCACTCATTTTCCGGTAAAGTGTGTGTGTGTGTGTGTGTGTGTGTGTGTGTGTGTGTGTGTATGGTTTTGAATTCAAATTAAATCTGTCCTTGTAGCCAATAATAACCATAAAAAAAACTCCTTGTATGAATACCAAATTAAGTTAAAGTAACATTTTATTGTAGTTTTAATTATTATACTGTTACTGTCAAAAAATAGTATAAAAGTATGGCAAATACGTGTACTCAATTTTTAAAATTCAATAGTTGTTTCTTTTTTGTCCATCTTTCTCACAAAGATTGCATGTATTTTTAGCTAGGCAATTTCCTCTGAGGATCTCAATTATTTTATACTTTCTGAAACATTTTTGCAGTTTAAAACATTAAAAGACTAGAGAAGATAAATTTAATAGAATAAAATTTATACATAACATCTGTTGTTACTCAATATAAATTACTTATTTTGAAGTATGTTGCTTGTACAGAAAAACTTTGAAAGCTATACTGAACCTACCTCCAATGTTTCATTCAAAAGTGAATGGCATAAATAACTTAAGTTTACAAGGTATTTCTGAATTAGACAGTTAGATGCTTTGAGCCCACCAGAACATGCACTGGACAATATAGCAATAAAAGTAGCTAAAAAATGTATTCTTCTTTTTTATAATAGAAATATCAACAGCCAGGGGATGCACGGAATAACTGTTCATTCAACAGTTGTTGCATTGTGAAAAGCACAATAGGTGTTCCGTGGTATAAAGAGATGGCCCAGTGGTAGAGGTAGAACACCAGCGTGCATAATGTTACACAGAATGTGGTAAATGTCTTAAGGAGGAGACAATGAAGCAATTTGGATATTGAGAGAAAAGAAAAAAATGTTCAGGTTGGAAGGAAGGCAGAGTTCAGAAAAATACTTTAGAAAGGAGATAACCTTTAAGCTGAGGATTAAAATATGGTCACTCAGGAACATGCAGAGATAGAGGTGAGAGAACAAAGTAGTCAGAGGATTTGGATAATTCTATAATTGTGTGTCAATCCTGCATAATTAACCAGTCTGTCTTTTATCTTGTGTTTTATAAAATTCACCATTAATGTTGTTTTTGACTTGCTTAATTCTCTCTTCTGAAAACAGAACCAATTTGCTCATTTTATGAATATTAACAACAATATTTGGAAGCATATTTATGTTCTTTTTATTTTTAAAGATCTTCAAGGAACTTTAAATACGCTTTGTGTATTAGTCTGTCTCACACTGCTATAAGGACATACCTGAGACTGGGTAATTTATAAAGGAAAGAGGTTTAATTGACTCACAGTTCAGCACAGTTGGGGTGGCCTCGTGTAACTTACAATCATGGTGGAAGGAGAAGCAAATACATCCTTCTTCACATGGCAGCAGGAAACAGAAAGGCAGAGCAAAGTGGAGAGAGCCCCTTATAAAACCATCCCGCAAGGTCCCTCATACAATATGTGGGGATTACAATTCATATTGCAATTCAAGATGAGATTTGGGTGGGCACACATAGCCTAACCATAGTATTTTGCAAATTATTTTTGAACAAGAGACATGTAATTTCTGCTTGCTACTTTATATATGTTGCTTATTGTCTTATACTATACTTGCTTGTCTTGAAGACACTTGTATCTTCCCATCATTACACAGCTTTCAATGTATATCTGTGTCAATACTTTGTTAGTGTTTCTCTACCTTACTAACAAAATATGTAAGCTTTAAGATGAGTTCATGTCCTTTGTAGGGACATGGATGAATCTGGAGAACATCATTCTCAGCAAATTGACACAAGAAGAGAAAAGGAAACACCATATATACTCACTCATAGGTGGATGATGAACAATGAGAACACATGGACACAGGGAAGGGAGTACCACACACTGAGGTCTATTGGGGGAAATAGGGGAAGGACAGCGGGGGCGGGGGAGCGGGGGAGGGATGGCATGGGGAGAAATGCCAAATATGGGTGAAGGGGCAGAAGGCAGCAAAACACACTGCCACGTGTGTACCTATGCAACGATCTTGCATGTTCTGCACATGTACCCCAAAACCTAAAATGCAATAAAAAAAAGATGGCTTTAAATGACATCAAGGAAATGGCTGAGTTCATGGAGGATCAAGTACAGTAGGCAATTTAGAATTTTTAAAGATCTTTGATGTTTTGGAGAGCATGGCACTTTTTATTCTTTTCATTGCAGCCTAGGCTGATTCACTTGCAATGTAGCTAAATAACTTTTGTAGTGTTATCTCGTAACAGCTGAATATTTGAAGAGAACTAGAGAACAGTTCTGGATGTATAACTCCAGGAACTCATTACCTTCGTAACTGCACAAAAAGGGCACCATATGGAGTTGATTCAATTTGTGGTTGTTCTCCAAGAATGCATTTCCCAACCACCAAATCCCACACATAAGCTATGCCTGTTTTGTAAATGTTCCTCTGAGGTTTACTTGGATGAAAACTTCAGTGGGAAGAGTTTGTCACCTTTCTTCCTGCCCTCAGTGCCGAATACCATAGTGGTTTTTATTTTTATTTTTCATTTATATAAGTCATTATTGAGGCAAAGTTAACATAATATAAAATCAACCTTTTTTTTTTTTTTTTTTGGAGACAGAATTTTGCTCTGTTGCCCAGGCTGGAATGGAATGGTACGATCTCGGCTCACTGCAACCTTCACCTCCTGGGTTAAAGCTGTTCTCCTGCCTCAGCCTCCCAAGTATCTGGGATTACAGCCACCTGCCACCATGCCTAGCTAATATTTTGTATTTTTAGTGGATGCGGGGTGTTGCTATGTTGGCCAGGCTGGTCTTGAACTCCTGACCTCAGGTGAACCACCTGCCTTGGCCTCCCAAAGTGATGAGATCACAGGCATGAGCCACTGCATCTGACCACAATCAACCATTTTAAAGTGTACTGTTCACATTTTTATCCACTGTTCCTTTTTAATGGTATTCAGTGGCATTTAGTACATTGGAAATGCTGTGCAGCCGTGTGTCTGTCTAGTTATGAAACATTTTCATCATTATTTTTGTCATCATAGTGGGTGTGAAGTAGTATCTCACAGCGGTTTTGATTTGAATTTCTTTAATGACTAAGATGTTGAACATCGTTTCATGGGTATGTTGGTCATTCATATATCTTTGGACAAATGTCTGCTCAAGCCCTTTGCCCACTTATTGGGTAGGGAGACATGTTAGTTTATTTGCTGTTAGATTATAAGTGTTCTTTATATATTCAAGATACTAGACCCTTATGAAGTACAGGGCTTTAAATTTTTATACCATTGTGTAGATTGCCTTTTCACTTTCAGGATAATATCCTTCGATGCATAATTTTTTTCATTTTGATAAGCTTAATTCTATTTTGTTTTTTCATATTCTTTTGATGATACCTGTAAGAATATATTGCCAAATTTCATGTCATAGAGATTTACCCTTATGTTTTCTTCTAATAGCTTTATGGTTTAAACTTTTACATTTAGGTCCTTGATCCATTTTTAGTTAAATTTTTCATATGGTGTGAAGTAGGAGTTCAATTTTATTCTTTTGTCACAATACCACTTGTTGAAGAGACTGTTCTTTCTCCAGTGAACGGTCTTGGTGCCCTATTGAAAATCAGTTGACCACAGATGCATGGGTTTATTTATAGACTCCCTGTTCTGTTCTTTTAATCTGTATGTCTATCATTATCCCAGTGCCACACTGTTGTAATTATTGTAACTTTGGAATAACTTTTGAAATTGAGAAATATTAGTCCTCCAAATTGGTTCTAATGTATCATGATATTTATTTTTTAACTATTAAGGGTTACTTACAATTTCGTATGAATTTTGGATCAGGTTTTCCCTTTTATAATAGAAATTATATTGATTCTGTGGATCACTTGTGGTAGTGGATACTGTCATCTAAGCACTGATGTCTAAGCTGATGAACATATACTGCTTTTCTATTTAATTTTGCCTGCCTTAATTTATTTTGACAGTGTTTTTTAGTTTCAGTATACAAGTCTTGCATCTTTTTGGTTAAATGTATTGCTAAGTATAATATTCTTTTTGATCCATTATTTTCTTAACTTCATTTTGATATTATTAATTGCTACTGCATGGAAATACAACTTATTTTTGTGTGTTTATCTTGTATTCTGCTGCTTTGCTAAATTTGCTTTTTAGTTTAATTGATTTGTGTGTATGTGTATGGATTTCTAAAGATTAGATTACCTATGTATATTATTAGGTCTTCATATAGATATAAATAATTTTGCTTTTTTCCACTTTGTGTGCCATTATTTTTCTTGGCTAGAACTAGTAGCACAACATTGAATGGCGGTGGAGAAAGTGTTTGTCCTCATCTTGTTCCTAGTCATAGAGGGCAGGTTTTCAGTCTTTCACTATTTAGTATAATGCTAGTTGTGAACTTTTCATAAATGCCTTTCATCAGGCTGAGAACATTTCCTTCTCTTCCGAGTTTATTAAGTGTTCTTATCATGAAAGCATTTCTTTAGGATTTTGTCAGATGCTTTTGTTGGCATCAATTGAGATCATCATATAGATTTTTTTCCTTCAGCCTATTGTAACATATTACTTTGACTTTCATATGTTGAGCCACTCTTTTATATCTAAAATAAAATTTACTTGGCTATTGTATATATATTTTTAAAATATGCTGCTACATTCAGCTTACTAGCATTTTGTGGAGAATATCAAAAATCTATTTTCTGGGCCCGGCATGGTGGCCTGTGTCTATAATCCCAGTCCTTTGGGAAGCTGACATGGGAGGATCACTTGAGCCTTGTAGTTCAAGGTTACAGTGAGCTATCGTTGCATCACTGCACTCTAGCCTTGGTAACACAGCGAGGCCATGTCTCTTAAAAAATGTTTTTGGCAATATCTTTTATAATTCTTATTTATATAAGATCTGTAATAATTTCTCTACTTTCATTTCTGATTTTAGTAATTTAAGTCCCCTCTTTTTTTCATGGTCAGTCTGTCTGAAAGTTTGTTGATATGATTTATATTTCTTTCCAAGGACCAACTTTAGATTTTGTTGATTCTCTCTATTCTTTATTTCATTTATCTCCACTGTAATCTTCATAAGCTTCTTTTACACTCCTTCAGTGCTCAGCCAGGCCATTAACAACCCTGCCTTAGCTTTCACCTCCTATTTTCATGGATTCAGAAGGTGAGCCAGTGATGAAAGCTAAGGTTATTCTCTGCTTTTATTAGAGTAAGTGTACAGCCCTGGGCACATGATTAATTCGTCTTCTTGATATTCTGGTATAAACAGATCTTTTAAAAGTCAGCATATCTCTTTTTCTAACCTCTTCTTCCCTGGAGATTTGCTGTATTGCCTGTTATATTCCTTGTCTCAGGCTTCCAGTGGCCTTTAAATACTTTTGGCAAATGTTATCCCAGCCCTGAGAATGTGTTGGTTCAGACAAATTAACTGTAGCCCTCATGTTAGTCATTCAGGGAGCTTTGAAAGATAGATCAAAACACAGCCAGGATTCTTTTATAATAACAATTGTATTGCTCTCTTTTTTTGGCAGTGGCAGCCTGAACAAGGAATGTGGTTGGCTGCTGTCCACATTGCCATCACCCATCTGGAAAGTAGGAGATGGTAGGCAGAAAACTTAAAATGCCACAATGATCTCTTACACTGATGCAACAAATTTTTTTTTTTTTAAATTTTCTTTTATTTTACTTTAGGTTCTGGGGTATGTGTGCAGGTCATGCAGGGTTGTTGCATAGGTGCATACTATATCCGGCATTTCTCCCCATCGATCAAGTAGGTTTCGTCCCAGGAATGCAAGGCTGGTTCAACACATGCAAGTCCATAAACGTAATCCACCACATAAACGGAACCAAAGACAAAAACCACATGATTATCTCAATAGATGCAGAGAAGGCCTTAGACAAAATGTAACAGCCCTTCATGCTAAAAACTCTCAATAAACTGGGTATCAATGGAACATATCATAAAATGATAAAAGCTATGTATGACAAACCTACAGCCAATATCATACTGAATGGGCAAAAGCTGGAAGAATTCCCTTTGAAATCAGGCACTAGACAAGGATGCCCTTTCTCACCACTCCTGTTGAATATAGTATTGGAAGTTCTATCCAGAGCCATCAGGCAAATTCTTTCTTCATTAAACCTTCACCAGATTGTTTTAAGTATTTAGTTAGATTTCAGAATTCTAAAAAAGTTGACTCAGGTTTTTTTGCTGGTGTTTTAGTTGCTTTTGTGCAAGGAGGGTTGCTCTGACATTTCTTACTCTGCCATTTGGGTAATGCCATCCCAAATTGATTCTTTCTTTTTTTTTCTTTTGAGACAGAGTTTCACTCTTGTCCCCCAGGCTGGAGTACAATGGTGAGATCTTGGCTCACTGCAATCTCCACCTCCTGGGTTCAAGTGATTCTCCTGCCTCAGCCTCCTTAGTAGCTGGGATTACAGGCCTGCATTGCCACGCTTGGCTTTTTTTTTTTTTTTTGTATTTAGTAGAGACATGGTTTCACCATGTTAGTCAGGCTGGTCTCAAACTCCTGACCTCAGGTGATCCACCCGCCTTGGTCACCTGAAGTGCTGGGATTACAGGAATGAGCTGCTGTTCTGAGCACAAAATTGATTCTTAATAGTTGATTGCACCATTCTTGGTCCTTAATGAGAGATTATTAATTTTTTGAGCACTGAATAATAAGAAATATTGTTAATGTGTTTAAATAAATGGTAGGTGCAATGAAAAGAGACATACTTAGTATGCATTCTACAAATACTGAGTGACACATATATATCACACATATGTGTATATATGTATGCATATATATGTGACATATATGTCACACATATATGTATATATGTATGCATATATATGTCACACATGTATGTCACACATATGTATATATGTATGCATATATGTATATATATGTATGCATATATATGTCACACATATTTATGTATATATGTATGCATATATATGTCACACATATATGTATATATGTATGCATATATATGTCACACATATATGTATATATGTATGCATATATATGGCACACATATATGTATATATGTATGCATATATGTCACACATATATGTATATATGTATGCATATATATGTCACACATATATGTATATATGTATGCATATATATGTCACACATATATGTATATATGT
>CM052661.1:99166911-99314408 GCA_028533165.1 Leontopithecus rosalia
ACATTTTTCAAAAGTAGAGTATAGCAAAATGAATACTATATGGAGAGTCACCAAATACTTTGTCATGAAGATCTGGATACTTTGAAAATAAAAAGAAGAGCTGATCAGGAAATTAGGATTAAGGCATAACCAGGACTATAAGACTAATTTGTACATATGATTATTCTAGAGATCTTTTGCTATCTTTACTAATTGATAATCTTGACTTCTGCTCTAGTTAGTGGTTTTCTTTAATTACTAGTGCTTCTTGTTATATATTTGTGCCAAGAGTTTATTGCTAAAATGTTGGGTGCAAGATAAGTCTACTTTTGATACAATACATACATGAACTATAGTTTCCATTATCACTTAAGAATAATCAAGTTTATGGAAGATACAATATTAGAAAACTTTTATATCAATATTGTAGAAATATGGTCTAATATGCAAATTTGAGGAATTAAGAGCTTTTCTCTTAGTTATAAACTTTGACATAAATCTGTAAACAAGATCA
The DNA here is from genome assembly GCA_028533165.1 of Leontopithecus rosalia. NCBI lineage: Eukaryota > Metazoa > Chordata > Mammalia > Primates > Cebidae > Leontopithecus > Leontopithecus rosalia. Next base: position 99,167,405 of record CM052661.1, read on the forward strand.
AAGAAAAAATAGCTAGGTAAGCTCATAGTGTAATAACATACATTATCAATATACCTTAGCATTTCATTAACTACAAATTTAATATCAAAGGCTTTATTGAGTCTTAGATAATATATAACCATATATGAAAATAGCTGTGAAACATTTTCAAGTATCTTACAATTCTCCTTTAGGTACTTTTGCTGAATAGCTATAGCAAAAACAAAACAAAGAAAAACCAAGCTGAAATTCGTTAATATGTAAAGGCACAGAACATCATGAAAGAAAGAACAGTAACTAGTTGGTATGCTTTTAGCAGTAATTGCAGTGCCTCACAGGATTGCAGAATAACAGTGAAAAACATTCTTGCAAGGTCAAAAGCCACTTGATGTACTTTATTTCTTAAATCTGCAGAAAGCTTTTGCTGTACTGAGGGTCTGTAGGTTGATTTTGCATGTATGTGTTTGTTTTTAATACATAAAGTGAACGTTGACTCAACTATTTTTAACAGAAATAGATTTGAATAATTCATTCTATAAAATACCACATTTTTTTCTGTTTCTTTCTCTCTCTCTCTGATATTACTTGTGGCATATGCATTAGAATTGTGTAGAGTCACAATTGTATGTGGGAGATATTTATCAATGTATCAGTTTGTTTTTACCTAAGGATGGGAAGTAAGATACATAGAGGCTCAGTAATTTAACTGATGGCACATAAGAAGCATGTAACATTTTGGGGTTAAATGCCCCAGCATAAAATGTGAAATATTGGCAGTCCTTCTCCTTCAGTAAAATTACCTACAGCTGTATTGGCAAATAACTTGTCATTTATATTCAAAAAGCTAAATGATAGGCAATTTGGACTCATTTATCTTTTTAAAATCCACACAAATAATGACAACATTAATCTTATTTCCCCCAAAAAGTATAAACTAGTTTGAAAAGCCAATTCTCTAAAGAGACTTACACTGACTATAGTGTATCCAAATTAAAAATCAGAATTTAAAAGAGGGATTGAAGACTTCAAATTTGTTTGAAATATATATGACACAAGATTTCAAATTTGTTTCTACCATTTAAAAATAAACATTTAGCATTCACCCATTGTAGTCAAGAACAATATCTACTACATGAAAACACAACTCTTTTTTCATGACATCAAAATGTTGTTTTTATCCCAGAAATTATTCCAAAAATGAAGCCTTTTTTCCTAAATTTCTATTTTTATTTTATATATAGGGGATACCTGTGCAGGTTTGTTACATGGGTATATTGCACCCAGGTACTGAGCATAGTACCCAATAGGTAATTTTTCAACCCATGCCTCACTCCCTTTCTCCTCTAGGAGTCTGCAATGTCTGTTGTTTGTTCACATATGGTCAATGTTTAGCTCCTACTTATAAGTGAGAACATGTGGTATTTGGCTTTCTATGCTTGCATTAATTAGCTTAGGATAATGGCCTACAGTTGCATCCATGTTGCTGCAAAGGACATGATTTCATTCTTTAGTATGGCTATGCAGTATTCCATGATGTTTATGTACCATATTTTCTTTATCCACCTTCCTGCTGATGGGTACCTAGATTGAGTCCATGGCATTGCTCTCATGACTAGTGCTGCTGTGAACATGTGAGTCCATGTGTCTTTATGGTAGAATTAAAGATTTGTATTTTTTTTTTCGAGATGAAATCTCTCTCTGTTGCCTAGACTGGAGTGCACTGGCATGATCTCAGCTCACTGCAAGAATCTCCGCCTCCCAGGTTCAAGCGATTCTTCTGCCTCAGCCTCCTGAGTAGCTGGGACTACAGGCATGTGCCACCACACCAGGCCTATTTTTGTAGAGACGGGGTTACGCCGTGTTGGTCAGGCTGGTCTCAAACACCTGACCTCGTGATCCTCCTGCCTCACCTCCCAAAGTCCTGGGATTACAGGCATGAGCCACTGTGCCTGGTTGAATGATTTGTATTCTTTGGGGTATATACCCGTGAATGCAATTGCTGGACCAAATGGTAACTCTGTTTTAAGTTCTTTGAGAAATCTCCAAACTGCCACTAGGTTGTCTGTTTACTCCCTTGTTAGTTTCTTACACTGTGTAGAAGTTCTTTAATTAGGTGCTACTTGTCCATTTTTGGTTTCCTTGCATTTGATTTTGGAGACTTAGCCAGAAATTCTTTGCTAAGACCAACATTGAGAAGGGTATTTCTTAGGATTTCTTCCAGGATTTTTAGAGTTTGGGGTGTTACATTTAAACCTAACTTATCTTCAGTTAATTTTTGTAAATAGTGAAAGGAAAGGTACTAGTTTCATTCTTCTGCATATGGCTAGCCAGTTATCCTAGAACAATTAGTTGAACAGAGAGTCCTTTTTCCATTGCTTGTTTTTGTTGGCCTTTTTGTAGGTGTGCAGCTTTATTTCTGAGTTTTCTACTATGTTCCATTGGTCTCCGTTTCTGTTTTTGTACCAGTACCATGCTGTTTTGGTTACTGTAGCCCTATACTATAGTAGTTTGAAGTCAGGTGATGTGATACCTCAGGTTTGGTTTTTTTTTTTTCCTTAAAATTGCTTTGCCTGTTTGAGCTCTCTATTTGTTCCTTATCTATTTCAGAATAAGTTTTTTTTTTCTAATTCTGTGAGGAATGTCATTGGTAGTTTGATAGGAATAGCTTGAATCTGTAAAGTTATTTGGATGGTATGGCCATTTTAATGATAACGATTCTTTTATTCCATGATCATGGAATCTTTTTCCATTTGTTTGTGTCATCTCAGATTTATTTCAGCAGAATTTGGTAGTTCTTCAGCAGCACATCCAAAAGTTAATTTACAGGCTGGGTGTGGTGGCTCACACCTGTAATCCCAGCACTTTGGGCGTCTGGGGTGGGTAGATCACCTGAGTTCAGGAGTTTGAGACCAGCCTGGCCGACATGGTGAAACCTGTCTCTACTAAAAATACAAAAATTTGCTGAGTGTGGTGGCAGGTGCCTGTAATCCCAGCTACTTGGGAGGCTGAGGCAGGAGAATCACTTGAACCCAGGAGGCAGAAGTTGCAGTGAGCCAACGTCATGCCATTGTATTCCAGCCTAGGTGACAAGAGCGAAACTCTGTGTCCAAAAAAAAAATAGAAAGTTAATTCATCATGATCAAGTAGGCTTTTTTTGGGGATGCAAGGCTGGTTCAGCATATGCAAATTGATAAATGTGATTTACTACATAAACAGAATTAAAAGCAAAAACCATATATCATCTCAATAGACACAGAAAAGCTTTTGATAAAATCCAGCATCCCTTTATCATACTACTACTCAACGGACTACGCATCAAATTAATAATACCCTCATATGACAAACCCAAAGCCAGCATTATACCAAATGGGCCAAAGCTGGAAGCGTTCCCTTCAAGGATACAAAACAAGGATCCCCTCTTGAACCACTCCTATTCAACATAGTACTGGAAGTCCTAGCCAGAGCAATCAGGCAAGGGAAAGAATAAAACGTATCCAAATAAGAAATGAAATCAAACTTTCTCTTCACTATCAATATGATTCTACACTTAGAAAGCCCTAAAGACTCTCTCAAAATGCTACTAGATCTGATAAACAATTTTAGCAAGGTTTCAGGATACAAAATCAATATATAAAAATCAGTAGCATTTCTATACACAAATAATGCCCAGACTGAGAGTCAAATCATGAATACAATCCCATTTACAGTGGCCACAAAGAAAATGAAATACTGGGTAGGAGCTTTTGCTTGTGCCTGTAATCCCAGCACTTTTGGAGGTCAAAGTGGGTGGATCACCTGAGGTCAGGAGTTCAAGATTAGCCTGGCCAACATGGTGAAACCCAGTCTTTAGTAAAAATACAAAAGAATTACCCAGGTGTGGTGGTAGGTGCCTATAATCCCAGCTAATCAGGAGGCTGAGGCAGCAGAATTTCTTGAACCTGGGAGGTGGAGGTTGCAGTGAGCTGAGATCACGTCACTGCATTCCAGCCTGGGCAACAGAGTGAGACTCCTCACTCTCAAACAGAAATAGGAAAGAAAAAAAAATGAAATAACCAACTAAGGAGGTGAGAAATATTAAAAATATATATTTTGTATGTGTGTGTGAAGGTGCCATGTAATGTATTGTATTCCAAACTCAATAAATTAAACTTTAGTGACCCCTAAAATTAGCCTTTTATACCTCTAGGGCTCATACATTTCTCTTAGTTTTTTGTGCTTGTTTCTCATTTAAAATCTATTTCTCCAAATTTTTCTGGCCCTAGTTGTTGGTCTTCATGTTTACGGAGTTGATAACATCAGTAATAATAATAATTATTATTATTATTATGTTGAGATGGAGTCTTGCTCTGTCCCCCAGGCTGTAGTTCAGTGGCGCCATCTCAGCTCACTGCAACCTCCACCTACTTGGTTCCAGCAATTCTTCTGCCTCAGCCTCCCAGTTAGCTGGGACTACAGGCGTGTGCCACCATGCCTGGCTAATTTTTTAATATTTTTAGTGGAGACAGGGTTTCACCATATTGGTCAGGCTGGTCTTGAATTATTGACCTTCTAATTCGCCTCCCTCAGCCTCCCGAAGTGCTGGGGTTACCGATCTTTATCTAGTATTTAAAATGTGGCAATGTTCTTAGCATTACAATTTTAAAATTATTCAGTGTTCACCTCTTCTTAGAGTTGAGGAACATCACATTTTAAAACAAGAGCATATCTCAGTCAGAGCTGCTCCAGGACTTGTGCTCAGAATGTTGAAACTCACTGCCATGGTCATTGTTGTAGAAAGTACTGCCTTGTGTTTCTGTATTTATATTCACCGTCACTAGCTTTCGTCTCGTACTCAGAACTTTACTGGTTTTTTTTTTAGCACAATAAATAATACTTTATAGTTCTAATTCAGGGAAAAACTCAAAAGAAATGTAAATGCAACATGTTGGTTACTTTTGGTGGTTGACTTGAATATGCAGAGTTGATTGAAAAATACACATTTCAGATGATTTTTGCTAAATAACACAGCCCAATTTTGATGTTATGTGTGGGTAAAAGTTGTTGGAGAAACTCCCTTCTTATTATGTTATTCGTGTTTAAATATTTTTTATTATTTATTAGCATGTATAAACTCTTTTATAAAATTTAATTCATAAATAACTTATCTCATTATTCCTTTTGATACTTAAATTGTTCTAAATTTAGCCAAGGAGAATTTCTTTGAGCTGGCTTCTGCACTCTTTTGCCATTTCCTTGTCAGTTTTTAAGCACTCCCTACTTCCTGGCACAATATATAAGGGATGTAAGGGAGAGGAGAAAACTCCTCATTTCTAAGGAATGACAAGTTAAAATGCAAAATGAGTGCTATAAATAGAAAGACATAGTTTTTTCAATTATTAAAGCAGTCACTGAACCCTCAAATATCATCAGTCATTGGCTGAAAAACAGAAAACAGGATAGTCACAACTTAAGTGATAAAACTTATCACCAATGATAAGTCAGGTGTAATTATTGTACACTGACATGATGCAATGACAAGAAGATATATATGTTAATACATCAATTGTATATCAGTAAAAATATATATTGAGTTATATTAATATCAGTAAGTTTTATACAGGTATAGCTAAATAACATCATTTATACTGTATATAAAACTGTTAGATGAGCTTCATCAATGTATTTGTACATGAATGCATTAATGTTTCCGTATCTATGTAACATTCCAAAACAATAATTAAACATTCAGTCATACATACCTTTCATGACCACTGAAGAAATTGTAACAAATGTGTTGATACCTGGCAAACTCATTAGTATGATAAATTTATATAATCACATTCACATTTTATTATTTTGCAGATAAACCACTGAATCTCCTATTTTTTAACTCATAAAAACCTGTTAAAATAGTGGCTTCTAGCCTGAAGTATATTGCCCTCTCTTTGTTTTTCATAAGCATCATCTAAAAGCCTACCTCTGCCTTTCCTGCAGCCTCATCTCAACTTAGACCATGCCCACTTTTGAACTGTCAGAGCAGCAATACTTTGTTTCATACTTGATCTTTTAACCTGTTTTATTTCTCTGTGTGTGCCCACATGCAAAATAATACAGCATTATGTTTGAGGAAAGCACATTAAAGTCTTAAACTGAATTACATTTCCCAAAGTGCCTTTTCCATATCCTTGCTCTCAGGAAGTTCTGAATACTTGTGGAAGGGTACTGACATTTTTGTCATTATTGTTAATCATTGTTAATAGTAGTAGTGGCATTGTAAAGCAAGCACATTCTTTTTTGGTTCTGATGAACACATATACTTCAGAAACACACATACATTGTCTCTCTTTTTCTCTCAGAAACACACGCACAGGCTTATACGTGTATTTTATTAGAAGCACTTGCCATCTTATCTGGAACTCAGAAATGCTCCCCAGAATTACTTTCATCTTTTATGAGTTTATTTGTGCTTATTGTTAAGCATCTTTTATTTCCTTTAGTTTCTGACTTCCCATATTCCTCATCACTCACAGCAAATAACCTTACCTCCCAACTCCACCATGGGAACAGCTGGCAGGGGGTCCTCAGTTCCTGTTAAATGCCTGGCAGTCTTACTGGAATCTACTAACTACATTCCCCTTTATTCATCTCATCTGATTACAGTGGAGCACATAACCCTATTTGGCCTAAATTTCTCCCAGCTTTTCTCTGAATCATGTCCCCTCTTGGAAGCCGTATTTAATCTATTAATGTTATGTTTTCCTCCCATCTTTATACTATTTCTCTCACTCCACTTTCATTCCAGCTGTTATAAACATCTTTACAAAACCCTCTTTAAACCTGAAATTAAAAACATTGTTGATCTCATATTCCCCTCCAGTCATAGCCCTATTATTGTGTTAACCAAATTTTTGAAATGACTTCAAATCTGCATGTGTATGTATATTTGTGTCTTAACAATTTGAAATAGAAATGGCAGTGCTGTTCGTCACCATATCCTTTGATCCTCTCTTAACATCTTGTGGATTAAGTCATCTGGTGAAACTCCACTCCATCTTCTCTCTTAAAACTTCCCACTCAGCTCAAAAGCCTTAATCCTAGCTGTGGCCCATAGGATCCTTTCTAGGTACTTAGGCCTGTTCTTCCTTTGGTCCAGACTACTTTCCCTTGCATTTTCAAAAGGAAGACAAAGTCCCTTGCATTTTCTCATCCTCTTGTCTGGTTAGTTGCTAACAATTTTTCAAGTAGATAGGATGTCTCTTCTTGGATATCTTCCTTGAAATTCCAAAGTGTGTTGCATATCCACATGTGCTCTCATGCCAGTGACTAGATCATCTAATAATTGTCTATTTATTTGTCTGTATTTCCCTCTATCATAGGATTTATGAAACCAAGTGCCCTGTGTATTTTTTTAACCATGTACTTTCAAAATCTTGCAGGAGCCCTGTCAGATGAAAGCTATCCACTAATCACTGATTAAATGAAATCTTAGCCATTGGCCTTCTTGCAGTAGGCTATTAAATGTAGTATATTTCTATGTCTGTGTGTATGTGTCCTCAATCTATTCCTTGTGCTATGAAGGTTAAGAATATTTACAAAAGTATCCTCAGACATCAGCTTTTCATGAATATTTTGATTATGTTATTGCTTCTTTCCATGTTGGTATTAAAAATTCTAAATGTCATGGGTATTTAAAGGCATATTTATTCAGCACATTGTAGGAAATGATAGAAAGCCCCTGTCCTGTTTGTGCTAGATTTTGGTCTTTATTTTTATTAAAAGCTTCAGTGAATAGCTTTGGCTTTAAAAAATGTTTTTATACAGCATTCATGTAGGGTATTAACTGATTAATCCTTCTGCTAGAAGATTATGAAACTCTCAAATCTGAACAGAATTCAACAAATCCAGATTAATAGCATTTAAGCATTGGAAAGGTGGTTTCTCTTGGGAGCTTAGGCAATTATTTTAAACTCTGTACCCGAGTAACTAGAGCCATTAAGAAATGTCCTGCCTTTTAAATTCTTTGAGCCCAAAAAGGTGACTGACAGCTTTGCCTGTTTTTCATTACCTTCATCAGATCAGTTTGTATTAACAGACTCAAAGGAAATTGGAATTTAGTCTATGGCTAAGCATTTTGAAATACATTCAGCTACCGTCTTAGTCCATTTGGATGGTTGTAACAAAATAACATCGATTGGGTAGTTTATGTACAACAGAAATGTGTTTCTCATAGTGCTGGAGGCTGGGATGCCCAGGACTGGTGTCTGGTTAGGACCTGCTTCCCAGTTCATAGATGGCACCTTAGCTGTGTCCTCGCCGTGGTGGAAGGGCTGAGGGGTCTCTCTCAGGCCTCTCCTTTAAGGGCACCAAGCCTAATCACGAAGACTCTGCCGTCTTTACCTCATAGCCTCCCCCAGGCCTCTCCTCCCACCAGCATCACTATGGGAATTAGGATTTCCACACACCAGTCTTGGGAGAACACAAAAATTCGACCGTAGTAGTTCCTCCCTCTCCCTTCAGAGGGCATCCTCGGGAGTGCCTTCATCAGCCGTAGCATTTGGAGATGAATAGCGTCTATTATATTGCTGTTTATTGTTGGCTTCTCCTGCCCCTCTTCCATATCCTTTTGCCTTAGCAATTATTTTTGTATGTAAAACACTAGTTTTGCTATTAAACTAACTGAAACATTAAGTTAACTCATTTCTGAACAAGACACTGGAGAGAGAAATCCATAGAGCGCTTCCAGTTCTATCTGCTACGGGTCTATTTCATTGTCTTTGTGTGTGTGTGTGTGTGTGTGTGTGTGTGTATCTGTGTAAATATGTGTGCATTTGTGTCTATGTATAAGCATGTATGTATGCTTATATGTATGTATAAGCATGATCGTTTGTGTATGTGTCTGTGTCTGTGTGTCTGTGCAAATGTGTGTGTGCGTGTGTGTTAATCTCAGGTGTATCCTCTTAGATTTATGGCACTGTGTCCATCGTGTGTGTGTGTGTGTGTGTGTGTGTGCGTTTGTTCATCTCAGGTGTGTCCTTAGATTTATGGCACTGTGTCCGTCGTGTGTGTGTGTGTGTGTGTGTGCGTTTGTTCATCTCAGGTGTGTCCTTAGATTTATGGCACTGTGTCCGTCGTGTGTGTGTGTGTGTGTGTTCATCGTAGGTGTGTCCTTAGATTTATGGCACTGTGTCCGTCTTGTGTGTGTGTGTGTGTGTGTGTGTGTGTGTGTGCGCGTTTGTTCATCTCAGGTGTGTCCTTAGATTTATGGCACTGTGTCCGTCGTGTGTGTGTGTGTGTTCATCGTAGGTGTGTCCTTAGATTTATGGCACTGTGTCCATCTTGTCAGGCTACTGCTTAGCATCCCAGTGACACCAAGTAAACTGTAATCGTTGTAATTACTGCAGCTTTTATTTGGAAATGGTATTTGCTATAGACTTTTGTCAATATTTTGTTACTTAAATTGCTCCCTCCTGTGTTTCCAGCATTCTAATCTCTGAACCTGACAGCGTAAAGATCTGGACCATCTAAAGATTTGGCAATTTTTCAAGTGCACAGTTTACCCTGGGCTTTAAACATATTTGTAAATTGTAGCACACTTAATGAGCATAATAACCTAACAGCATGAGTGTTGTTTTCATAAACATGTCTGCATAATGATAGACTCACTTCTGAAAAGAAATCATCTAATCAATGTGATTTTCAATTATTTGTCACATATCCTTATGTGGGATTGTCATCCTGACGTGGGATTTTCTAAAAACCTTTCTTGGCAAAAGCTTGTCTTGGGAGAAATGTGTTTTTCTGTTTAAATTTCAGTTATTAAGTCCACTTTCCTCTTCTTTAAACACAGGCCTATTCCCAGTATTCTTTATGTCTTCAGCTTCAGATATGCTGAAAATTTGGTGACAGCAGTTTGATCTTTTTTTAATTGGGCTTTATATTAGATTAAGAGAACAGGAAGCTAATATACAATGACTTTTATTTCACATCTTCAATGTAGAACAGAGATGTTCAGTGAAGATTTATGCCCTGGGAAATTAATGAGGGAGAATAATCTATAAAATATTGTGTTGACATCATCTATAAAATTCTGTAGCTAAAACACTGGATATTTTATATATGTAAATAAAATGTTTGCAATTTGAACTACATGGGAAGAAGTCAGTCTTAATTATGAACAATGTTAACTACAGAGTGTATTTAAGGATCTAGAATATTACTGTACAAAATTAACCATGGCACTTTTAATTAGTCTAGGAAAGTATTGCCCATTGAAATGCTTGGAGGATCTGTTTCCAGGAACAACATAAAAACAAAATCTCTTTTTTAAATTTCAGATCACACTTTTCAAAGTAAATGTTCTTTAAATGTAATCCGGATTAACTTTTATTTAAAATTATGTATCCTCCTAGCATCTTTACATATTGTAATTGGTCACTGAATACTAATAAACAAAAGAAGTTAGATATTTGTTCATTCAATTTAGTTTCATGTTTTTCACATCTAAAATTCATTGAACTCACTAATTGGAGGAAAGAGGAAAGATTGTACATACGTACACAACTGGAAAGCAGTTCACTAACTTTCTTGTATGGTATGTTTGATTTCTATCCAGAATTGAAGGAATTTTAGTTTTCTTAGAATATAAAATAACAGAAATCAGATACTGATAAATTTATATTTTCATTTACATAAGAAAATATAAAATTCTTTTTGTATTTATGTAAAAGAACTATATAAAATTAAATTTCTAATAAAATTATTTTAATGTCTTAAAGTTTATAAAGGTATAGTTGCTACTTTAAAAATTTATAGTTGATAAATAAAAATTATATATATGGTATATAACATGATGCTTTATACATTGTGAGATAGTTAAATCAAACTTACTAAACTATCACCTCATATACTTACCATTTTTTGTTGTGAGAACATCTAAGATCTACTCTCTTACCATTTTCTAAGTATACATTGTTATTAACTATAGTTACCATGCTGTGCAGTAGATTTTGTGAACTTGTTCATCCAGTCTAGCCGATACTTTGAACCCTTTGACAAACATTACTCTATTCCTCCACCCCTCCCTCCAGCCCTTGGCAGCCACCATCCTATATTATGCATTTATGAGTTTGACTTTTCTTTTTTTTTTTCTTTTTTTTTTGAGATGGTGTTTCGCTCTTGTTACCCAGGCTGGAGTGCAATGGTGCAATCTCGGCTCACCGCAACCTCCGCCTCCTGGGTTCAGGCAATTCTCCTGCCTCAGCCTCCTGAGTACCTGGGATTACAGGCACACGCCACCATGCCCAGCTAATCTTTTGTATCTTTAGTAGAGACGGGGTTTCACCATGTTGACCAGGATGGTCTCAATCTGTTGACCTCGTGATCCAACTGCCTCGGCCTCCCAAAGTGCTGGGATTATAGGCTTGAGCCACCGTGCCCAGCCATTGTTTGACTTTTTTAGATTTCATATATGAGTGAGCATTTATCCTTCTGTGCCTGCCTTATTTCACTTAGCATAATGTTTTCCAGATTCATTCATGTTGTCAGAAATGTCAGGATTTCTTTCCTTTTTTAAGGCTCAATAATATTCCACTGTACATCTATACTGCATTTTCAGTATCCATTCTTTCATCAATGAACTTAAAGATTGATTTTATATCTTTGCTATTGTCAGTAATACTGCAGTGCACATGGGAGGTCAGCATTCTCTCTGAGATAGTGTTCTTATTTCCTCTGAACATGTATCTAGAAATGGGATTGCTGGATCTTATTGTAGTTCTAGTTTTAATTTTTTGAAGTTAAGTTTAAATTTACTGTAACATTTTACATACATTTTTGTCTTTGAAAAAGTTTTCAAAAGCAAAAACGAAAGCTGTATGAGATCATAAGGGAAAAAGTTTTCAAAAGCAAAAACGAAAGCTGTATGAGATCATAAGGGAAAATCTCTAACTTATTCAGTGATCAGTTACCGATGTATGTGATACAATCTGAACAATCCCAATGACTCGGGGAAAAAAAAGAAATGGTGAGAGAGAGGAAAGGAGGGAGGGAAGGAGGAAAAAAGAAAGGAAAGAAGGAAGGGAGGGCCCTTCTTCTATGTCCCTAATGAAATATTCTTTTCTGGTGAATAATCCAAGTTACTTTTATGTTGATACTGAGAGAAATAGTAACTTTCTTTCATTTTTTACACTTTTCTTCTTTTCTTAAATAGGAAGGAGAAAAGACCATGAAGGCACTCAGTGCCTAGGAAGTAATAAATAAGTAGCAGTGTCAAAGAGATCATAATGACTAATTTTAACCTTAGTGAAGTTTTTGGTAAGGATCAATTCTGTCTGCATAATATGACACAGGCAAAAATATTAGCCACTGCCTTATTTAATAATGTTACAAAGTAAAGAGGAGGGTAAGATTAAGAAGTAACTGAATAAGTGATGAAAACACACCATATTCTATTACAGCTTCCTAAAGAGAAGAGGTCATGTGGCAAACACAATAATTCCTGGAGTTATTGACAATTATATAAGATCATAGGTCATTTTTAAATGGCAAAGATGAATGGAATAAAAAACAAGTGCTTACTGTAATGCAAATAAAGAATTCAGTAGTGAACTAAATAAGAATTTATCTTGAATCAGAAATATGAGGCAATTTGTTTTGAATTTATTCTGAATCAGGAATATAGTCCTGTGCTGCAGGAAATATAATACATGAAAATATGAGTGGCTTTATATTTATGTGAAACATAGTTTATGTTGTTCATTTCATAATTATCTAAGGAAATACAATTTGCTTTCTTCATTTATATTTGACTAATTTATATTTGGCTCATAATGTTACAAAAAATAATTTAATCCTTTTTTAAATAAAATCATCCAGATATTATCCAATCACTTGATTTCTCATCTCTTGTGTAATGAAAAAAATGGTGCTTTTTAGTAAACCTATCCTTTTATGTTCCAGCAGATAGTCAAACACTTACTGTTACCCTAATTACCTGAAGAGTTTGTATAAATATGCACTTTCCTGTATCATTCATTATTATGGAGTACACATTAGCTGTTAGTCTTGCTATTTACAATTATTATTATTATGATATCTGTATTAGAAGTGACAGATAACACAGTTTTCAAATGGGCTTGAAGGAGTTATGATAGCTCCTGAATTGTATTGTAAATAATAACATGGAGAGACAGCTTGCAGTTTTGAAAAGTACTATGCTATGCAATAGGCAATGATTTAATTTTGAAGTCATGTTATTTTCAAATGAAATGTAAAGTTCCCTTGTTTCTTACTTTATTTCTTATTAATTCATCATTTATCCTCCTTAGGTGATTATCATGGTTCATGTATCATTCTTTGGCTTACATAATATACATAGCTGGCATTATATATGGTGGCAATTGGATAATCTCATTATAATGGAATTACTTTCTTTGTATACTATCAAGGAGGTTCCTGCATTTCTGGAAGCAAATTAGGAATACTTATTTAACAAATGGAAACGTGTCACTGCACAGATTCTCTCATTAAATTATGCCACATTTAGAATTTAAAACACTTGGAATTAGCCCAGTTACCTTAATTTGATCATTACATGTTATATGCTTCGATCAAAATGTCCTATGTGCCCCACAAATACGTGCAACTATTATGTACCCATATAAATTGAAAATAAAATTCAGTTAAGCTCAATGCATTAATAAAACACTCTATAAGTTCAGCTGCCTACTATACACCAGGTTCTCTGTGAGGTAACTGGTAGTATCTGTATCCTTCACGAGTGTATGGCTTGATATATAGATATCCTACAGAGTTTATCAGTTTATCTGCGCTCTGTTTTCTGAGATCTGAGAAGCAGGGATATGGCTAGATAGAGAAATAGAAGCTGAAAGATCTTAAAAATATTTCATATCTCAGGTGATATACAATCAGATGTAGGGCAATAGATTTCAAACTTAGGTGTGGTAATAGTCATAGAATTGAACAATTTATTGTGGCTGCATGCGAGATGGACTAGAGCAAATAGAATTTAGAATATAAAGAGACTAACTTGAGTACTACTAGAGACATACAGCTCTGGATAAAAATGGAGATTTTTAAAAGTAAAAGCAAAGGAGGAACCTATGATACACTTCAGAGTAAGCTGCGCCAGGATTTTATGACCACTTAGATATTGGGACAAAGGATATGTGTGAGGAATTACTTTTGAAAATGATATCCTAATGATAGGTTCAGGGAGAAGATGAAGATGATGTTATTTAAAAATAAAAGCAAAGTAGGAACCTATGACACTTCAGAGTAAGCTGCGCCAGGATTTTATGACCACTTAGGTATTTGGGACAAAGGATGTGTGTGAGGAATTACTTTAGAAAATGATATCCTCTCTGTCTGATAGGTCAGGGGAGAAGATGAAGATGATGTTATTGAAGGAACCGCAGGTTTGCGTAGGAAGTGAATGAGTTTGATATTACTGATAGTGACTTCAAAGTAACATAAAGAGGAAGAGTGACATGGAATGACAACCAGCAGTTGTGGGGCAAGAGCTCAAGGAGTCAGAACTAGCAATACGGATTTTTAAATCTTTAGTGTGTGCTGAGTACTGATAATTACATAAAGTAAGGAGACTTTACCTTATTTGATTTATTACTAGTAATAGATTTATACAATTTTAAATAAGAATGCCTTTTATTCCCACCCTTCACTTAAAGAATAAACTATATCAAATGCAAGTCATTTTAATTTTGTGTTTGCTGTGCAGGATAAGGAAAGAGAATTTAAAAATTCATAGAGATGGTAATTATGGGGTTTTTTTGTTTTTTATTTGAAAACACATATAATCTGTAACCTTCACTGGGGGTTATACGTCACCATGAAGGTGGTGCCTCCGACGGCCCAGGAGAGGATGACGTCATCTACGTACTTATCATCCGCCGGAAGTTGCTCTTTACGTCACTAACATGGTGCCCGGCATGCTCCTCTCGCGCCTGGTGCTGCTCGCCTCCTTCCTGCCGGGGCAGGCTGCCTTGGCCTCCAGATCCGCTGCTGTGGGGGATGCCATGATCTTTGTGGCCATCGGCAGGTTGGGACAGAGAACCAGCGGCGGGTGGAACGCGGCAGAGGCACCCCCACTGTCTCCCGTGCCGCTGGCTCCTTCAGTTGCCTTGCTGAGGGCTGTTTGCGCTGACCCTTCCCCAGAAAGTGTCCTACCGGGTGCGCGTGGGAAATGCGCTAGTCAACATCTGCTTCTGGGCCCCTCCCATGCTCTTCAGCGTGGGCTCCAGCCTCCTCTCCTCCGGGTCTACTTGAACCAAGTGTCCGATCTCCCCTGCCCGCTGTGGTTCCAGCCTTAGTGCGCACCAACTTCAACTTCAACTTCCCACCCTTCACCAGGGGGAGATGGATTCTGAAAAAGCAGGCTGCTGCCACCACAGCATTAATCCTTTCCCGCTGCTGATCAATCTGTATTTTGTGAACTTCACAAGCTGCCATTCCTTGGCGAGTGCAGATGTGGCCCTAGTCCAGGGGTCAGCAGGAGGGAAAATGGCTCAAGCAGGCTCTTACGTGCCAGTGTTCCACAAAGCGAGGACTGCCCTTCATTCAGCCTTGCTGACCTTCCAGCATTCCTCCGGCCCAGCCGCATTTGGCTCTGGAAGCTGGGAGCTTCCGAGCTATCTTTGTTCATCTCATAACCATGCAGGTGACTCCTTTGCAGGACGCTCACATCAGGAGGCAGGAGCCAGGAAACTCTCTCCTTCCCCGGTCTGGCCCTGCTGGAGTGAGTGGAAACCAAACACCCTCTGTGCCAGTGGCCCTCAGGCCCACAGGTTTAGAGCTGAGAATGCTCTGCCCCTCCCTCAGTCATTTCTTCTAGGTTTTGTTGGCCCAGCACTACCCATCCCACCCCCGTGAAACTCACTCATTGCAGCTCCCACCCCACCCTGCCCCTTTCTTCCCCACCCTGGAGACTCTCTTTGCCTAGAATCCAGGACTCACAGAAAGCAATCACATGGGACATGAATGGTGGGAAAATATATACATATACATATGTGTGTGTGTGTGTGTGTGTGTGTGTATATGTATACATATAACCTTCTCCAGAAAGTTGTGTGGAAAAGATGCTGGTAAACAATAGAGAACAAAGTGTAAGAAATTTTCATTCCTTCAACATGTGATTGTTGACTTTGACTTAGATACTGGAGATAAAGCAGTCAGGTTCTGTTAAAGTTTTCATTTGAGAGGAGGGCGCTGAGAGTATATACTTAGCACGTAAACAAAAAATAGTTGAAGATAAATACTGTGGAAAGATTTTTTTTTAAATGTGACGCAGTAGAGATGAAGGGCAGCTCTTGTCTGAGGAGGCTGCCTCCTTGCTCCAGGTGAGGAGCCACCGGTGGATCAGGGAAATGCATTCGGAGGTTAGGGAAAGACTCTGTGCACTTGAGGAACAGAAATTAAGTGAATATGGTGGGTAGAGTTGAATAACATGTTTGGAAAGGTCAGTGGGAGACAACTGAGTCGGACCGTGGCACACTGCTTGGATTTCATCTGCAATTCTCTGAGAAGAAACTGGACAGTTTTAAGTAGCGATTTGTCCTTCTTTGATTTATGAGATTTTTTTTCTTTTTTTTTTTTGAGAACACTCTTGCTACTGTGTTACATGTGAGTGGGGGGTTGCAGGGAGAAGGGAGAAAAGGATTCAGGGAGATGATTTAAGATGCTCTGGTGATATTACAGCTGAAAGAGACGTCTAATCAATAAATATTGAATGAGCGAGTGAGTGAATTGCCTTTTGCTACAGGAAAATTATCATTTGCTCTGTTCTAATAGAGAATTGTTCTTGGTTGAGCCTGAAATATAGAGAAACTTTCAAATCACCTGATAAAATTTGCCACTACTCAGTGATGAATTCTGTTTTGCCTATTTTTTTTATTTCAAATCTCAAGCACTCTGGTTTCTTATCCCCTACCACAGTTTCTTATCCCCAACACTTTACAGTGTTGGTTATGGAATAATTATAAGTAGCACTGTTACTGTTCTAGTTCACATTTATTTCCTCAGTGGGGACTGTGGCCATTGCTTTGCATGCATTATTTCATATGATTTTCCCAAATAACCCTCTAGTTAGGTAACATAAATAGAAATATCCCTATTTTACTTATGAGAAAAATGAAATATAACCTCGTCTAGGAAATAGATCCTTAGATTCTTATTTAGGAGAAGCCAGAAAACTGCTTAAAATACCTGTTTCACTTGAGGTTAAAGAGATATAATAGAAACAGGTGGATCTACCAAAGTATTTCTGGCCAGTTTCTGAGTGTGAGCGCTCGGGCCAGGTAAGGTTACTGTGCACACAATGAGGTTCCCGTCTTCCTTGTGCTGTACCACTGTCTTGAGTGTCTTCATAATGTGAATACCCTTTGGGACCTGCAGACCTTAGAAGAAAGGTCTAAGTAATATGACCCAAAGGTCATATTACTGCCTTTGGGTCTCAGATTTCTGTGCTAAGTTCACTACCTGGGCTCCCCTAGATTGCATGGGCCTTGGAATTGTTATCTGTTCATTGTTGCAACAAAGAGAAGGTGGCTTCCTCCTGCCCCCAGGTTTCTGGGCAGCTCATCCCTAGGCTAGTTGATGCTCCCAGGAAAAGAAGTTCTCTAGCCATTAATAGAATCTTTTTTTTTTGGCCTTTTTTCCCAATCCCTCATCAAGAGAATTGAAAACACATACATGCAAGCCCACACACATATGCATACATACATATACACATAAACATACACACATACACATAGACACACACACACACACACACAGGATCTCATTATTTCTTTAAAGAAACATTTATTTTTCTTTTCATCTGTCCTCAGCCACAAAGTCTGATCTAGAGGAAGACAAGTTATTCAATTCAAAAGCTTCTTTATAAGAAAGAATTTCAAACATAGGTCATTCATATCATATTGTTGTATGTTCTGTACTTATCCATGTTGAAAATCTCATTCTATTTGAAACCTCTTCACATACAGTTGCTGGCATTTGCTTCTCTTGTTTCACAGCAGTGCTAATATGTAAGTTAGAGAGAAAACATATTTTATGTTTATCTCATATGGTAAAATAAAAATGTAACAAATATCAACTTGGTTGGGAAAAAAATTAATATTTTTTAACTTTATGTAGCTAATATAACCCTGCTTTCCAAAGATGAGAGAGAAGTTTATACTTGCTGCTTAATTATTAAATAGGTTTGCCAAGTAAAATATAGGAAATACTATTAAATTTGAATTTCAGGTAAGCAATGAATAATTTTTGAAAATATGTCCAGTGAATAATGTTTTTAAATATTGAAAAATGTAAACATTTGTATTTGTTAAATATGGCAACCCTAACTTTTAGATAATTTTAAGTGAAAATTGAAATATCAAAAAGATGTTAAAAGGTCCCATCAATTTATATAATCACAATGGTGACATCACGCTCCCTCAAGTTTCCCCAGTAGCTAGACTGATTGTAGTTGAGGCCTGGTAGTCCCTGTTAACTCAGACTCGCCTGAGTTCTTGTAGCCATTGAAGATTCTTACGTGTCAGCTGTATTTTCTATCTGGAGTCTGTCTTGCATCCAGCACTTTGAGTCTCTGCCCTGGGGCCAACCAGACTCTCACCACAGTGGCTTGCTGGCAGGCCAAGGCCATGTCTTTACTATGGCATATCCAGGGATTTTTGAATCCCTTCCTTGTTGCAATGTTGCTGAGGGAAAAAAGACTAAAGACTACTATTTCATGTTCTTTCTCAACCAAAATAATCTATGCAATGATTTTAAATGGCTTTGACCACATATCTAGCTATGGAATCCACTGGAGGGAAACTGTCTCTTAGAATTACAAATAGAGGCAGGATACATATCTCCTGTGCTGCCCTCTTGCTTTTACCTTCCTATCCACCCTATCTGGTTTTTTCTGTCACAGCCCTACTGGAAGTGCACACCTTTCCCCCTTGCACCCAGGCTTTTAAGACCCAGTGTAAGTTCAAGTAAGTCAGCTTTCAGACTCAGTCACCCCTTTATTTCCTATTGTCAAAGCCAAAAATCATGGAAAGAAGCTTCATTAAAATAGAATTTTTAGGAAATAAAAATATATTCCAAAATAATTTTTTAAATCCTTCATATGTTAATTTATCTTTTATTATGTGTGTGTCCTTCCTTGGTATGTGTGGAGGTGTCTATTTCTTAACACTCCTCTTCTTTCTCTCTCTGCTTTTCACTCTCTCCTTTCTCTCTTTCTCCCTTTTTCTCCATCTCCCTTCCATTCTTCCTTTTTCAGTTTTTTCTTTCTTTCTTGAAATCGTGTGAGCAATTATAAAAGCAACATGGCCCCTAAATATTGGAGAAACGGAAAACCTTTGAAAGATTGAGCAGTCTTGATGCTGAATTTTCAGTTATAAGGCAAACTCTCACCTGCTTCATTCTAATATAAACAAGAATTGTTAATTTTAATTGTTCATTTTAGACTCATTAGAAAATATGTACTTAGATCTTTAAACTAAAAATTTTACGTATAAGCAATTTGAATTTAACTTTTGCTATGGTCTGTATATGGTTTAATGTATTCCAAAGGCCCATTCATTGGAAAATGTGTTGAAACTTTTTATAATGCCATTTTTCGATTTTCTTTTTCTTTTTTTGAGACGGAGTTTCGCTCTTTTCACCCAGGCTGGAGTGCAATGGAACGATCTCGGTTCACCGCAATCTCTGCCTCCTGGGTTCAGGCAATTCTCCTGCCACAGCCTCCTGAGTAACTGGGATTACAGGCACGCACCACCATGCCCAGCTAATTTTCTGTATTTTTAGTAGAGACGGGGTTTCACCATGTTGACCAGGATGGTCTTGATCTCTTGACTTTGTGATCCACCCGTCTCGGCCTCCCAAAGTGCTGGGATTACAGGCGTGAGCCACTGTGCCTGGCTCGATTTTCAACCAACTTGAATACCACTCCCTGGGGAACTGTCATTGCCTTCTTTGGCAAGAAAGTCTTTGGCCATAGGATAACTAAGATAGTTCTAAAGGTTTCCAAATGCAAAATTTGACAATCAGTGTATTCAGAGGTAGGACAATTCTTGTCAAAACAAAAACGAATTCAGTTTTGTAATTCTTGTTAACAAATGTAAGTAATCCCTTTAGAAATGCTACAGCCTGCAATTTTAATTATCTATAGCAAAAACTTGTACTAGACAGTGTAACAGAATGTAATGCTTTATTTAACAACAATGTATCTATTCTAGATATTTTTAAATTATTCATATTAAAATTTTATGTTTTTATATCACAAAAATATAAACCCTGAACCAAGTAGTTATTTTACTTCTGAGTTCCAGAAGGGTACAATTTGCATTCACTTTAATGTATCAAGAAAAAGAACTCAGTAAATCACTCCTTAAGAAATAATATAGGTAATAAATAGTAATTGGGTATTTCAGGATTTTAATCAACTTTAGCACAACAGAATAAGCACTTGTATAACATATTTCACCCTATTGGAAAAAAGGAAATGTGGTTAAGTAGAGGAGAATATTGGAATCTTACTTTCACAGGGTGAAGTTGGCAAAACAAAAATATTGATCTTATCAGGAGTAGGTAGTTTCCAAGGGCATGCAGTAAAACTGAGCATTAGGATTGGACCTAGTGGAAATGCAGTAACATTAATTACAAATTCCCACTTAGTATTTAGAAATTTTCCTATAATGGGACTGCAAAAAAATCAAATAATTTGACATTAGAAGTATGAAACAAAGAAAAAAATGGGAACAAATTATCACAGAATTGGCAAATAGTTTAACATTTGGAGAGAGAAATTCAGCATTTTCTGTGCTGCTAAACTGCTGAACATATTTTCCTATGTGAATTCTCATTTAAATGGTCCTGCCTTTACCTGGAATTGTATTTCTGGAAATAAGAAAGCTTTATTCTTACTGTCATCATGCTAAACTATGTATCTGCTTGAAAATTCATTGTTCACTTTAGATATATCAGCTCATCTGGTAAATATGCAATAGCTATTCCTGCTTGCTTTTACTAGAAAAAAAGTCTATTAGACACAAATTTAACTTCCCAGTTTTACTAAATACTCGTTAAACAATATGAGCTACTTGTTATAGCTATCTAATATTTTTTTTACCATTTTTATTGTTTAACTTTTATTTTAGATTCAAGGGGTACATGTGTAAGTTTGTTACCTGGATATACGGTGTGGTGCTGAGGTTTGGGGTATGATTGATCCCATCACCCAGGTAGTAAGCATAGTACCCAATCATTTCCCAGCCCTTGCTGCTCTCCTGCTCACCCCTCCCACCTCCAGTAGTCCCTAGTGTCTTTTGTTGCCATCTTTATATCCATTAGGCCTGGGGTTGGCAGAGGTCCCACTTACTTATAAGTGAGAACGTGGTGGTATTTGGTTTACTGTTTCTGCATTAATTCACTTGCTGCCCAACATTTTAAATGCAAGTCTTCACAGGCAGTTTTTTTGTGTGAGTTTATCGTCTATTATTTTTTCCCTAGGTTATAAGAATGGGTTTTGGTTTCTGGATATATGGATATATGTGAAATTTTTTTTCTATGTGAAGAATATACATAAGAGTAAAATGTTTTCCATCTGTTTGTGTCATCTCTTATTTCCTTGAGCAGTGCTTTGGAGTGCTCCTTGAAGAGGTCCTTCACGCCCCTTGTTATTTGTATTCCTAGGTATTTTATTCTCTTTGTAGCAATTGTGAATGGGAGTTCACTCATGATTTGGCTGTCTGTTTGTGATTGGTGTATAGGAATGCTTGTGATTTTTGTACATTGATTTTGTATCCTGAAACTTTGCTGAAGTTGCTTATCATCTTAAGGTGATTTGGAGCTTAGACGATGGGGTTTCTAAGTATACAATCCTGTGGTCTGCAAATAGAGACAATTTGACTTCTTCTTTCCTAATTAAATACCCTTTCTTTCTTTTTCTTGCCTGATTGCCCTGGCCAGAACTTCAACACTATGTTGAATAGGAGTGGTGAGCGAGGGAACCCTTGTCTTGTGCCAGTTTTCAAGTTCATGGTTAGGAAGAATCAGTATCATGAAAATGGCCATACAGCCCAAAGTAATTTATAGATTCAATGTTATTTCCATCAGGCTACCATTGACCTTCTTCACAGAACTGGAAAAAAAAAACACTTTAAACTTCATATGAAGCCAAAAAAGAGCCCGCATAGCCAAGACAATCCTAAGCAAAAGCAACAAAGCTGGAGGCATCATGCTACCTGACTTCAAACTATACTACAAGGCTACAGTAATCAAAACAGCATGTTACTGGTACCAAAGCAGAAATATAGGCCAATGAAACAGAACAGAGGCCTCAGAAGCAATGCCACACATCCACAACCATATGACCTTTGACAAACCTGACAAAAACAAGCAATGGGGAAGGATTCCCTCTTTAATAAATGGTGTTAGGAAAACTGGCTAGCCATGTGCAGAAAGCTGAAACTGAACCCATTCCTTACATCTTATACAAAAATTAACTTCGGATGGATTAAAGATTTAAACATAAGTCCTAATATCATAAAAACCCTAGAAGAAAACATAGGCCATACCTTTCAGGACATAGGCATAGGCAAGGCATTCATGAATAAAACACCAAAAGCAATAGCAACAAAAGCCAAAATAGACAAATGGGATCTGATTAAACTGAAGAGCTTCTGCACAGCAAAAGAAACTATCATTAGCATGAACCAGCAACCAACAGAATGAGAAAAAAATTTTGCAATCTGCCCACCTGACAAAGGGCTACTATCCAGAATCTGCCAAGAACTTAAAAACATTTAAAAGAAAAAAACAACTCCATCAAAAAGTGGGCAAAGAATATGAACAGACACTTTTGAAAACATGACATTTATGCAGCCAGAAAACACATGAAAAAATGCTCATCATCACTGGTCATTAGAGAAATGCAAATCAAAACCACATTGAGATACCATCTCACAGCAGTTAGAATGGTGATCATTGAAAACTCGAGACTACAGATACTGGAGAAGATATGGAGAAATTGGAACACTTTTACATGGTTGGTGGGAGTGTAAATTAGGGTTCAGCCATTGTGGAAGATAGTGTGGTGATTCTTCAAGGATCTAGAAATAGAAATTACATGTGACCTGGCAATTTCATTACTGGATATATACCTGAAGGATTATAAATTGTTCTGTTATAAAGACACATGCACACATTTGTTCATTGTGGCACTGTTTACAATAGCAAAGACTTGTAACCAACCCAAATGCCCATTAATGGTAGACTGGATAAAGAAAATGTGGTACATATACACGATGGAATACTATGCAGCCATAAAAAGGATAAATTTGTGTCCTTTACACGGACCTGGATGAATCTGGAAACCATCATTCTCAGCAAACTGACACAAGAACAGAAAAACCAAACACATGTTCTCACTCATAAGTGGGTGTTGAACCATGAGAACGCATGAACATAGGGAGGGGAACATCACACAGTGGGGCCTGTTGGGGTGTGGGAGAGCTAGGGGAGGGATAGCAGGGGATGGGGGTATTGCGGAGGGATAACATTAGGAGAAATACATAATGTAGATGACGGGTATGGATGCAGCAAACCACCATGGCATGTGTATACCCATGTAACAATCCTGCATCATATGCGCATGTACTCCAGAACTTAAAGTACAATTGTAAAAAAAAGAATAAAACATTTTCTAGATATTCCTAAACTTTTTGTCTCATTAAATATAAGTACCTGAGAACTCAGCTGTTTTGTTTTTGTTTTCTCAAGAGCAGACGAGAAATCAGAGGGATTCTTGGAAGGCGTGCATAATCATCACTTCATCAGTCAGGGTTCTGGGAGGAAATAGACAGCACTCTCAGAGGGGGATTAGAGAAGCCTTACTCTGGACAAGGCAATTAATACAGAGGTTTAGGGAAACCAACAAGAAGAGAAGGCAGGAGGTG
The DNA here is from genome assembly GCA_028533165.1 of Leontopithecus rosalia. Taxonomy (NCBI): domain Eukaryota; kingdom Metazoa; phylum Chordata; class Mammalia; order Primates; family Cebidae; genus Leontopithecus; species Leontopithecus rosalia. The sequence goes on from CM052661.1 coordinate 99,191,347, forward strand.
GCCTCTGCTACGCCCAGACTATAGGAGGAGAGAGGGATTGGTGACCCTCATTGGAGTTGACCTTAAGAAAGGGGCCACCTATCAGGAATCGGCCTTGAGAAGAGGTAGCAGGGAGCAGGGAGCAGGGCTGACTGAAGCCTGCAGAGAGGGAGTGAGGGAATAAGCACCCCATATCCTTGGTTTCTCCCATTTCTTGCTGGAGCTTTCCTTTGTCAGAACCCATCTGGAAGCATGGAATGTTCTCATGCAATCCATGGAGACCAGCCTCCAGGACAGCAGGACAGAGAACAATGAGGCTGAAGGAATCTAGAGGGACCAATGGAATTTACCTTCCCATGGTCATGTACACAGTAAAAGGTTACTTGGATTAGTCAGGTGATAGGTGATAGATAAATACTTTGCCTGAAGTCTTAATTATGTGAGTGCCATGCACAGCCCCATCAGTGAATTTATTTGCATAATAGACTTTATAAATAGGCTACTTGTAACACAGAAACAGTATTATTTTTAAAGATAGATTTGGTATATGAATGACTACATATTGTTGTGTGCTTCATAGAGTGCACACATCCCATGGTGACAAAGCTGTTTAAAATGTGTATTTGAAATTTGAAGTAAAGTTGAGAAAAATGTTTATATTTTGGGGGAATCCTATCAATCCACAAGTGTGGAAGCAGGTTTCTGGATGCATTCTAAGCCCAGAGCATCAGTTCCACAGATTGCTGAGATGCGTTTGTCCCATTGGAGGCCACAGTGGTAGTAGGGTGTACCTGGGAGCAGGTGGTCCTTAACTTTCATCAAGACCAAAAAGTGTATGTTTTATATTTTTTTATCAAAGAACCTATGTTTTTTTGCTGTATTTCTTTGTTTGCTGTAGTAGTAGAAAGCTTAGAGCCAGAGGGAGTCTAACTGTACCATTCATTTGTTTCAACGGCTAATCTCGATTTCCTACCCCCCACCAAAACTGCAAAATGCTGAAGATGTGAATAAACGGTATTCATTTCTTCATTTCCCTAAAAAATGAGTATACATTTTGTATATGAATAGAAGCTAATGTATATTTAGTATATGCTAATCTATACATGTTTTAAAATTCAAAGATGACCCAATTCTTGTTTTGGGTTAGGTATGATATGACTGTCTAGAAATTTCACAGAAATGATATTAAACATTGATAACTTTTAAAGTGATTTTGGGACCTCCTCCATGGTCAGTATTCATTTACCAGTTTAACAGCCAAGATGGTAACCTGATAGGTATGCACGAATGTAACCTTAAAACCATGTTTTCATATCTGTTATCTTCCTTCCACATTTGGTTTGTTTAAACCTAACTTGAAAAGTACACGGCTGTAGTATTTGAACCTTTAGCTTTGATCTCATTTAGGCTGAATGTGTCACAAAATTTATCACTGATCTCATTTAGGCTGAGTCTGTCACAAAATATATCAGTGGTGAATGCAAGTAAAAAAATTACTCTCGGCCAGGCGCAGTGGCTCAAGCCTGTGATCCCAGCACTTCGGGAGGCCGAGGTGGGGGATCACGAGGTCAAGAGATCGAGACCATCCTGATCAATATGGTGAAACCCCGTCTCTACTCAAAATACAAAAAATTAGCTGGGCATGGTGGCACGTGCCTGTAATCCCAGCTATTCAGGAGGCTGAGGCAGGAGAATTGCCAGAACCCAGGAGGCGGAGGTTGCGGTGAGCCAAGTTCACGCCGAGCCAAGATCGCGCCATTGCACTCCAGCCTGGGGAACAAGAGTGAAACTCCGTCTCAAAAAAAAAAAAAATTTACTATCATTAACAAATGGTAGGAAAACTTGTTGTTCTTTTAAGATACAGAAAATTACACTAGTATTACCTTAAACTGAGCATTCAAGCATCATGTTCATCACATAGGTAAATTAATGTATACTTCACAAATACATGGATCTGTGCGTGTTTATTCTATACTCCCATGAGCTCAATGTGGTGGAAGAGAGAACAGACTTTCCAAATTACGCTGTTTTGGACACTAGACTTAACAGTATTTTGTGCATAGTTTAAAAATCAGATTAGCAGTTTTACTTTAGCACAGGTCATTTGCTTGTTAAATTATATTAGCCACCATTTATTCTAAGGAATTTTCTTGCACGTTGAATATAAATCCATGTTTTAGAGCTTCAATTTCTAATGTGACCCCTGTCTAATTTGGTTCTTCCTCTACTCCCCTTCTTTACTCCCCTCTCTCTTCTTTCATTTTATGTAAATCATTATCAGAAAGTGGTCACTTTAAACTTACTCTTTTATTTCCTAATCTAAAAAAAAATTGGGAAAAATAATTAATGTTCTAGTTTCCTAACCATAACCTCCTCAGTCAATTTCATCATTTTCTTTGAGAAACAAATTCAATATGTGTCATTGTAAGATTAGTGTTTTCTGATTATGATAATACACATTTATTTCATTTTTTTATTGCAATAACTTTTAATTTACAGAAAATTCACAAAGATTGTACAGAGAGTTTACTGTTTATCCAGTATCCTCTAATGTTAACATCTTCCATTATTATGATACATTTGTTAAAACTAAGAAACCAATCTTGGTATATTACTATGAACTAAACTACATACTTTATTTGGATCTCCTGGGCTTTGCCATTGATGTTTCTTTCTCTGTACCAGGAACCAATTTATGATACAAAATTGCATTTAATAGTGCTTAAATTTAGTAATGCTTTTCAGTTACAGAAAAAGACTTACCAGATTATAATATGGATTTCAAATAAGATAAATTAAGACATTTTTGGAACACATCCAATTTGGATATTTTATCAGTTTCGTTTTTGGTAAACTGTTTCTTCAGCACACTGAAGAATGCTTGCATTGGGAAGTAAGGAAGCATGTAACTAAAAGATAACTATGTGTTGCCTACTCGGGAGCTAGTGGTTATTATAAACTAAGATGGAATAAACCAGGAAATAGGATATTTGTCAGAGGGAGGAGAAGAGTGGATATATTAAGCTCACAGTGAACAAGTTTAGTCTTGAAGGATTCCAGTGAAAGTTAAAAATATGAGAGTAAAAATCAAGAAAGCATTCTTAGGTGACTCAGAGAAAATACAATAACATGAGTTGATATAAAAACAACATGTGGTACATTTCACAGCATGGGCTAGAGTAAGGGAAGAACGTGATTCACATACCTAGCCCTCCGTATAAAAGGGATGTTGAGCCAGTTAATATGTGAGAAGAAATATAGAAACATGTTTTTCAGGGTAATGGGATTACAGGAATATAACCTTTTCCTCAGCTTTTACGTTGTTGTGGTTATGTTTTCGATAATATGATCATCATAATACACCTTTAGAGGATTAATTATCTCTTTGGAATGAACCACTTCATTAATAGAAGTTAATATTATGTAACTTAAAATATTCTTCTTCAAAAGTTAATATTATGTAACTTAAAAATTCTTAATATTCATTAACTTTGACACATTTTCACACACAAAAAGGAAATACTCCTTGTCACCTGTGGTCTCAGCTGAAATGGAATTGTAAATTTCTTCCCATGAGCAGACAAAGGTATTAAACACTCTTAAGTTGAGATGTGAAAGTAATTGAGTGAATTGCTTAAAATTTCATAAAGTGCTTTGAATGAAGGATGCTACTAATATAATTAAACATTTCCTTTGCATCTGTTTAGTCTCTTGTGAGTGTGTAGTAGTGACCTGATTTTAATTTAATTATCAGAAGCATTAATAAATTTAGACACAAATCAAGAGGGAGCAAGTCAGTTTCAAAACTTATTAGTAAATTGGCACACTCAAAACTAATTTGTTTCTCCAGCATCTAAACTAATGTGTTACAGTCTATTTGTTGACATATTAATACCACCGACTGCCTTTTTATTAAATATGCAGTACTTGAAACAGTAAAATAAATACATTAGTAGTGATGACTCAGAATATGTTTAACTAACTTTAAGATTAATGATAAATTTTAGTTTTTAAAAAATATGGACTCTATCATTTCAAATATCCTTATTGGTATATAATTTATAAAATTAGAGCTAATAAATGATACATGTGGGAAAATGATATATGTTTCTTTTTATTTCACACATTTCATCTAACTTTTGAGATGAAAATTTTACCATTTTGAGATGATAAAATGAGTCTTAAAAATGTGAATCTTGACTATAATATTGACAAGAACCAGACAGATTTTTTATTTGCTAGTTATATATCCCTGACTAATTTAATCTATAGAAATGAGGTGTCTAACCTATCTAAAATATTTCTAAAATATACCTAAAATATTTTAAGATCATCCAAAATGTTTCTGTAGTCTCTTCTATAATTACTTTTCTCTGAGTTTACATCACACTACTTACAGCTAGTGACAGATCTAATCTCTTTGAATTAAGATTTGTCAATTGAACAAAACGATATCGCGTAATCCCTCTGTGTCCTGCTATTTGAAGGCATCTTGATGTAGTGAGAAATGTCTTACACATGTGGGGAAGGAGATAGGACTTTTATATGACTGAGATCACAATACAGCATCAAGATTTTAAAATAGGCACAGGATTATAGGCTAAAGGACAACAATAGTCCAGGTATGGGATATTGGTTTGGGCAGGTTTTACTTTTCAGGCAATGGAGATAGGTAGATGTCCCATGTCAGGGAACTGTGCATGAGAAACACTCTAGAGGACCCTGTGAAGAGCTCACACATGGTCCTGAGATGACTGGATGGCCACAGAAGCCCAATATCTATAACTGGAAAGTGAGAAGTGAAGGAAGCAGATATTTGCCCTTCTCCCACATTCTCTTTAAATTCAGCACAAGGGGAGCAAAGCTTTGGTAGAGGATTGGGAGACCCAGCCAAAACCAGCACACACCTTGCGCCATCAGGCACTTGGAAGAGAAGGACAGAAACAGCCAAGCCGTTTCTTGTTCACATCCCTTGAGGTTCATATGTTAGAGTGGAGACGAGGTGAGATGTCAGTCACATGTGTGATGGGGATTTTAAACTGTGCTTGGCACGAGTCTTCCAAATGGAAAATTATCAGAAAATGAGAGAGGGGTTCATCCAAGTGTTATAAATGGAACTGGATCTGACAGGTTTTTACAGCTCATTTTGGGGGAAAGAACTGATGAAAGATTAACTTCATGTATGTTTGTATGCCATGGAATTTAGAACATTAAGTCCCCTCATGACATAGATGCTGGAAAACAGTTCTGTTCTAGGCTGAAGCCATTACCAAAGTGAGAATATATAGTAAAATTGGAAATGACAAAACAAATTAATATTTCATAGCAGCTTAAAAATGATTCAGTTTAAAAGTTTTAGCTTGCATAGCTTATATATATCTATGCTAGCTAGGAGCTTCTGTTATAAAAATTATTCTATCATACAAGAAACTATATGAAAAAAGGATGAAACCAAAAATTATATAAGAAATATGAATTATGTAATTTAAAAGAACCTCTAAGTACAATAATTTACTAATTGCATGAGTCTTCGTGTGTGTTTGTATGCCATGGAATTCAGAACATTAAGTGCTCTCATGACATATATGCTGGAGAAACAATTCTGTTCTAGGCTGAAGCTTTTCATGCAGGGACATAGGTGGAGCTGTTCTTTTTAAATTATTTATTTATTTTTAACTTTTAAGTTCAGGGACGCAAGTGCAGGTATGCTACATAGGTAAACTTGTGTCATGGGGGTTTGTGGTACAGGTTATTTTGTCTTCCAGGTATTAAGCCTCGTAGCCATTAGATATTTTTTCTGATCCTCTCCCTTCTTACACCCTCTGCTCTCTGACAGGCCCCAGCGTGTGGTGTTCTCTATGTGTTCCTGTGTTCTCATCATTAAGCTTTCACTTACAAGTGAGAACATGTAGTATTTTGTTTTCTGTTTCTGTGTTAGTTTGCTAAGGATAATGGCCTCCAGCTCCACCCATGTCCCTGCATGAACCAATATCTAGAAACCCCCCATAGTCTGAAGCCCAAAAGCTTCTTAAGCTAATAAACTTCACCAAAGTCTCAGGATATAAAAAAAAAATCAGTGTGTAAAAATTACTAGTATTCCTATACATCAACCACAGTCAAGTCGAGAGCCAAATCAGGAATGAACTCCCATGCACAATTGCCACAAAAAGAATAATTGCTGTTTTTAATGATACAGTATGTTATTTGATGACAGAGTTTGAGGCCCCATCTAAGAAGACTCATTCTCTTTGCAACATGTAATCTTAGAAAGCCACTCTCTTGAAAGCTGTCTTAGCCTATTTGGAGGGAATGGGCATTTATCTTTTCATAACAATGGGATAGACTATGAAGTACTCACTTGTCTGCTGATTTCCTTTCCTAGTCTTTGCTTTTCTTGGCTGCTCCTTTCTTCTGAATTCTTGTAACACTAGAGTCCTTGTAACTCCCTTGTGCTCAGTGAACTGCAGGTGCCGTTTGAAGCTCAAGAAAGTCTTCCCTCCAAATTGCAATAGTACGTTTGCAGGATAGACTTGCCTAATTCCAACAGTGTCTTAGCAGGCATGCGGGCTTTACTCATGCTGGCCTAAACAAAATTTGTAAGTGAAAAGCATTAGAGATGCATTAGTATTTGTGTTTTCTTCATACTGATTATGGCCTCTCCTTTGTTCACTGCTTTCCTTTAGTGATTAAAATAATTTTTCCCTCTATTAAATATATATCAAACTAGGTTCATTCACTTGATAAATTTAAATATCTATGTATTTTTATTTTTCATATTAGCAAGGATGTTTAACAGTCTTTAACAATTAATCCTAATGTTTTATTTATCTGTTGTGTCAGAAGGCAACAAGCTGAGGGATTCTGCTCTTAGTGGATATCCTTGTGACCCTAATATATATCGAATTATTGTTCACTTAATTTATAAATCCTAAGGCCTGAGCCTTTCCATAGAAAGTAATTAAATGTTCAATAGGTCTCTAAAATCCGGAACTGGCTGAAATATTATTCTTATAAAACATTTTGATCAACTGATTTCTATGTAAGACCTACATGTCTTTAAAAGACTCAATGCTTTCTTTGCTTTAAGTAAGTGAGATATTTATTTTAGAGAAGAAATCCAAGTAAGTATTTCAGCTTTGTATGTCTGCATAGAGATACTCAGTTGATTTATTTTTGCTGATGGGAACAAAGCCTAAATTTAGAAGCTATATTTCTTTTATAACACTGTCCTAAAATACTTGCAGGCATTTTCAGTTTTTGTATTTTGTATTTGTTCAATGAATCAAATAACTAATACAGCAAAAATCTAGAAGGGTTTTAAGCTTTGTCTTTTGTCAAGTGATACTGAAGCATTGCTCCTAGAGGAAATACAGAGTTGGGTTCTAAGAGCTTCAGGTCACAGCATTTTTACCCATGGATCAATACATAAACTTGTTTTGAGAGTGTTTCTCTTGAGAGACATCTTATGTAATATACATTCTTGGTTCATTAACATTAAACTCACGGCCAGCAGCCCTGTAACTCATGCCTGACCTAAGCTTCTCTAATCATATTTTTTCCTTAAGGCACATCACAGCCTTCCCCTGGTTAAGAGCCCTGCACAGCACTTCAGCACTGTGCTTAGGAGTCATTTAAATGGTGAAATAGCCAAGAAAAAAGTGCAAAAATATAGAAATCATGACTAACAAAATAGACCCCTAGGAAAGACACTTGTTTATAGTTAAGAGAGCTGGAACAGGAAGGCAGAGTGTTGCCTGCTGGGCTTCAGCTGGGGAACTTGTGCCGTGGGTGACTCAGATTTCTCCCTTTCTCTTTCCAAAAAAGTGCAGTGAATATCGATTGGCTGGTTACAGATACATTGTAATGAGTAGGAGAATTTGCAAACACAGAGTCTGCTAATAGTGAAGGTCACTTATATCTTCACAATGGATCCTTTGTACATCCCTTTGGGATTTGGTTTGGGATTTGTGGAATCAACTATTCAGCAGATGATGCCACAGCAGCGCTCCTGGATTCCCGGTGGTTGCATGGTGAACAAGGGCAGCAAGTGAGAAGGCATGCTGGGAACCTTGCTAGAAATTTATTGTGATTTTAGATCTCTTGGATCTAATTAAATATTTTTAGTGGTGTCTATCTCACATATATGTGTTTTTCTTAGAAATCTATTTTAATGTGCTTTATAAAGTCTCTTATCAGATAGGAGATAACAAAGAAGAAAAGATCCTTTACCTCAGACCATTGAAGAGACATTGCCTTATTCAGTTGGCCGTTTTACTCTGTCCCATGGATGCAGAATAAAGCCAAGAGGGTGTAGGATATCCTGCAGTTGAATACACTAATTCTTCCCTGACCCCCAGTCTGTGCCTGAGAAGTAAAGGCTTAATCCTTTTTTGTGCCATTTTGTTCTAAAATCCTTCAGAGGAGTGAAGAAAGGCCTGGTTGACCATTAGCTCATTTGCTTTGTCTGTCTTAGGAAGACAGAAATTGGTAAATTTCTAGGAATAAACAAATTACATATCTGGTTAGATTTAAATGACTAGACAAGTTGTTCTCTGATTTCACTGAAAATTTTAAACTAAAATATACAACATATTTTGCCCTAAACATAGTCAGGATGAGTTCCATTAAATTTTTCTCTTCCTTTACCACCCCTACCACTAAAAAGAAAAATAAACTTAATAATATAACCTTTGGAAATATTTTCATGAACAGTCTCTGACTTACTTTTTTTCTTTATTTCTAGAATGAAATGACAAAAATGAAAAATATGTGTGTGTGTGTGTATATATACATTAATGTATATATAATATATAATATGTATATGTATACATATACATTTATTATATATAATATATAATATGATATATACATATATTTATTATATATAATATATATGATATATACATATATTTATTATATATGATATATAATATATATGATATGTATACATAATATATATATTATATATGATATATAATATATATGATATGTATACATATAATATATTTATTGTATATACAGATTTCTACAAGCTCAAGATCATCTCACAAGCACTATTACTCATTAATTTACAATAAATATTTAGCGACCACATTTCCATGTTTTAGAAGTGGTTCAATAAGTATTTCTATAATGGTTTTATAATCAATGATTTCTCAGATATGCTTTATAAACCTTTAAAAAATTATTCATTTTCTATCAAGGACTATAGTCATTATACATCTATCTAAATCTGTCAGTCATCTATCTAGCTATCATCTATCTGTCTAAATGATAGTGAAATTGTGCAGCACTTGGAGGAAGAGATAAATGGTTCAAATAAATTAGTGCATCAGTACATGCTTGAAAAGTTATACAAGGGAGATGGATGATTATCAATCTGTGTGTCATATTGTCCAAAAGTGGTCAAAGAATAGGAAAATGTAGTTAGACAAGAAGACCATTGAAGAGTTAAAGCAAATTTGTAACATGAACATCTTGAATTGGCTCGGGGTCCTTTCCCTTTTGCTTACCTGAGTCCCAGCTGATGAAAATCCCACCATGTTGAGACCAACCCACTTGAAGAAGGTGGCTCCTTCTTTGCCATCACAGAAAAGTTAAGAGATTGCAGGATTTTACCTGGCCTTCTACTAACTGAGCTAATGGTGACACTCTGTTGCTGTTACAGATTAGTCACAATATGGTCCTTCCTAACTGTAGGGGGCTAGAAAATATGGAGAGCAGATGGAGTATGTGGTGCACTGCCTCTACCACCCCAAATGAGTGGTGCTGGCGATTGGATTCTGCTTATGAACTGAAAATATTTTATAACTAGTGCTTACGTCATTGTGTCCTCTCAATGACTTTCTTTTAGGCATTGGGGTAAGCATGGATTAATTCTTTTGGGGATATGACTTTTTTATTAAACCCCTTTGTTCACTCCATAAAATACTTTGATTTATGACAGTGAGCCTCATAGACCTAGTACTGTGTTTTCAGAATGATGTGCTTGGAAACCTAAACATCTATAGTGGTACTTCAGTAACCCTCTCAGCAGGAGAGGGAGAGATCAGGTGGGCAGGAATATGGCCAATCTCAACCTCTGGTCCCCTAAAAGTGTGACATTCTAACCTGTTTTATTCATGGCAGTTATGAGGAAGGTTTTGTTACAAATTTAAAAAGTTTCTTTTACTGAAGAATCATTTGGAAACCAAACATATTTTACAGAAAACCACTTTGTATTTATTACAGAATTGACTTTAAAGTCTATAGTGTAAAAAGATGAAATTTGATGTTCTTGACAAGCAGCTTATTTGAAATGTCAACACAATATAAGAACATATGTCTTTGAAAGGCTATTCTTCACAATTGAATCCACTTGTGATAAATATCATTATGTAGGATAAATAAGTCTAGAGATCTCATGTACAGCATGAGAACTACTATAGTTAAAAATATTGTATTGTGTACTAAAAGTTTGCCAAGAGAATAGCTGTTAGGTGCTTTTATCACACACACACACACACACACACACTCACACACATACACACACTCAGAGTGAGGTGATAGGTCAAATGGTAGACTGTAGTAATCATTTCACTATGTGTATGTATATCAAAACATATTGTTGTACAACTTAAATGTGTACAATAAAAATAAATACATAAAGATAAATATTGACCACATAACTGCTTTATAATATCAAGAAGAATCTTGTTTACTTGATATTGAAGTATTTTAACCATCTAATTCTAGTCTTAATTTGTTGTTTGATTTTATATATTTATACACGAAAGTTGAATTTTTCATGAAGAAATCAATAAAACCAAATTAAAATCTTAACCACTGAAAGCATATTCATAAGTGTATGAACATATATAATCATATTAAATGCAGATATTTATAGATTATCATAGCAAATAAAGATATAAAATTTAACATATGCAATCGTGTGTTAACAATGGGGACATATTCTAAGAAATGTGTCGTTAGGTGATTTCATCACTGTGCAGATATGACAGAGTGCACTTATAAAAACCTAGATGGTAGAGCCTGCTGCACTCATAGGCTACATAATATAGCCTATTGCTCCTACACTTCCAACCTGTACAGCAGTTACAGTATTGAAAACTGTGGGCAACTGTAACACAGTGGTAGGCATTTGGGCATCTACACGTAGAAAACGTACAGGGAAAAATAGAGCATTATAATCTTATGGGACCACCATTATGTAGGTAATACATCATAGACCAAAACATTGTTATATGATATGTGACTGCATATATATCACAGTAAATAAAGAAATCGTAAAAATTATAAACTCTTAGAATGATATGTGTGTCAGGAAGTAAAAATGCCTTATAGCAACATGGCTCAAAAGACTTGAAATAATGAAATCTTATTAAAGCATTTGTAGTAGATTGGAATGAGCTCTTAAAAAGAAGTACCCTTTGGAAAAATGCCACTTCATTCATACTAAATGCAGGGCTTTTACTTTCATTTAAACTATGTTATATAAATATTTGACAGTGAAGTCTAAATCATTGGCAGAAATGACGATAGTGCTGTTTGAGTTGTTATGTATTTCTCCTGTGAAACACATTTTTTTCCATCATTTAACATTTAACTTACACTGGATAAAAATTCTAAATTTGGAAGATAATCATTTGATAAATAATACTTCCTCTGGCCTTTGAGGGAAACAGTCTTATATTTGGTATCTACTGTAATTTTCTTATTTTTCTCAGGTGTGATTTTAACATATGCAGTCACAAAGATTAAACATCTTTTTGAAGTAAACTATTATTATAGATAGAAATCGTGTGTAAGGATATAGAATTAATCATTTAGGCAATCAGATATTCAGATTTTAATTTTTGGTATTTTTCTTTTGGCATGTTGGCTAATAAACAATTGGCCAATACCGTTTCTTACCTATTCAAGCTCCTTTAATCCTAGTGACAATGTTTTTGGCAACCAGGAAAGAGGCATGCAGCAGCTGAGCCTTGTGCCTTGGAAAATTAACCCATAAGGTATCGTTTATGAGACTTGATCCCTGGATAGTCTCTGAAAAGAAAGTTAGCCTTAAATAATAGAAAGTCATTAGAAATAAAGACAGGCGCTTTTATGCTTGTTTCGTTTATCTGTGCTTTGTTGTGTTAACCCCAAAAGTTAAGTGTCTGGAAACATTTCATTTTATTCAACTTTTGTCATAGCTGAAAAGCACTCTGCTGGTGTCCCACCCCGGATCTATGGATCTGTGGATCTATGGGGTGTTAGCAAAAGGGACTGAGCCTGAAGGAGCTATGTCCAAGTTGCTGGGTTTCTCCACCCACAGAGAACAGGGTTTATCCCTCTCTCTGTCTCATGGAGAAGCCTCCCTTCCCAGGCCCTCTCCCCGTGGCTTAGGCCACTTTTTATTTGCCACTTGGCTCTTCAGAAACAGGAAGCAGAAGGCCTGCATCCAGTTAAGTGGTGTGCCTAGGACTGAGACCACTTCATTCAGTCATTCACTGTTGGTCTCAGCAATTCAGAGGGACTGTGCAGATTGAAGGAGGTGGAGAAATAGACTCCTCCCTTAATGAGAGAAGAACAGGGTCACATTGCAGAAGAACATGAAATGGAAGAGATTTCTGCAGCCGATGTAAAATAAAAACCTACCACAATACTTAATCTGAAAAAAATAAATATTTTAGAGCTTGAAATTCTTCACATTGATACATCAAATAATTATTGGTAAGCGAAAAAGCCATTAACCAATAAAACCCTTTAATAAAATTCTAACTACCATAGACATTTTTCAATTAACACATTCTTAAAGAAATTCATGTATTAGAAATTCAGAAGTTCCTGTGATACATTAAGATTAGAAAATGAAGGGTAAATATTAAAACATTCAACTCAGTTTGAGAAGAGATTATTTTTATGTCTAATGGACTCTAGAATGCAAAACAAATTGGTAGGAAACTTTGAGAACAACTTCTAGGAAGAATTTTAGCACAGACATATCCTGCTCGTTCTGATCAGAAGAAAATTTAGTCAAATCATTTTGAATGTAATTTTCTGTCTCATTGAAGACTTCCGACATTTCACGGCTCGTGTGTGTGTGTGTGTGTGTGTGTGTGTGTGTGTGTGTGTGTATGTATATATACTCATATATGTATACATATCCCAGTATCCCCTAAAGCTAAGGTTTTTTTATTAATGTACGTTTCATTTATTGAAATATATTTGGTCTTCCTGTATTACTAATTATCTTTTGATCTATAAATGGCACTTCTTGGATGAATAACAAATATGAAGAAGGGAAAATAGTATATTTCAGAGGTAAAAAGGTTTGAGTTCCTATAATAAGTAGTAATGCCTAAGATGTCTAAGAGTATAGACATTATTATGTTTAATATATAATATAACATACTCATTATAAGTAATGTCTACATTCTTCTTTTGCAGAATATAAACATTTCTTGTTCCTTTATTGATATATTTAACTATTAGTTTTACTAAGAACATATTTTTAATTAAGAGCAAATTAACACATATAAACTGATCGGGCTGTTGAAAAAAATTACACGTTTAGTTTTTGTTTAATCTGAAGGTACTTGAAAAAACGTTAGGAGAAATCATTTTAAAATGCATGAAAAGTCTTAGTAAAAATTATAGTAGGACCAATTAAAACAGTAGGGTGGGTTTTTGTTTTCTGTTTTTTACTTTTTCCTCTCTCTCCTGTGTGTGGTGATATTCACAGAATTTCACTGCATTCAACCTGGGCCGTAAATCTGCCATCCAAACTGAAGACCTAAAATCTACTCTGGAAACTTACACTGTGTGCTTTCTTGAACTTGAAATTTAGTGCTTTTGATCAAATTGTAATGCCAGTGGCTGCACCCACATTTTGTTGAAGGTTTTATTTTATACAAATCTATCAAATGAAACTTTACACAGCGAAGTCTGAAAATACTAATATTCACTCAACAAATGTGGTGTTTATGTCTCTCCAGGCTAGTTTTGGATTCAATGAAGGAATTTTTATTGGTAAATCCTAGACCTACCACTGCATACTTTGTTTTTAACTAACAGTGTTAAGGAAATTTACTCTGAAAATAGCGTTGGTTTCATTTTAAAGTTTACATTTGTATGAGTATTTGCTATAGAAATACCATCTGCAGTTTATAAGCACCTATTTATCTGTTTGACTTTTTATGTTTTTCTTCATTTCTTATTTTCGCCCCCTTTCTTCTTTCTATTGTATGTTATGCATGCTCTACTTACTATCTGCTCCTCGCTAGGGTTGTAGGTTTCCAAATCCTACCTTTCCTGTCAGGGCCTATTGGTATAAAAAGATGGGGAAAGGAAGAGCATGAAGGGAAGATGTACCTGTATGATGTCAGTTGCTGTCTTTATCGCTGATTTAATAATTTATGACTGCAGTTAGCCTCGGCACTGATAGAACGTGTGTGTGGGGGGGTGTTATTGTTCTCACAATTCATGTCCTGTTACAGTCTTTGAAATTATCTATTTTTCACCTTTTTCTGTTTTATAAATCTAGTGGTCATAAAGTAGGGATGAAGGACTGAAAGGGGGCATTTCTAGGTTTGGGGGGGTCACTGAGATCACAGACTTCGTTGATGACAACTGGGGTAGAATCTTCCCCCAATGTGCAAGGAGCTGGAATAAACCTGATCTCTTGTTTACTTTCTCGAGGTTTATACTTTGATGCGAGTAGATTATCCTTGATTATTTTCATTAATATGAAACAACCAAAAGTCCCCTTTTAAACTTTTAGTGCTGACTTCAGATGTATACTCCTTTTACTGATGTTAAGCTACAAACATCCATCGATGTTTTGAATATAATTTTCTGTGTATTCAAAGGCAGCTATGCAAGGCACCTTCTGGATGGAGTCAGGAAAGAGGCCCTGAGAAGGGGGTGACAGGTTATCTCATCAGCTGGAAGCCTTTGGGCTCTGGAGCTCCAGTTTTAGGGCAGGAGGTCTTAGGCCCTCCTCATTTTGAAGAGCTCTGTCGTGCCTGTCATCTTTCAGAGTTTCAGGAAGCATCCTGCTTTTACTTTTGACTTCTGCTTCCTACTCCTTTGGGCTACTCCCCAAATGCTTTCACAAAAACGGTTTCTGGTCTAAGCACAGTCTGCATTCTCTGAGGGTCCCAAACAGCCTTGATGTTCTGCTCACGTAGAGCTCACACGTCTTAGTCTCTTCAGAACCACAGTAAAATGCCGTAAACTGGGTGGCTTAAGCAGCATAAATTTCTGTCTCATGGTAATGGGAACTACGATGTCCAAGGTTCTGGCCAGGTAGGTTTCATTCTGAAGCCTTGTCCCTTGGCTTGTACATGACCACAATCTCATAGTGTGCTTCTATGACATGTTCTTGTGCTCAAGGGGAGAGAAAGGGGGCAGGCTGTCATGTCCCTTCTTAGAAGAGCGCTAATCCCATCCTGAGGGCCCCAACCTCATGACCTCATCTAACCCTAAGTGCTTCTTAAAGACCCAGTCCCCAGATACCTACATTGGGAGTGGAGGTTTCAACATATGAAACTGGCCGAGTGGGACACAAACATTCAGTCTTAACACGGTGCCTCCCTCCCTGTCTTTGGGCCACTACCCAGCTGCTCCCCACTGGTGCCACCAGCTCATTAGGCCTCAGTGTCACTGCCTCAACATTCTTGTCATGTATATTAGTACATTTTCATACTGCTATGAAGAAATACCTGAGACTGAGTAATTTCTGAAGAAAAAGAGGGCCAGTGGACTCACAGTTCCACATGACTGAGGAGGCCTCACAGTCGTGGGAGGAGGCAAAGGACGAGCAAAGTCAAGATGAGATTTGGGTGGGGACACAGCCAAACAATGTAATCATGATTCACTTGTGTTATTCTCTGTGCCACTTTCTTTAGTGTGAATGTCTCTGCTGCCTGTACTGCTGTAGCCAGAACTCCTGTTTATTTATATGTGGCCTTGTTAGTAGAGAAATAGGCTCAGGTTTCTGATTGGCTCAGCTCTTGTTGATGGAGTCCGTGGGGTTCAAAGTGCTGTAGCTTAAGTTTTATACACATAGAACTTTTCTACTAAATGGAAAATAGGGGGGTGCATTGAGAGAGGTTCCATAAAGAACTAGTGCTGAACTCAGAATCAGAAGTTCCCTAGTTAGATTGTCTCTGAAATGATCATAGTGTATTTGGTGATTTGGCTGTAGGTTGGTGCCCCACCCACCTTGTCCAGCTTAAATACTTACATAGTTCTGAATCCCAACTTTTCAAAATCTTTTCCAGAACACTTCTCAGATTCTGAATAAATTGTCAATACAAATACTGAACGTTCATCAGCATCATCTCCACTTGCTCACATGGGGATAGGTGGTCCACTTCCAAATACTGACGGTCCATCATCTTCCCATGAGTGATGGGCCATGGGGCAGGGCAGGGAGGGTAAGCCCATTTCCATAGTGCTGTGTACTTGCAATGATTTCAAATTAATAGCTTGAAATAAGCCATGGTGGTGGAAGTTTTTACACTGTGAAAATTGAAGTACTGTAACTCCAAGCTTTTCTGAGGGGAAGGTGTCCAAAATACCAGTATTATCACCGTGGTTGGTTATGAGTTAC
This sequence comes from Leontopithecus rosalia, assembly GCA_028533165.1. Lineage (NCBI taxonomy): Eukaryota > Metazoa > Chordata > Mammalia > Primates > Cebidae > Leontopithecus > Leontopithecus rosalia. The sequence goes on from CM052661.1 coordinate 99,207,926, forward strand.
CTCAGATATTTGCCTGGCTTCCCCCTTCCCATTGTCATTACTATTTTACTTTATTTGGGGTCCCATTTCTTCTGTTAATTACAGAATAAAATGCACATTTGTAGGTTTTTCTTTATCCTTCTCTTTCTAATGCATATAGAAAGCCCTGTCCAGATTTTCATGAATTTTATCATTTTGGTCACATATGTTTTGGTATATCTTAGGTAGATATTGTATTAGCTGATACAAGTTAATATTTCTTTAGAAATGGATGGAAACAAGCCAGGTGTGGTGGCTCAGTCTGTAATCCTAGCACTTTGGGATGACAAGGCGGGTGGCTCACCTGAGGTCAGGAGTTTGAGGCCAACCTGACCAACATGGTGAAACCCAGTCTCTCCTAAAAATACAAGTATCAGCCAGGCATGGTGGCGATGCCTGTAATCCCAGCTACTTGGGAGGCTGAGACAGGAGAATAGCTTGAATAGGCAGAGGTTGTAGTTGGTGCCATTGCCCTCCAGCCTGAGCAACAGAGCACGACTCCACATCCAAAAAAAAGAAATGGATAAAAACAGCTGTATTTTTTCCAATAAATTTCCTCTAAAATACATTACAAAGAACAATTTTGAAGTGGTGAATATATTTTTAGACAAAAATTCTAAAACCCCAAAACCCTATCTTTACATAAATATGTTTATTAGGCAAATTCTGCTATATTCAGTGCAATATTGTATGGTGCCATTTCATAGTTTGACATATTCATAGGACATGCCAGTTATTCATAAACTGAGATTGCTTGAGAATCAGATTTTGCAAAAGAATTGTCCTGATATATTTTCCGTTTTAAGAGTTTAAGAATTTCTGAAGAAAAATAAAAGGAACAAAACAAACGTTTTGCTGTAATGGGCGAATGCTCAGTTTGCACTGATTATGACTTCTTGTCAGTGGTGAAACGCCAGATCTCACAAGGATATCCTTAGACAGCAGTCACAGCTCATGACACCATCAGGAGTTACTCTATTCCACATTGTTTAAACCTGCAAACTGAATTCCTCACAAAGGCAAGAAGCAATTTGGCCAAATTTGAATTCTTATATAAATATATGTTTGGCAGGATATTCAAAATTTAGAAGGAAAAGACTTTAACACTCGACTGTGGAAATCTGAAGATATTAATTATGAGAAAATGTTTTAAGTTAAGAAGGCGTTTTAATGAATTTGTAAAATGACATCTTTTTTAGGGAAATTTGATTCATTTTAGGAAAATTCATTTTAGGAAATTAATATATGCCTGTTAGCATATATTTAAGCTAAAAAATTCTTTTTATATTATATAGTACAAACTATTCACTTAAAATCTTAAGATCAAAGACTAAAGTTATGACCAGCTAGATACTATTATAATAATTTCCCAAGTATCTGAATTACCTCCATTATGTGCAACTAAAGCAAAAATAACCAAAAAACACAACTGATTCTATTGAGTTTTGTTTTTTTAATTAAATAAAAAACATTTTAAGAAAAAATGTAATAAAATTGTGAATTGTTTTTATTTAGAGCCTTCTATTGGGTTTTATATTCAACTTCAGCAAATTTGACCTGCTAATTTCCAAGTGGGTTGAATTCTGCATATGGGTGATATGTGCATGTGCTTATTTCTGTCATGAATTTTACAAGAGTGACTCATGTCTCATTGTGAATGGCCTCAGAAGGCTGCAGTCTCTGAGCATGTGCTGCAGGCAGTGGAGGAGCAGGTGGAGTAGAACGGGAAGCCTTCAGCATATTCCACTCTTCTGAGAGCCTATGTTTCTTCCCCATACTGTGCCTTAAACACATGACATTTTATTTGAGGAAGAAAAAACATATCATATACAATAAAGCTATTTTTTTTAGCTTAGAAAGTGATGACTTCCTAGTTTGAGTAGATGGGAGAGTAGTCTGACCTAGGAATCAGAAGGTATGGAATGCATGTCAGCAAAACAAGCTCAACACCGATGATTGTCAGATTTTGGAAATGCTTCAGGGGTTCTACAGGTATAAAAGTGGGCCACACATTCACGGCAATTTACAATGCTAAAGGTGTCCATTCATTACCTTTATTCATTTGTTCAGGAAATATTTTATTTGAAAATAAAAATTATCTCAAAAATTATAAACCCCTGAAGTTCACTAGATCAGCTTAATGAGTTGGATGAACACACTGATCACCTCCATTTTTTTCTGACTCTAAATTAAATATGTATTAATAGTAAAAGAAATTGGGAAATGTGACATAAATTATCCTGAAGAAAATAAACCATCAACAAAGTCTAAAGTTATATCTTTACTCTGTGTATATTTTGAATAGCAAAACATCACTCTCAACATTTTTTAGATATCAAATTTATTTAGATACTTAAGTGGAAAGTTAGTCTATCATATGTCTAGATGATGGCACTGTGTATTTGTATTTATCTGCATTTTAGTAGTTTAATTAGATTAAATATTTTAAATAATTTTTAAAATTATGCTTTTGAGGATACTCACAAAATTGATTAGAAGTTTGGTTCTAATTAAAATACTCAGAAATATAAGGTATTTATTTGATTCAATAATATTTACAGATTACATAGAATTTTCTTCTTTGACAGCACATGAGAACACACATCTGAAGATCAGAAAAATTATGTATATACTCCCTAATATTGAAGGGATTGTGCTAAAATTCTACCTTTATCCATTATTGGTGACTGTATAAATTCATACAAGACTTTCAAAATCAATTGTATAGCAAGGACCTACAATCATGTATACATTTCTCTACTTTTTGAAGTAAAAAGCTTGTTGAAATATAAAATTATCACATGCCTTTTATCAACTCAAACAGAATATATTCAATATTGTTAGACATTTAGGTGACAGTGGAAAATATACTTAATCTCTTCTTGATTATGCTTCTTTAGATAGGTATTGACTCATTAAAACTAACTAAGTATGAAATAATATGAAATAATGTTTTAATAAAAGGTTCAAGAAATATTTTTGTAGCTACTAACTATACAATATTTTTAAAATATCATTTGTTGCTTTCAAATCTGTTTTCTCATCTTAAATTGATAATACCATTTAATTGGTTAATGTAAAATAACCAATGGCATGGTATATACTAATCAGTAAGTATTAGCTATTAATAGTAATAATAAACACAATGAAAGGAAAATAGTTTAAATTGACCAACCAGTGTTATCAGTGCAGAACATCTATGGAGTTTACTTAGATGATTAATAAATACTTTTACTGGCTAATCTAGAGGACATGCATAATTTTTGCACTTTTCCATCTCGATTGGTTAAAATGCTCTTCACAGCAGAAAGCTAACTATTGACAAATGATATTACCTGTCATTTTCTGATATAATAAATACATGTTTGTGTACATAATAAAAAAGTATTTTTTTATGCATCATTGTATTCTTTCTTGGGAAAATAGCCCTAGGCATTGAAAGAATGTTTTCTAAACAATTCAGTAAAAGTACTTAGGGCTAAATTTGAAATTCTGAAATGTTGTCTCATTGGCCAAATTTGTATTATATGTCCTACCTGTGATATGATTCTGATCATATATTTGCAAAATGTTTAGCTTGTTAGCAGTGTGTTTCCTAAGGAAGAAATAAGAACCTGTGCTGAATATTAATTCCACGCATGACTGAGGGTTTTCCAAATTGCACTCGTCATTTAGCAGATTGTTACTTGACACAAGACTATGGCCTTGGAGATTGTTTATTGTATCTGCTGACTTTGAATTTGTTTAGAGTAGGTTTTCCAGGAATGTTTCTGAACATGCTGTCTATAAATATATTAATCATCTTTTTTCTTAACTATACTATCTAAATATATAAATCATCTTTTTGCCAACTGGCTAGACATTACTGAGTAAATGGAAATCAATCTGCAGAGAACCAAAATAATATTAAATAAGAGTGTTTCCAATTGAAAGCTCAGATAGTTTTATTATGGCTATATCTGTTAGAAAGTGTGCAGTCCCAAATCTGTCTTTTTACAAAGCTAATTGTATGCCAGCAGCAGAAAGAAAACTGAAGAAATGAGTGGTATGAGTCTACGGTTCTACTTTTTATCTTATTTGCAGATAAATAATACATGTAAAAAGACTAATGTACTATACTGATTTGTTGAAAATATATAATAGGAACCATAAAAATCACAATACTATTTATATGAAAACAAAGTGTCATACAATTGTTAATTTTAAATGTATTGATATCATACATAATATAAAATAATGTGAGAAGTCACCTTCTTAGACAACAAAGAGCAATATTATTTCTGCAGAAACTGTGTAAGTCTATATTAGCAAGTTCCAATTCTAATAAACCCCTTATTTATTTTTGTAAATTTATTTTATTTTATTCCATTGCATTCCTCTTTCATTTTAGGTTCATGACATAGATGTGCAGGTGTGTTATATGAGTAAATTGCCTGTCGTGAGGGTTTGATGTATAGATTACTTCGTCATCCAGATAATAAGCATAATACCTGATGGGTAGTTTTTCAGTCCTCACCCTTCATCCTCACATAGGCCCTGATATCCATTGTTCCCTTCTTTGTGTCCATGTGTAATCAATGTTTAGCTCCAACTTAGAACATGCAATACTTGTTTTTCTGTCCGTGTATTAATTCACTTAGAATAGTGACCTCCAACTGCATTCATGTTGCTGCAAAGGACATGGCTTCATTCTTTTTTATGGGTGCATAGTATTCCATGGTGTATATGTACCAAATTTTATTTACCCACTCCACCATTGGGAGGCTTTGTTATAGCTTTTGATTTTTAAGGATGGTGTAAGAAATACTCAAAAGGTATATTTTCTTTTCTTGATCCGCTCTGTCATTTACTACCTGTGGTTTTTCCTTTAGTAATACTACCTGCCTTACAGACTATAAGAATCTTGAATGAAAATATAAACTTACTATCACAGCAAATGCCCTCAAAATATGAGCTCTCATATCTATAAAAACATCATGATGATGTTATTGTATGAAAGTCACCAACAGTATTAAGATCTTTTCAAAACCTCCCAGGTGAAGTGTCTAATCTTTCTATCTCAGAATAGAAGTACAATACTCATACTCATCTTGGAGTAGCATTTTAAAAGATTATCAAGTGTTGTAAAAGGCATTACTTATTTAATCCCTTTTGTAAACTTATTTTTTGGCATGGCTAATTATATAGTTTTCACTAAGAAGTAAGGGGAGGCGCAAACAGGCAGCAAGCACAGCCTGTCCAACAATGCACAATGTGTAGTGGCCAGAATATGGGCATCCATGCTCTCCAGAGTCATTCTCAGAGTCTGGTCCCCAGACCAAGAGCAGTAGCACTGCCTGAAAACTTGTTAGAAATTCAGATTTTCAGCTTCACCCACACCTGCTAAATCACAAACTCTGGGAGTGGAATACCATAATCTGATTTTTTTAGCTACTCTAGGGGACATTAATACATGGCAAAATTTGAGAATCATTGCACTAGACAAGGCAACTAAGGATAATATCTGAAATATGAGCAACACTTTATCATTTTTTTTCAAAATCACACATATATATATGAAATTAGTATGCCAATCTTTCAGAAACCAGGTATATGTAAGTATTTTGATAACTACTAAATCGGTGAATATGCTTACAAATAAAAAAAAATTACATGCGACAAACAGGAAATAATTTGTGTGGCTTTTTTCATGCCACAGCCATAATGGTTTTATTTTATTTTATTCCAGCTTTATTGAGGAATCATTGATAAATAACATTATATATATTTAAGATGTACAATGTGATATGATGTGCATATACATTGTGAAATGATTACCATAATCAAGCAAATTAACACATAATCATGCATTCAGACAGTAGTTATATTCACACATGCCATTTTACTTCAAAGGAGAGTAACCTGCGGCTGTTTGGTGAATGTTAAAGTTCTGTATAAAAAGACTGAAGCCTACAGACTAGATGAGATATTTTGTCTTCTAATATCAACAAATTTGGCAAATGTAGAAGTATTTTTTGTCTCGCACATTTTTCAGATTAGCGCTCCTTTCTTAACCCCAAGGTAAACTCATTTAAGATTTAAATAAGGTTTGCTAGGCCAGGGGTAGTGGCTCATGCCTGTAATCCCAGAACTTTTAGAGGCCAATGTGGGTGGATCCCCTGAGGTCAGCAGTTCGAGACCAGCCTGGTCAACATGATAAAACCCCATCTCTACTAAAAATACAAAAAATAGCCAGGTGCGGTAGCACACACCTGTAATCCCAGCTACTTGGGAGGCTGAGGCAAAAGAATTGCTTGAACCTGGGAGACAGAGATTTCAGTGAGCCAGGATCATGCCACTACACTCCAGCCTGGGCAATAGAGTGGGATTCTGTCTCAAAATAAAATAATAAAAATTTGCTACACAATAGCTTATGTTTTTAAACAATTACTGTCTATAATTATGGGGGAATAGGGCATTTTATTTTCTGGAATTAGTAAGAAATTATTTCTTTGAATTCTTCCCTCCCATGACTACTTCTTGGTCATGTTGACTCATCTTCCTCTACTCATGATTAAATAACTTGGTTAAATATATTGGTATTGGCCAAGGCGGGTGGATCACTAGGTCAAGAGATCGAGACCATCCTTGTCAACATGATGAAACCCTGTCTCTACTAAAAATGCAAAAAAAAATTAGCTGGGCATGGTGGTGCGTGCCTGTAATCCCAGCTACTCAGGAGGCTGAGGCAGAAGAATTGCCTGAACCCAGGAGGTGGAAGTTGTGGTTGGCCGAGAACGTGCCATTGCACTCCAGCCTGGGTAACAAGAGCGAAACTCCGTCTACAAAAAAATATATATATGTATGTATGTATGTATGTATGTATGTATGTATGTATATATATATATATATATATATATATATATATATATATATATATGTATGTATTGGCCAATGTAGAATCGCAGTCTATTACCTTCTAATTTTTATCAAAAACTCAAATGATATAATTACCCTTCTTACATAGACACTGATGCACTTATTTTTAAAAGCATGCCGTCACAGGATCCTTGGGGTGATGCTCTTCTAGCCAGAAACCTCTGTGGCCAGTGGCACCTTTATGTGAGTTTTGTTTGCGCCTGCTGGCCTCTTTCCATCCACTCAGCTTGGCAGGCTATGCTTGGCTCACACTACTGGCCTGGATCCCACACCTGCCAAGTGTGACCCAGGTGTGGAGTGTCAAGAAGTGTCTGAGGAAGCAAGCATTGTGTTCAGCAACTGCACAGTCCAGCACACTGGCACATGCAGCAGGTGGGCTCCTCCAGGTGCCAGCACAGGTGCACCGGCTCTCTGCAAGGCTGTGGCTGGACAACGTGCACTACAGGCAGCTTCCACAGCTGCCACCAGGGATCGTGATAGAAGCTTGGAGAATCCAGGAACCTCAAGGCCCCAAAGAGAGAGTCACAGCCCTGGCTTGGGGAGCTCCCAGGTCTGGGCTCCCTGAAGGGCCACAGCTCTTTTCTTTTCTTCACCTTCAGTGTGGCAAGCAACAGCATGTTTCAGCCCTGTTTGTGTTACAGTTCTTTCAGCTCCACCATTCTGCATTCCCCAAGTTCTTGTCCCACGTCCAAGAGGAATGAGATATGCAGACAAGTGGAGGGTGAGCAAGGGTAAGAGGAGATTTATTGAGTGACAGAATACCTCAAAGGAGGCCCTGGAGTGGGTCCTCTCTGCATCTGGTTATCCCAATGGCTGCTCAGCTCTGGCTGATCCTGGGGCTTTAATGGGCATTAAAGGGGAGGAAGTACATACTGATTGGTCCATGGGCAGCTATAGGCAGGCCCTGAAAAGGCACCACAGGTTCTCACTCATGTCAGTGGGACTGGCAGCCCTATACACAGCCTTCAGGCCCTTCCTAGCCTGAAAGTGGAGTCTCACCATGGGCATCCCCTTTGCCCATGAGCCTGTCTGCCTCTGCTTCTAATTCTGGTGTTCAGGCTGTTCTTGCCAAGGGGAACCTGCAGGCCATCATTGAACTACCCACAACACTCCCCAGCTTCCCTCCCATGCTCATCAGCACCAAAAGTCCAGAGGGGGCTAAGTGGGCAGGGGGATAGTGTGTCAGCACTGCCCCAAATGTGCACATACCCAGCCAGATTGTGATAGCACCTGGGCTCAGCTGCAACCTTGCTCTGAGATTGGAGTGGATAGGAGTGGAGAGAGGCAAGGCTGTGAAAGTAGACACTCCTGAGACTGTGTGGGGAGGAAGGCCTTCAGGGCCCCCAAGAGTGCAGAAATGCCTGACTCTGCAGCATAGCGTGGCTTGTGTGGTGATAGCTGCACCCAGGAGTGTGGGACTTCTGCCTGCTCTGTGGTCTGGGAGGCCCAGATTGGGAGCTGTGACTTGGGCAACTGTAGCTGCCCCAGGAGGCCAGGTCTCCTGCCTGCTTCTGACCCCCACCCAAAAGCACAGGGAGTGCTGGATTCATGGCACAACCTGAGCTGTGACCAGGAAGGCATGGCTCCTGCCTGCTGTGTGGAGTAGGATGCCTGGGTCCACAATCATGACTTGGTCAGCTGTAGCTGCACTGGGGAGCCCCACCCCACCAGCTCAGAAGGGGTGGGGCTCCCACTTGTCCCTGCTCTCACCAGCTCTGTGGAGTGTGCAGCCCCGATGGCACCTCCCAGCTGCAGCTGATGTGATGGCAGCAGCAGCTCCAGACAGCTGCCACTGCCACCAGTGCTATCTAGTTCACCTATTTGCAGTGGACCTATACACTTAAATTTCACACTTGACTACTATGGGTTTCCCAAATCAATAATGCTTTCTAACACGTGTGGTTTTGGAGACAATGTTTTTTCTATCTTTTTTCTTGGCAAATCTCCATTCATTCCTCTAAACTCATTTCATATGATACTATTTTCAGAAAATTTTTCATAATCCCCTCCACATGGGTAGGATAATTTTTTTCCATTTTCTCATGGTATTCTCTGAATTTAATGTGAGAATCTTAAAACATGGATTATATTTAGTAATTTTCAGGCTTCCAGAACTCATTCCATGGCACAGAACATTTATTGAGAATTTGTTGGATGCAGTATACAGGTGGTAAACAATATAGAGTCAAGAATGATATGTTTAGTAGCAAGTACTTATCTAGGCAAAAACATGAGTTAACACTATTGCATTACAATGTACTAGGTATTGTTATAAGCATGTTACTAATAGTAAAATATTAATTATTAAAACAGCCTTTTGAGGTTGGTATTGCTGTCATTCTCATTTTGTATTAAACAGGTATAAGTTGGTATTGACTATGCATACCATAAAGACAATAAGTACAAAAAAATGCAGATTAGGCCAAAAATGTAATCCTTCTAAAATACAGCTTGGAAAGCTATGCATAAGAATGTTATCAAACCTTCTACACAGTATTTGTCTGAAATATACATTTCTTAAATTTGAGCAGTCATTAAAATAGCAATTGTAAGTAGTCCCCATTACTCTAATAGACACACTGAAAGGGTCAGGTTGGAGAAAGAACCAAATGTCATTTGATGACACACATGCTGTGTCCAGCCCCAGTCTCTGGAAACAACCCCTCCCCCACAAGCTCAATGCCAAGTTTCACAAGCAGGATCCTTGAAAAAGGAGAATCCTTCATGTGGCTGGAAATGGAGTGTTACTGGGTGTAAGGACTGACTTGGTCTGTGGAATGGTGGCATCTCAAGCACTAGTTATTCTCCTGCTCACAGGTTGTCCTCTGAAAGGATGGTTACTAGTTTATGAACCCTCAAGTTGATAGTCATCATGTCCATCTTATTCCCCTGCCTGGGCCTAGTACCTCTTGGAAATAGAAGATACTCTAAATATGTAATTGTTGAATTGCAAAATCAATGAATGGATATTCACTTTACTTGCTTGATCTGCAAATTTTAGGGAAATTTAGGTTGCATATCAACTTTATTTTAAAGACTTTTGCAAAGTCTCAGGATATAAAATCAATGTGTAAAGACTTTTTAAAATATATAACAGTGTTAAAATTAGAAGTTGGATGCATTACTTTATTCAATACCTTAAAAAAAAGTAATATCAGACAGGTGCAGTGGCTCATACTTCTCATCTCAGTATGTTGGGAAGCTGAGGTTGAAGGATCACTTGAAGCCAGGAATTTGAGGCTGCAGTGAGCTATGATTGCACCACTGCACTCCAGCCTAGGCAACAGAGCTAGACCTTGTTTCAAAGGAAAGGAAAAAGAAATGAAGAAAAATAATATTAACCTTCTCTCACTCTCCATGCATGCACAAATACACACACACACACACACAATTACACACAAAATTAATACTTGTGTGACAAAGGGAGAATGCTAATCTTACTATGTGCATAGGAGGTCAGACTAGAGAATTTACTTTAGGAAAATTAGATATAGTAAAATGAAATTAATATTTGATTTCATTTTCATTAATGAAGTAAATTAAAATATTAATTTTAAGGAAAATAAATTATACATTTGTAAATTTTTAACTTTGTAGTATTGAAAAAATAGAACGATTCTTCTTTGAAATCACAAAGGCATATTTTAATAATGCCTAAAGACAAATCATTATAAACCCAGAAAATTTTCTTTGAAGAATAGAGTCGGGATGAGTCCCAGACAGGGCCATTCTTATTTTTTATGCAAATAGTTTGATATGATAAGGAATATCAAATGATATTTTAAAGACTATAATTCTTTAGTAAAATTCAATTATATATGTTCACATATACTTAGATATGACAGTGGTTTTCTGAAAATTTGGGTGTTCTCAGTGAGTTTTAATTGAAACCTTAGTGTATAAGTTACCACAGTTAAAAAGTCACAATTAGCTTACGTTGGGGAGTAAATTATAATTTTTGGATGAATTGGTTTAACATGATTTTTATAACTGTTTTCAGAGACAAAGCATTTTGTACTTCATGGTATTTCCTCCAGGCATGGAACAGGGCAGGGCCACTCTCTTGTACAAAGATGCAACTCCAGCGGGAAACAGTGCTTGGCACCTAGTAGCTGTTGAATAAACATGTGTTGCATGCTGGAAAACAAATTCTCCCCTGTGTATCAGGGTGAGTTATTACATGGATTTTTACAAATAAGAGAAAATATATTTTAATGATAGGGCAAGAATGCCTAAGTAATGGTTTGAAAAACCTTTCCATTTTTTAAAGGCTCTGTAACTACAGAGATTCTCAACAGAGTCACTTTGAGATAATAGATTCATGTGTCTATTATTTTATAATAATTTTGAAGATTACATTTTGCAATGGTGTGTATGCTGTGTATAAATGCCATTATGCTGAATAAAATTTGCAGAGACAGAAATGTAATCAAAATCGAATAAACAATGAAATAAATTTCTCTCCATAATTTAAGCTTAAGAAATATATATGAGATATATATATATGAGTTGAGTTATATATATATATGAGATACATATATGAGATATATATATATATGAGATATATACATATATGAGATATATATATATGAGATAATGAATATTGGACAAAAAATATGGTGTGCTTAGAAGGTTGTTTGTTTAGTTTTTAAAATAATTTTTTATCCTGAAAAATAGAAATCTGTTTTTAACTCTTGAGAAAATCAATCAATAGATGTGGACTGAAAGCAATATTCCTTATTGTTGAAAATTATAAGGGTTAGATAGAATTAGTGTGATAGAATTAATCAAATCTTCTTTTCCTTTGTAGAACAAGTAATTTACACAAAAAATGATTAACTTCAACAAAGGGTAGATTTTTCTCTGTCTTAAAATTTTACTCCTCAAAACACAAGCTAAGCATTTCTAAAAACAGTAATTTGCCAGGTAGATTTTAACTTTTTCATGTAAATATAATTTCTTACTGTTATCAGTTTCTAATGGCTGTCGATTCTGACGTTTTTATCTGCAGCCCGGACTTCGGCTTTGTACTCCACATTCTTCGGTCCTGGCCTGCTATGCATCTCCATTTGGAAGCCTAACAGGTGCTCAAACTTAATTAGCAATCTAGTGGTCTGGTATGATAGTTAATGGGATAAGTTTAAGATAGAGAACTGTTCTTTTGTCTAGGTAGCAAGATGAGTAGATAATTTAAAATAAAAGATAAGTCATTTTAGAAACATGTGAGGTCAAAAAAGACCTATTGAGTTTAAATCTCTAAGTCTTAATTGAAACTGTCCCAACTACCCCTATTCTATCTGACAAACTATGAGCAAGAGGATAACACCACAGCTCCTTTTAAAAAAGCACCAACACTTTTCGCACAATCACAATTTTTAATGGAAGTAGTAAGGGAAGAGAAAGTAAGTAAATTCATATTAGAACATGTACCTGATATTTTTCTGAGCCTGCTTCTCTAGTTAAGGCAAATATAATGTTTGCCATTATATAGTTAGCTGGGGAATTATATGTACTAGTAACGTTTTGAATCCAATGAATATTACAAATGAAAAAAAGGATATGATGAAAAATATTCAAATACAAAAGTCTGTCTTTATGGTTTTTGCAATCTATGCAAAAAGAAATTTTTTTTCTTCAGTGAAAGTGACATTTTTTCCATTTGTTTAACATGCGAAATACCACTTTGTAATGGCTTAAGCCTACCACATGTTATTAAAAAAAACCACAGGAATAATTAAGATAAGTTGTAAAGATTATTCAGAAATCTTATGATCTAGGGCTTTTGCGATTCGTGAGAGCTATTTAAATATTTTTTTCTATTTTCCACCAGTATCTCAATTTTACTATGGGAAACATGTTGAAGACTTTAAAGATGAGATTGTCTGTGTCTTTTTTTCTAATTAAAAGCTCCTACTGGCAGCTCTCCATTCTTCTTTACTTATAATTCCCTCTGCACTTATTTGCACATAACATTTATTATTGCATTTATCCATTTAATTGTATCTTGTGACTTCCTGCTCCACTGGAGGACTGAAAAATGTTCTCTTTTCTAGTTCACACAGTCCACAATCACATCCCATCATGCATATGAAAATAAATGCTACTAAAATATTAACTGAAAAGTAAGGATAATAGGGTTTTCCTTTTGCCAGGTAAGAACTAACTTTTTTGGCACCTTAAATGGAGGTGGAGATAGTGATGTTGAAGGGACTGTGGTTAAGCAAAAGTAGAGTTTTATCTTCCCTTACCTATCAATCTTTTTATGTAATTGACCAATCCAGTGAAGTAACTACTACCTAATTCCGTTGACTTGTTTCCTATGTGAAGCTCTGTACTGTAGAAGCCTTAAAGTTTCTAATGCTGTGGGTCACGGAGGGGGAAACCTGTGGTGGAGTGGTTACAAATCATGGTTTCAGAATTAAACATAGAACTGGATTCTAGTCCAGTTGTACTCTTTTTTTTTTTTTTGAGACAGTCTTGCTCTGTTGCCCAAGCTGGAGTGCAATGTCATGATCTCAGCTCACTGTGACTTCTGCCTCCCAGGTTCAAATGAATCTCCTGCCTCAGTCTCCCGAGTAGCTGGGATTACAGGTGCCCGCCACCACGCCCAGCTATTTTTTTGTATTTTTAGTAGAGACAGGGTTTCACCATGTTAGCCAGGATGGTCTCAATCTCCTGACCTCCTGGTCTGCCCACCTCGGCCTCCCAAAATGCTGGGATCACGGGCGTCAGCCACTGCACTTGGCCGGTAATTATTGTTGTATAGTAAGTCTTAAAATTTAGTAGTGGAAGTCTTTCAATATAGTTCTTTTTAAAAATTATTTTGCCTCTCTAATTCCTTTGTCTTTTCATATATTTTAGAATTAGCTTGTTAACTTTTCCAAAAATGTATTATTTTGGAGAGAATTTACATCTTACTGCTGTTGAGTCTTCTAAAATATGAAGACTGTCTATACCTTAATTTATTTAAATCTTTTGTTTCTTTTATCATTTTGTAGATTTCAGCATATGTATTTTGTATGTATTTAAAGTTTCTAATCATCATTGTTAATATATATATAAATAAGTTGCTTTTTAAACTTTTGTATGACAGTGCTAAACTCACTTGCTAGTTCCAGAGACTTCCTGCATATTCTTTGGGATTTCATGAATAGATAAAATCCTATGTCTTTCCAGTCTTTATGCATCTTGTCTCTTTTTGTAGACATGTTGCACTGGCTGGAACCTCAACGGTGATATTGAAGAGGAGAGGGACGAGAAGACATTTTTTACTTTCTCCCAGTCTTAGGGGAAAAACATTCAGTCTTTCACCTTTGTGTATGATGTTAATTGTAGTTTGTTCTTTTTTTAGTAGAGACCATATGTCAGATTGAGGGATTTTCCTTCTATTCTTAGTTTCCTGTGTCTTTTTTTCATGAATAGATGTTGATTATTTTCAAATATTCTTTCTACATAATATTTCAATTGATTAGTTGTGGGTTTTTTTATTATATAATCTTTTGATATGGTAAATTTCACTGCATGGTCCTCAGTGTTGAACCAGCCTTGGTTATTGGAAGAAACCACTTGGTTGTGATGGATTGTGTATTTTACATATTGTCGGATAATCTTTGCTGCTATTTTATTGAGTTTTTTAAATCTATATTCATAAGGTATATTGGTCTGTAACTTTATTTTTTCCTCTTACAATGCCTTTTTTCTATTCTCAGCAATTGCTAGCCTCAAGGAATTACTTGAGAAATATCCCCTCCTCTCTGTTTTGTGCAGTAGTTTGTATAGAACTGATATTACTCCTTGCAACTTAGGGGAATTTTCCAGTGAAATCATCTGTATCTTTCCAATTTTGTTGGAAAGTTTTTAATTAGAATTCAGTTGTTTTTAAGTCACAGACTTCAGTGGAGATGTAAAGGTCACATTATGAAAACAATTAGGTGGTGAGTGTGAGGATGGAGGTGGTGTTTGGGTTACAGGGTTCTAGGCAGTAAAGTAAAGACAGGGTGATTAAAATTGGCATGAGGGGTCAATTTGACAGTAAGTGTGTTTACATGTCTACAGTGTCATTGCGTATTGTAGCAGAGATATTTTTTCATTCATAAGGTCATGCCATAACTCTTAGGCAGCCTGTCTCAGGAATTCATGACTGCTAACTAGAAGATTCAGATATGGTTAGGAAAAAAGAAATGAGAATGTGTGATTTAGAAAGAGTGGTGGAAAGCTATGGGCGCTATGTGACCACTGTGGATGAAAAGGAAGCATTTTTATCATGATTAAACTGGTCATGGCATATTTGTTGCTTTTAAAAACAAATTATATATTTTAATAAAAACTTTATTTATATTACCAAGGTATAGGTAGAACAGTGATATGGATTCCACATCTGCGTAGCTAATGTTACACATTTAACAATCCTATTACATTTCCAACATTTACTCAAGTTTAACCATCACCAGAGGTAAGACAAACCCTGTCCACTTGGTTGTGCTTATGAGTCTCAAGTATTCTTTACTTCATCAGAGAACGCTTTTTTCTACTACTCAAAATTATTCAAGTCCTGGTTCCCAGACTAATTTATAATCTTAATTCTTTTTATTCTTTGTGTATGTTTCTTCAACCTCATTTGTATATGAAATTCAGTCATCCTCCAAAGTCTTAATAAACTGTTATGCCAATAATCACAAAATTAATTTTAAAAGTCAGGATATTGATACTTTCTCTGTCAGACTTTTATTTCTCCTTACCCCCAATAATACTTTCCCAAACAAATTGTTCACTTAATATTTAAGCTGCACATTTGACAGCTCTCATTTAAACTGTCTCTACTTATTTTTATTCTAGGGTGAGCAGAACCAAATTGTAATTGTGCCATTGTTGAGATTCTTGGGGTGCTATGTATTTTTGCAAGAGCAAATGGATGTGAAATGCTTTATTTCAAACTTCATTGCAGAAACAACAGTGGCAGCTGCATTTCGTTGCTAGTAGTGTTCAACTTGATCAAAGAGCTCTGTTTTATTAAATCAGTGTTGCAGCACACAAGACTAATGGAAGAATGGCAGCTAGATGTAACTTTTACCCTGTGATTACTTTGCTAGGAGACTAATGCTCTAATTTGTGTTTCAGGAACTTGCTATTATTTTACAGTCATTTTGGCTAAAGTTTGAATATTCTTGAAACAAATGAATCCTAACATTCTTATTAAGCACAGAGGGCAATGAAATACACATATATTACACTGAATTGGAGCTGCTGGATATTGCCTGTTTAATTCTTCATTACTGGAATATTCTTTTGGGTGCTATTAGAATCATACAATATTGCTTTCAGTTAATATTAACCATTAAATAATGAAAACATCTTCAATCACTTAACAGGGTATCTTACTATTCACTGTTCACAGCATAAATTTGCTTTTGTAAATACGGACTACTGATTTTATTAACTTTTTTACTAATTGCTTTTAAGACATTCATGCCAAGTATTTTTCTAAAAGTCTGAATGAGATGAATTGGCGTTTTGTTGTTTAGCTTATTACATTTAAATATCAAACAGAGAGCCAATTGTTTTAAATGTTTTCTGTGATTTTCTGAACTGCCATTACCAATGAGAATACACTGTGCCATGTCCACAATGATCTATGTATCTGTATATTGACCAAAGTACAAAGCATGAGCAATGGTGAAATCATCTTTACTAAAATGTATAAAAACATGTTATGATTCTGAACTGCTGTGAAAGGGAAGTCAGATTCAATTTAGTCAGTCATTTGGGAAAATATACTTAATCGCCAGTTCTAACTTTACTAAAATAACTTTAGTAATTTAAAATTTATATTTTAGTTTAAATTTGTTTATTTTTGCTCATTTCTTCCTCATCATCTTTGTCTTCATCTTTGCTCTCCTCTCCCCTTTCATTTCTCTTTGGCTAAATTATTTTTATATGGAGGAAATTATAAATGTTACCAAGTCATAGATGAAGTTAAGTGGTTACACTAAGGAAGAATACAAATAATTCTGGCAACACTGTCTTATTTACAAGAAAATAAAGCAAAATTGGTAACAAAAGCAATGATTTTTTTTTGTAATTTAGGTTCTGGGGTACATGTGCAGATCATGCAGGATTAATGCATAGGTATATACATGGCAAGGTGGTTTGCTGCCTTCATCCCCCATCACCTATATCTGGTATTTCTCCTGTCATTATCCCTCCCCACCCTTCCCACCGCTGCTGTCTCTCCCCTAGCAACCCCTACTGACTGCAGTGTGTGATGCTCCCCTCCCTGTGTCCACGTGTTCTAATTGTTCAACACCCACCTATGAGTGATAACATACGGTGTTTGTTTTTCAGTTCTTGTATCAGTTTGCTGAGAATGATGGCTTCTAGATTCATCCATTTCCCTATGAAGGACACGAACTTACCATTTTTTATGGCTACATAGTATTCCATAGTGTATATATGCCACATTTTCTTTATCCAGTCTATCAATGGGGGACATTTGGGTTGGTTCCAAGTCTTTGCTATCGTAAACAGTGCCACAGTGAACATACATGTGCATGTGTCTTTATAATACAACAATTTATAATTCTTTGCATATATACCCAGTAATGGAATTGCTGGGTCAAATGGTATTTCTATTTCAAGGACCTTGAGGAATCGCCACACTGTCTTCCACAAGGGTTGAACTAATTTACACTCCCACCAACAGTGTAAAAGTGTTTCTATTTCTCCATATCCTCACCAGCATCTGTTGTCTCCAGATTTTTTAATGATTGCCATTCTAACTGGTGTGAGATGGTATCTCAATGTGGTTTTGATTTGCATTTCTCTAATGACCAGTGATGATGAGCATTTTTTTCATGTTTGCTGGCTGCATAAATGTCTTCTTTTGAAAAGTGTTTGTTCACATCCTTTGCCCACTTTTTGATGGGGTTGTTTCTTGTAAATGTTTTTAAGTTCTTTGTAGATTTTGGATATTCACCCTTTGTCAGGTGGGTAGATTGCAAAAGTTTTTTCCCATTCTATTGGTTGCTAGTTCACTCTAATGATTGTTTCCTTTGCTATACAGAAGCTCTAGAGTTTAATTAGATCCCATTTGTCTATTTTGGCTTTTGTTGCCATTGTTTTTGATATTTTAGCCATGAGGTCCTTGCCTATGCCTTTATCCTGAATGGTTTTGCCTAGGTTTTCTTCTAGGGTTTTTATGGTGTTAGGTCTTATGTTTAGATTTTTAATCCATCTGGAGTTAATTTTAGTGTAAGATATCAGGAAGGGGTCCAGTTTCTACTTTCTGCACATGGCTAGCCAGTTTTCCCAACACCATTTATTAAAGAGGGAATCCTTTCCCCATTGCTTGTTTTTCTCAGGTTTGTCAAAGATCAGATCATTGTAGATGTGTCGTGTTGCTTCTGAGGCCTCTGTTCTGTTCCATATGTCTCTGTTTTGGTACTAGTACCATGCTGTTTTGATTACTGTAGCCTTGTAGTACAGTTTGAAGTCAGACAGCATGATGCCCAATAAAATGGCAGGATCAAATTCACACATAACAATATTAACATAAAATGTAAATGGACTAAATGCCCCAATCAAAAGACACAGACTGGCAAATTGGATGAAAAGCCAAGAACCATCAGTGTGCTGTACTCAGGAAACCCATCTCATGTGCAAAGACACACATAGACTCAAAATAAAGGGATGGAAGAAGATTTACCAAGCAAATGGAGAGAAAAAAAAAGCAGGGGTAGCAATCCTAGTCTCTGATAAAATGGAATTTAAACCAACAAAAATCAAAAGACACAAAGAAGGGCATTACATGTGGTAAAAGGATCAATAAAGAAGAAGAGCTAACAATCCTCAATTTATACACTACCAATACAGGAGCACCCACATACATGAGGCAAGTCCTTAATGACCTACAAAGAGACTTAGACTCCCACACAATAATAGTGGGAAACTTTAACACTCCACTGTCAGTATCAGACAGATCAATGAGACAAAAAATCAACAAGGAACTCTAGGACTTGAATGCAGATCTGGACCAAGAAAACTTAATAGACATTTACAGAACTCTTAGCCCCAAATCCACAGAATATACATTCTTCTCAGCACCAAATTGCACTTACTCTGAAATCGACCACATAATTGGAAGTAAATCATTCCTCAGCAACTGCAAAAGAATGGAAATCATAACAAACAGTCTCTCAGACCACAGTGCAATCAAATTAGAACTCTGGATTAAGAATCTAACTCAAAACCACACAACTTCATGGAAGATGAACAACTGGCTCCTGAATGTAGACTGGATAAATAATGAAATGAAGGCAGAATAGAGTTCTTCGAAACCAGCAAGAACGGACACAACATACCAGAATCTCTGGGACATTCAAAGCAATGTCTAGAGGAAAATTCATAGAAATAAATACTCACATGTGAAGCAAGGAAAGGTCTAAAATTGACATCCTGTCATCAAAATTGGAAGAGTTAGAGGAGCAAGATCAAAAAAACTAAAAGCTAGCAGAAGACACGACGTAACTAAGATCAGAGCGGAACTGAAAGAGATAGAGACACAAAGAACCCTTCAAAAAAAATCAATAAATCCAGAAGCTGGTTTTTTGAAAAGATCAACAAAATAGACCACTAGCCAGACTAATAAAAAAAGAAAAGAGAGAAGAATCAAATCGATGCAATAAAAATGATAAAGGAGACATCACCACTGATTCCACAGAAATACAAACTACCATCAGAGATTACTTCATACAACTCTATACACACAAACCAGTAAATCTGGAAGAAATGGATAAATTCCTGGACACTTGTACTCTCCCAGGACTAAACCAAGGAAGAAGTTGAATCCCTGAATAGGCCAATAACAAGGGCTGAAGTTGAGGCACCAATTAATAGCCTACCAACTAAAAAATGCCCAGGTCCAGACAGCTTGACCACCGAATTCTACCAGACTTACAAAGAGGAGATGGTACCATGTCTTCTGAACTATTCCAAACAATACAAAAGGAGGGAATCCTCCCCAACTCCTTTTATGAGACAAACATCATCCTAATACCAAAACTGGGCAGAGATGCAACCAAAAAAGAAAACTTAAGGTCAATCTCCATGATGAGCATCGATGCAAAAATCTTCAATAAAATACTGGCAAACAGAATGCCACAGCAAATCAAAAATCTTATTCGTAATGATCAAGTAGGCTTCATCCAGGGGATGTAAGGCTGGTTCAACATACATAGGTCTATAAGTGTAATTCATCATATAAACATAACCAAAGACAAAAACCACATGAGTATCTCAATAGATGCAGAAAAGGCCTTCAACCAAATTCAACAGCCCTTTATGCTAAAAACTCTCAATAAACTAGGCATCAGTGGTATGTATCACAAAATAATAAAAGCTATTTACAACAAACCCACAGCCAATATCATACTGAGCGGGCAAAAACTGGAAGCATTCCCTTTGAAATCTGGCACAAGACAAGGATGCCCTCTCTCACCACTCCTGTTCAATATAGTATTGGAAGTTCTAGCCAGAGCAATTAGGCAAGAGAAAGAAAGAAAGGGCATTCAGATAGGAAAGGAGGAAGCCAAATTGTCTGTATTCACAGATGATATGATTGTATATTTAGAAGACCCCATCATCTCAGCCCAAAATCTCTTGAAACCAATAAGCAACTTCAGCAAAGTCTCAGGATACAAAATCAGTGTGCAGAAATCACAAGCATTTCTATACACTAATAACAGACAAACACAGAGCCAAATCAAAAGTGAACACTCATTCACAATTGCTACAAAGAGAATAAAATACCTAGGAATATACCTAACAAAGGATGTAAAGGACCTCTGCAAGGAGAACTACAAACCACTGCTCAAGGAAATAAGAGAGAACACAAACAGATGGAAAAACATTCCATGATTTTGGTTGGGAATAATCAACATTGTGAAAATGGCCATGCTACCCAAAATAATGTATAGATTCAATGCTATCCCCATCGAGCTACCAATGACCTTCTGCACAGAACTGTAAAAAACCACTTGAAGCTTCATATGGAACCAAAAGACAGCCCACATAGCCAAAACAATCCTAAGCAAAAAAAAGCAGTGAATTTTGAAGAGAGAGGTGATTGGAGCAAACTGATTGATCCCTGTTGCTACTGTTGTTTTCTTTACTTTAAAAATTTCTTCCCTCATATCCTATGCACCATATTATTACAGAATTATCTGTTGAACATCGCACAGCTCTTCAAGACCTTGAACCTTCTTTCTCCCTATCATGTTTTTTTTGTAACTTGGCACATTGCTCTCACATATTATAATCATCTTTTGGAATGCAGTATATAAAATGAAGCACGAGACACAGATTCATAATATTGTTATTCTTTTACAAAGGGAGCTGTACTCAGTGCTCTTTCTGAAACTGAATTTCATTTGGGGGGCAAGATTAATAATTATAATACTTGCCTAAGAAATAAGGGTAAATATTTGAAGGACTCAGATAAAACAAGGAGTAAGGCATCTTCAAAAATCTATAAACCTTTACTTTGATTTTAACATTCATATGCAGATGTTAAGAGAGATGAAGTCTGTTTTACATAGGTACATTGTCATCTTATCAATACATTATGATTATTTTATAACACAGGAGACAGTAGCAATGAGTAGGATTAGGTCCATATTGTCATTGTTAATATATTAAAGACTTTTCATTTATTGATTTCATTCATGGTTCTTACGAACCAATCTCATCTCATACTTAAATTTAAAATTAGCAGTGTGCTCTGCAAAATATTAAACAATTTGCCTTGTTAATTGTAAAATATATCACCATTGAAACAGTAGTTTTTTCATTAAATCTTTTCTAGAATTGGGCTCGTTAAACTTTCGTTCTAAATTAAGTATTCATTAGACTAAAATCACCTAAGATAACACATGTCAGACTGTTAGGTAAGCCTGAGAAATGTGCTGTGTGGGTGGGTATGAATGTAGAATGTAAAGGAGATTGGATTGATAATATCAGTTGGATTGTGTTTGGGCAGATGCTTGGGTTGATCCTGACAATCACAATAATGGTGTTTCTAGTGGATTTCAGTTGCCTTTTTCTGCTCGTCACCTCTCCCCTACACCTATGCGCACACCCCATGCAATCTTTAGGTTTAAAATATAGTTTTTCATGGAAATTATGTTCCATATTTGCTGATGGGTCTGCTTGTCTCAGTGCTCCCCCAACCTCTCTCTTACCAAAAAAGACAAGAAACCATACTCAAACCTTGTCAATCAATAATCAATGCTATCTTGAACATCACATTTTATTCAAATGTGGGCATTTAGGTCAAGCCAACCCCTTGGGCTTTGTTTTCTTTTTTTTCCCATTTTATTTTTTGAGACAGTTTTGCTCTGTTGCCCAGGCTGGAGTGCCATGGTGAGTGGCACTCAGCTTGGCTTACTGCAACCTTCACCTCCTGGGTTCAAGTGATTTTCCTGCCTCAGCCTCCCAAGTAACTGGGATTACAGGTACCCACCACCACACCCAGTTAATTTTTGTATTTCTAGTAGATAGGGTGTTTTGCCGTGTTGACCAGGCTGGTCTCAAACTCCTGACTTCAGGTGATTCAGCTGCCTCGGCATCCCAAAGTGCTGAGATTACAGGTGTGAGCCATGGCTCCCAGCTGGGGTTTGCTTTTTACTCCAGTAAGAAATAGTTCATTTTGAATAGTGGGAAGAAAAGGAAACCTGAATATTAGCTCTTCCTACAGTGTTAAGGATAGGTATCATCGTGGATAAGTTAATCAATATCTCTGTGACTTAGTGCCCCATTTAGACAATTGAGAATTGGTTAGATCAGTGGTTTCTTGATTATTCTCCCCTAAAAAATAATTATACCTTTTAACAATAAAAACTGGTATGTGGATTGCAGCTGTGGAAATTTCCTTTAAAATCTTGTATTTTAGATGTCACATCTTATATATTATAGTGTGAATGTGTATCACTGGAGATGAACGTTAACTAAATATTTAACTTTATTTTATTATATGCCACAATTAGCTGATTTCATTAAATATATGAGATAAAATAGTATAGTAGATCCATTTAATCTTGAGATTTTTCATTTTTATATCCATAATTAAAATAATAAAGGCTTGTTCACTAAATGCAATGCATTTTAATTCAGTATTTTATATTTTACCTATAAATGTACTCATTTCTGATCATTTATTTTTATTGAAAATAAGAAAGAGTAATTAACTCTTAATATTTAGAATTGTTGCCATGTTTTAGATAGAAATTATCCTATCCTTTGGTCAAAAGCTTAAGCTCATTAAGTTTCTAGCCTGACTGCTAATACCGAACTCAGATACATTCTTTGAGCATGTGCATGGGTGCACACACACACACACACACACACACATATTCTCTCTCTCTCTCTGTACAATCTACCCTAATACATTTTGGTATACTTTGCTTATGAGAAGCTTCCAGTAGCTCCAGATAATGAAGATGTCCAGCAATAAGTGGTTTCCAAAGAAAAAGAGAATCCTTTGTTTTCTAACCAACTTGACATTGGTAATGAATTGTATTTACCTGTTGGGTTTAAAACTAGATTTCACTCTCTGATAAAATATATAGGAGCCTTTCTATTATCTAAAAATCTTTCATAATGGGAGACATTTTTAGAAAATTGTGCATTATGGTAAAATTCTTCAGCAGCAAAGCAATATACAGGTGATGTGACAGTAATTATAAAAAGATTTCACTTAAGCTGAATTGCTTAGCAGTGAATCAATGCATTTTTATTTGCAAAAGGATGAACATGCTTCTTGGTGTTTTAAAAATGCAACATTATAATTTTATTTTTAAAAAAGCTAAGCGAAAATACAATTTATAGTTATATTTACTCTAATTTGCATTTCAAGTTAGTATTGTCAGATTAAAATTTAATAAAATGTTAGGTATCTCTTAAGATTTAAAGTACGTATACCTCTAGGTTTTATTTTAGTTCTGTGTCAGTGCATGTAAGCACGTAACTTATTGATTTGATATTTTAAATTACACAACAATCATTTTAAAATCAATATATGGAAAATGAATGATGTAAGATCCCTTTTGATTTAGATATTTTCTCTTGAAATTTTCTTGCCATTATTTGATTACTTCATGTAAATACTTGAAGCTTGTAAGTATGCATTTTGATTTCTCCAAGTACTTTTTCACTGATCACTTTGAGGTCAAAATATTGAACCAACATAAGATAAAAATGTAAATGAGTAAAAAAAAACAGAGAAACAAGAATAAAGAAGGAGGGAGGGAAGAAGACATGAAGATAACATTTAAGAACACTGTTCTCCTTTGCCGTCATCTTAAAAAATTAATAAAAATCACCTTATGTGCTACATCGCTTTTCTGATCTCCTCTATGTGCTAAATTTCCAAGTGAAAGAAAGTAACATTCTTGAAAATTTTAAATAGGATATTGTGTTGTAAAAATTGTTTAAAAGTCAAACCAGTTGAATGAATCCTGAATTGTAATAACTCATCTGATTCATATAGGAAATTTAAAATGAAAAACGTAGAGTACATGTAACACATATAGACAACTTTGTTAACAATAAACAAATAGATAGTTGTTTTAATTTATATTGGGAACAAAATCATGATTAATATTTAACTAGCAAGTACATTAATTTATCCCATCTTTCATCAAAAAATTAGGGTAGTTTTTTTAAGAGTCCATTTTTATTTTAAAATTAGGCTGTTGTCATTGCCAACAGGAAGGTCTCCTATATTATTATACAACATGCTACCTCCTACTTTGTAAACCACTTCATGGCCGGAGCTCTCCATATTTTTTTGAAAGAAATATATACTTGCTATGGGCTCTGCAGGCATTGCCATTCAGCTCACTTAATGTTGTCTTCTGTTCAAAGCCTCAGACTGATTAGAAGCTGTGCTCAGTTATTGAGATGACATAGTGGACAATTTTTAAAATTATTGATGGTGAATCTTCTATGAATTGTATCAGCTATTCATACATATCAGCTCTTGGTTAATGTTAAAATGATGACAGCTTTCTATTTGTGTTACACGTTTAACCTATCTCCACTATAATATTTAAAACGAGATGAGACAAATATTTTTACATCAAAATGATTTATCTAGAATGCTTGATTGTGTACAGGTTATTGAGTTCTATGATTTCTTCCTAGGCTTCTTTTAGACCACAAGAATAAATGAGGCATTGTGTAAATATTTATAACCAAGAAAATTTTCCATATGTTTGTGGGAGATAACCTTTCTAATGCATATGAAAGGAATGACAAACTTTTTTTCTGGTTCTAAGGTGAACATGATAAAGAATTCGGCAGCCTGTGTGCTTCAGTGTTTTCCACTATTCACGAGATAACCTCCTTTTTACTGTAGCTCGATCAGTCATTGGTCTTTGTTTTCCTTTGTTTCTGGACCACCTGAGAGTGTCATTGTCATAAAGCCAGTGGCACCCTGAATAAATGAGGGAGTCAGGCATGAACTAACAAACATAAAAGCTATTTTTAATATTATTTCTTTCTGCTAAAACTCAGAAGAAACAAAAATAAAAGTAAACCCGTGTCTAAAAAGAAACAACAGGAAACAGATTAGAGAAAACTATAAAGAAATAACTTGAAAGTGAGAGACATATGGTTCCTAATCTTTCCACTCTCACTTATTTTAGTTGAGTAACTATTTTATGCCAATATATTTGGGGGGGGGGAGCTTGTGTAACAGTAACTTCATAGAATAACAATACGCACATACATGTACACACAGTCTGTGATCAAATAAGCTTGGCAGATGTTACAATTGGGGGATGTTTCAGCATTTTCAAGCATACAAATATGTCCTCTGAATTTCTCAGATTCATGATTATGCATTTTTCAACTCTTTAGACCATAGATTAATTTAAATCAACATTCACTGTTTTGATTTTGAATTACTTAGAAAATGCTGATCAATTCTTAATTTTCTGTAACTTTGTAAATCCCACCATGATTTAAGTTTCTATTTTGTAACTTGCAGGCGTACTGAAAGCAGGGACCTTGTCTGGTAACGCTGGAGTGTCTGGTGCATGCTGGTGTGTCTGGTACACCCAGAAGTGCCTATAATGGCCCAGATTGTTTTACCAAGTGTGCTATCTCTGAGAATGTTTCACATTCTAGGTATTTACTACATTCTGGGAGTTAAGAAGTTACCATTTTATAATTTAAAATTATACCTTATTTAGTGAGAATAGCAGAAATACAAACACATAATTATGATACAAATAATTAGTGGTACAAATTAGGTATGAATAAAACACTATCACAAAATGAGAGAAAACCAACTCAGCCTGAGGGAACAGGGGAGCATTGTACAGTAAGTAGACTGAGTCTTAAAGGATAAGTTGTTCTTTCACCAGGTAAAGACAAGAAGAAAGTGTTCTGGATGAGAGTGTATGTAAAGAAGTAGAGACATAAACAAAACACTTCATTTACAAGAAACACTGAGAAAGTCATTAAAATGTACTAGGCAATTTATCTAAAGGCAAAGAGTTTTGTATTTTGACTTTTTATTATGTAATAATATTTTATTAATCTTCTTTAATGTTTTGGCTGCACTAGACAATCTGCATTTTCATATTTAAAAGTACTATATTTCTTTTTTTTTTTCTTTTGAAATGGAGTCTTTCTCTGTCACTCAGGCTGGAATGCAATGGCATGATCTTGGCTCACTGCAACCTCTGCCGCTCTGGTTCAAGGGATTCCCCTGCCTCAGCCTCCAGAGTAGATGGGATTACAGGCATGTACCACCACGCATGACTGATTTTTTTTTTTTAATTTTTGGTAGAAACGGGGGTTTCACCATGATGGCCGTGCTGATGGCCTTTAAACTCCTGGCCTTTAGTGATCAGCCTTCTTCAGCCTCCCAAGGTGCTGGGATTACAGGCCTGAACCACCATGCCTGGCCTAAAAATACTCTACTTTGAGATTGTATCGTTTTAAATAGCAAAAGTTTGAAGATTGAGATTGTAGTTTTTTGTTTTTTGTTTTTTTTTTTTCTTTTTGAGACCGAGTTTCGCTCGTTACCCAGGCTGGAGTGCAATGGCGCGATCTCGGCTCACCGCAACCTCTGCCTCCTGGGTTCGGGCAATTCTCCTGCCTCAGCCTCCCGAGTAGCTGGGATTACAGGCACGCACCACCATGCCCAGCTAATTTTTGTATCTTTAGTAGAGACGGGGTTTCACCATTTCGACCAGGATGGTCTCGATCTCTTGTCCTCGTGATCCACCCGCCTCGGCCTCCCAAAGTGCTGGGATTACAGGCGTGAGCCACTGCGCCTGGCTGAGATTGTAGTTTTTCAATCTTTCTATTTCTCCCAGTTCTGTTTGTGGATAGGAGACTCTTGGTCAATAAGTGAGATGTTGAAATAATCTCTGAAGACCCCTAAGTGAGAATAGAGTCAAAGTCAAGATTAAAAGTGGTGTTATTAAGCTCCAGTAGATTGATGCATTTATATTTACTACATAGACATAATGACCAAGTGAATTAGATCTCCACATGACCGTGTAAGACCACCCGACCTCTGCATAGGGGGGAAAAGACATTGTCTTGCTTATGTGATTTTTAGATTCTGTTCATCTTATTAGCTCTTCAGTTGTCAACTTTTTTTCAAACTTAGAATGAACATAATTGACACTGGCCATTAAACTTGAGACATTCTAGGCTCTCCCTAAATGGTTGATTGAACTATAGAGAGCCATGATAGTCTCTTCTGTAAGCCATTTCTCTAAATGAGTCATTTCTTGTATGTATGCATACATTGATTGATTGTAGCTAGAAGTTGGGTTGTGTCGCTTTGATATGTTTTTCTTTTAAATTATTACTTTCCATTTTAACTTAGTATTAAATGACCCTGACCCTAATTCTTAGGGTACTTCATTTGAGATGCCTCTGAATTGTGTACCATCTATATTTGAGAGTTGGGCTATACAGCTTGGGCTGTTTTTTAAAATTTCCCATAACCTTTTCTTAGAGGTATTGTGTTCCAAGCAGCAAATGACATGGATGTGCAGATATCAATCATGGAATTGCATTGATTATATGGGATTGGGCTGTCCTCTGTCCTAATTTAGTCTTTGCAGGTGCTCTTTTCCTTGTAAGCTAGATTTTCTCTATATCCACTTTCACACATTAAATGTTAGCAGCACTGTACCTGCCTCCCCTAACCAAATTACATCTTTATACGTGAACTGGAAAAGCATAGCTTTTAACTTTTCCTTGGTGGCTTGCCTGCTGGATACTGGCAAATTTCCATTTCTGCATTTTGGTGAATCTTTTAATAATTCAGAGTATCATTATTACATGTCATAAATACTACAAGATTTACTTAGGATGATTTTCAGAATTGCTTAATTTTGGGAAAGCATTGCTGGTCTGATAAATTGAAACCTTGTTTCCACAATATTACAATTTTAAGGGAATTTGCTGGTAAAAATTTGTAAAGACCTGAATACCAAAATTTCTAAAATGCTCTCCTACTTATCCTTCCCTTTCCTTCTTCCTCCTCTTTCTTCTTCTCTTCTTCCGTCTTCTGCTCTTTCCTTTTCTATTTATAATGTGCTATGTCCTTTGTGTGAGCTGAACTCTTCTTTTGTCTGCCCTCTTCTCTCCTTATTCTGATCCTGCTTCTTCAACAGCCACCTTCTTATGGTCAGTTATAAGGAAATACCTTGGTTACTTATAAAATATGGTGTTGCGATTTAAATATTTTATGTATTATTTAATAACCAAAAACGTTTACTTTGCCTGAAGTCATCAGTAGGTTGCTACAGTTGAGGTCAATGACTGAGTTTAGACTATTTATATCAAAATTACATGAGACGGTAAATGTGAAATATGCAAAAATATTTGACAAGGTGAATAATATGTGGATAATCTTTCCATGGTGTTATCTCTTTGGCTAAAGAGAAAATGAAAACAGAAAGGCAAATCTTTAAAAACATTTCTAAAAAATAAGTAACAAAGTTCGAAGCATGCTATGTAAAAACAAACATATGATGGAAGGAATCCATTGGAAGACATTGACCTAGTGTCACCTCTTTAAATTATGTATTGACATTTCACTGGGTATCATGGAATATATGTTGGGAGGTAATCTGAGCATTGACAAACCTGATGGTGGTTTTAAAAATTGTCAGATACATAAAGTTATCTTCTACTGGTAGCATCTGTCTTAGTCACTCTGTATTTGACATGGAAATTCTTCCTTCTGCTCTCTGTGTTTCATGTCAATTACAGGAGGGAATGAAGGAAGTACCAACACCATATTGTAGTTGGCTTTCAGAAACTTTCCTGAGAAAATACTAAAAATAAGATTAATGAGTATAAGAATGGGAATATTACTCATTTTTGGCTCAACTGCACAGAGTTTTGTATTGAGCACAAGACACAACTATTGCACAAATATTTATGCTCTGAATCTCAGGAATAGAAAATTATCTTGAACATAATCACAAATTTTGAAAGAGTATATGTTGATGCAGACTTTTAGAGGATAACTTAATAATTTAGGGTGTTAGAAAAACACAAACCTCAGTGATTGAATAATACTCATAGCCATTTACAAGTCAGGCTAACATAATCAGAATAAAGAAGCAGAAGACAATAATTCAGATACAAGAATGTTCATCACTGCTTTATTTTCCTTATTCACAAAATTAATAATGTATTCTTCATTTTGTATTCTTCCTACAAAATAAAGATAACTGAAATGTCACAAATAGGGGAAGAGCTAAATAAATTATACTGGCACCACATTGAATTTATATAGACTCATAAAAAATTGAACATAAAGACTATTTAGAGACATAGATGTTGATTAAAATGTTAGATGTAAAAGGCAAATTAAAAGAGTTCCGTGATTATTAGAAATGTGTAAATATAGACAATCTGGAAAAGTATACCTAAATATTTAAAAGGCTCCTTTGGAGTAAAGACTAAAAAGCATTATTTTATCAATTTTGCTTCTCTGGATCTTGAGTAATGACATCATATCACTTTAAGAATTAGAAAAATTTTGTCTCAAAGCGTTTTAAATAATTACTGGTAAATTATATATGAAATATGGCATAAGAACATGAGTATAAAAATAATGGTATTAATACTCATAATTGTATTATGCTGGCATTGTCAATAAACCTTTAAATAGAAAAGCCAGATACATTTAATATGTAGCCATTTTGATTTTTTAATTTCTAATTTTAAATGGAAATTTTATTGTTCATGATTATTTTATCACACCAAATAATATTGCCTAAATGTATCTGAGACACAGCTATCCTGAGCAGCTTGATTTTAAATAACAGTAAGAAAAATAAAACTCCCTATTTTCTTCAGTGCTGAGGAAATAACTTGCAGGACACCGAATTCTAATCTCAAGTCACCATAAAAACCTTGACACTTATGATTATTAAAGAGGATTTATGTACTTAATAGTTACTTGCAATTTTAGTTACCCTCAATTGTGTTCCCATAGACTCTTTTAAAAAATTCCTTTTTAAAGAAAATATATTTACTTATTTAAAACAATTTCTACTAAACCTAGTGAAAAATATATAGTGCATTACTGGATTTGGGGAAGGTGTTAGTAGCATAAGCTAACATAATTAAATCCTATTATCCTCTTTGTGTAATATTAAATATACCCGAATAGTGTGTATGTCAGTATGTATGTTTTTAAATCTTACTTCCCTTATTTCTTTGAATCACTGATAGTTTTAGATGGTTTCTGCTTCTGTTACAAGTACAGGTAGAGAGAACATCCCTAATCCAAAAATCTAAAATCAGAATTGCTCCAACTTTCAAAACTTTTTGAACCCAACATGATGCCAAAAGTAGAAAATTCTACATATAAGTAATTATCACAAACTTTGTTGCATGCAAAAAAATATTAAAAATTATCTGTAGATGATGTATATGAAACATAAATAAAAGTTTGTGCTTGGACTTGGGTCCCATCCCTAAAATATCTCATTATGTACAGTATATGCAAATATTCCAAAGTTCAAAATAGCCAAAATC
Source organism: Leontopithecus rosalia (assembly GCA_028533165.1). Classification (NCBI taxonomy): domain Eukaryota; kingdom Metazoa; phylum Chordata; class Mammalia; order Primates; family Cebidae; genus Leontopithecus; species Leontopithecus rosalia. Next base: position 99,238,943 of record CM052661.1, read on the forward strand.
TGAAGCACTTCTGGTCCCATGCATACACAACATACACTAAGTAATAGGGTGGGATCAGCCTGAAATTATTCTTCCAATTCACTTCAATTCAGTTCAGTTCACATCTATGAAATATTCCAGTCTCTACCTAAATAGTTTGAGATGTGATGAAAAACAGGCCTCTTAATCCAACTGTCCATGTTTGTATAAGTAGGATGTGGAAGCAGTTACTGAAATGTGGAAAGTGTGATGGTAAACAGTAAAGATTCTGACTGCATAAAAGACATCAGTGTATGAATGCTTAGTCTTTAACAGGTTGTCATGGTAGAGTATCAGTTATATACAAGAGATATTACTGTAGTTGCAAACTGATGTTCCAGATTTTTCAATTTTATGTAACCTTCTATAAACATTATAGAATTATTCTTAAACATCTAGCATCTCCACAGATAGATTATAGACCACAAATCCGAGTTTCTTATATTACTGTTGAATGTTTTAAATAATATATGTTCATCTCTCATAGTATATTAAACAGTTTAAATAATTTATAATCTCTATCTTCAAGGTTCCTATATTTTAAAAGTCAAGGATAATAAACCAGTCAAATCAAATGACACTATTCTGGAAGTATTTTTACTGAAGTTTTTTTAGAAAGTATGGTGCATCCAGTAGCTTAAATTTTACAGTAATTTAAAAATATCATTTGAATCAAAGTTTATTTCTATCTTCACAACTTTTAAGAAAGGGCAGTTCAGTTTTAAATCAACCCAGTATTGTAAGTTCATTTAAAAAGGACAGTAAAACACTGGATTCAAATTTCTATTAGTGTAGAATATAGATTTAAGGATTAAGTTATTATTAAGTCTTCTAGTAGAAAACAGAGTAGAGAATCTATGGGTAGAATATCTGTTATTTGCACATTAAACCACTTGTAATGGGTATAAAGTTACAATTAGGAGAAATAAGTTTTGATGCACTATTACACAGTAGGGTGACTATAGGTAATAATGTATTGAATATTGTGCTCACTACAAAGAAATGATAAATGAGTTGATGAATATGCTAATTATTTTGATTTGATCATTATACTAAGTGTACATGAAACATCATATTATACCCCATAAATAGGTACAATTATTATGCAGCAATTAAAATGTTTAAAAAATCTCTAATGTAAAAAGTAAAATCTCTGAAACTGTGTAGATTAACATCTTGATTTACATTTAATTATGAACCTTCAGCAAAATAGTGAAAATAGCCATCTTGAACAAAGAACTAAAGGTTCCAGTGTTTTTCTTTCATATGTGTGTTGTACGTAGTTAGGTAAGGACAGTAGAATCAACTGAATCCCTTAGATTCAGTTGGAATGGACCTGAGGGATAATTTTGCACAGTGTCTTTATATTTGTGTGCCATTTACTAACATTGCATTATTGGTTCAAAACAACCTCCCCCCACCCCCACCCCACACATATATGACTTACCATTGCATTAGTAGGAAATAAATGGCTGAAGGGATCAGTACTTCAACTTTGAAAGTCCTCAAATATGATAAAGCTTTATTTGGAACTGTAACACTTCAACTAGAACCAAATAGAATCCATTTTTTCTGAGGAGAGTTGGTAGCATAAGCGGGATCATAAACAAAGTAGATTCAGTGTGTTCGTATGCAATGACTATGCTATTTCTACAAAATTTAAATCGATGCACATGGAGTTTTTACACACTTAATGGATGGCTAACATCTTGATTGTCTAAATTTTTAGCCTCAGTATACATGTATTGATTTACAAATAAATGATTGTTAAAGAAAAAGAAAAAGGTAGAGACTTGCAAAACTAAATTATTATTTCTCAGAGAAATATTTTAAACCATCTTTCTACATTCTGGATTTATTAGTTAAAATAACTTCTTGTAGTAGAAACATTTTAATGTCTGTATAACTACGTTTGGCTGAAGCTAGTGTTCCTCATGCATAATTTATAGATTGTATTCTATCCAGCTTTGGTTATCTCCTTGTGGGACATTGACTACTGTTCCACATTACTGAACTCTCTTCTAGCTATTCAAAACCTAACAAATTATAGTTAAGTATGGGATAGAGAAAAGTACATCTATATTTCCCTTTGCTTCTTTCTTAGAAGGGTATGTTCCAGTTATCTAAGCGTGTCTTTTTCTGGGAGCCAGGTGTTAAGAATGATCTGTAAGAATGGAAGCGTTAAGGGATGGTTATTTCCTGCCAGAGAAGGACAAAGAGAACCCAGGAAGGAAGATTCAGAAAGTAGGACCAGAGGGAAGCAGATTGTCTAGGCTTCACCAGGGGAACTTTGGGGTTATCAGAAATGTGTAATTTAAATTTGCTACCAGGTGGCTCACTTTGTGCTATATGATACAAAACTTCTCTGCTTCCAAAGATTATCCAGGAAAGCCATATTTCTGAATATTGATTCAATAAAGCTCTGCATCTTCCACAGAGTGAACAATAGAAGCTGTACAGAGACAGAGAGAGATATTTTGATCTAAAAGAATTATTTTGTGAAGCGTATAAGGAATGAGAAAAAGTCATAATAAAATATTTTATTGGAATGTTTATACTGACATTTTAAGTTTTACGTCTCATAAGTGGTTTCAAAACAGTTTTTAAAGAAAAGTAAACTATATATACATATATATATATATATAACATATACTTCAGATTAAAAATAATTACCTTACTACCTGAAGAATCAAGTCTAAATTCAAATTCTCTCAAACTGATTTAATATAAGATACATCCTAGAAACCATCTGTTGGATTTATTCATTTGTTTTCTTTTTATTTCAAAACAAATGTTTCTTTAATGGTTGAAAATATTTTCACTTTAATGGTTTTATCAAACATTGTAGATATAGATCTCCCACCAAAGAACACAATTATTTTTTTTCTCTTGGAAGTTTTTTCTTGTCTCTTTAGTGTTATTTATTTTGTTTATGTGTTTTTGTAACTGTTTAGGTCTAGTTCTGGTGGCAGGAGCAAATAAAATATTGCTTTATCAGCACCAATAATGTCTGTCCTGCTGATAACCCCATGAAATCTCTTCTACTTAAAGTAATGGTTATGACTATTTGACCACAGAGAATGCATGAACGTAAGTTGCAAATGCATTCTCAGAGCATGATCTAAAAGCTAAATATTGGCTTGGAAATAGGTATAAAGCTTTTCCTAGTTCGTATATTTACAGTCTCAAATTTTCTTTCAATTTCTATCTTAGATTTTCAGCAATTGGATAGTGAAGAGATAATGTCTAAAACTGTACAGGTACAAAACTAATTCTATTACAGGAGATTTTTATCCAAGCCTGTGTGATTTATCCAGTGACTTTTGTATTCTGGAGTGGATGAGGTGCTTTGTGGTTATTTTGTATTTGAGAAACATGTTCATTGTGTAGTTCTGTCACTGTTTTAGTCAAATTGGACAATTTTGCATAAGAGTTGAAGTTACATGATAAATTAATCATTAAAAATTTAAAAATTGAACATTCTATTTAATTATAGAACCTAAACATAAAAATAAAGTAGGCAATACATTCCAAATGTTTTGTAGTGTACTTAAAGTGTGTCTTATTGAGCAGCCTTCAACTTCCATATGATTTTTGCAGTTTAAAGATTGATACACTGAGCTTGTGAAATTAGAGTGTCACTTTCATTGTACTCATACTCCCTAAATACAGTAGTATGTATAGTGGCTTAACAGACTAGAGCAGTGTGGACAATAGCATGTAGTGACTTTTAGTTGGCTAAATAGATTCTAATTTCTAATTAGAGTTTAGTTTAGACAATTTATAATAATCACAAATATGCTAACTAAATCTATGTCAGAGCTATTGAGAGATATTAGTATTTTTTATTTTACAAACAACTAAAATATTCATCTGAAATAGAAATGTAACAATTCATTTTGAAGCCACAATAAACAACAGTTTTATTGTTAATTAATATTATGTATTTTGTTGTGTAATTAATATGTGGATTATGAAGGATTTCAATCTAATTTTTAAAATCAAGTAATGGTCCAGTAGTCTATAATTATTAAACAAATTTTTGAAAATTGAAATCAATTGTCTTCATTCGTTTATAGTAAAGAAATAGGGACAGTTTTTTCTGTTTCCAATCATGTATTCCTTCACATTATTGGACCAGTCAAATTTAATTGCTGTGCTTCCAAATTCACTGGAGAGACAAGAAATGCTTTTATTCAAAAGACTTATATTAAATGAAGATTTTCAGTGGAAAAAAGAAATATTAATTTTTATCATGTATTAGTATATAAACTGAAATATAAAAATATTTTCTGAATTAAATTAAATCAATACTGTATTTTATAATTCATTTTAGGTGGATAGGTGGAAATGACTAAGTCTTGAAACCTCTTTAAAACTGTGTAAGAAATGGAAAACAATTTGATTTTTCTAAGTAATCTTTGTTTACAGTTTTGAGACGTAATTATACTTAAGATTTTTCTTTATTATGCATTATAAAATGCAATTTTGATTGTTAGCGTTGTCCTCCAATGTCGAATTATTCTATTCTAAAAATTTAGATTTTCTTTATTTCAGTTTAACTTGTATTTTCCTTATATTTTAAAATCTTAATCTTAAAATATACATAAATATTTTTGAAATGTGTCATGTTTGCACATTTCTGGAGGGTTCCATTTTATATTGAAGGGTTTGGAAATCTGTAAAGAAATTGAAGGTGCTAATTGTTATAGAGAAATGATTCTCTCAAAGATAAGGAGGACTGAGGAAAGGTCACTGAGTAATTATCTTCTTGTCCTATTTGACTTGAATCCAACATCATCTTTCACCTTTAGTACACTTGCCTTGGTTGAGATGTGTACTACTACACTTGCCATTTCCCTGCTTTAAATTACTCCCTGTGAATGGGAAATTTGTCAATTTCTTCTCTGTAAAAGGCCAGAGAGTGAATATTTTAGGCTTTGTGAACAATAAAGTCTCTTTTACAGCTTCTCACCTCTGCCACTGTAGCATAAAAGCAGCCACAGACAATACATAAGGGAATGTGGTCCAATAAAAGTTTATTTATGCACATCAAAACTTGAATTTCAGTTAATTTTCACCTGCCCTAAAATATTTAATCCTTTAATCCTTTTTCCAACCATTTAAAAATGCTACAACTCTTCTAGGCTCTTGAGTCCTGTTTAAGTCTGGCCTGTGGCCTGTATTCGTATGGCTTATGAAACATGCACAGTGAAGTTTGACAAGCAGTGATCTATACAATTTAAAAATTATTCATCTCAGGCCAGTATTTATAGAAATATATCATTTTAAAATAAAACCGTAATACTCCTACATCCCTCATTGAATTTTTATTCTGGCTTTATTAAAATATAATTTATGTATTTAGAATTCACCCATTTAACTTATACAATTCTGTTGTTTTTAGTGGATTCACAGAATTGTGCATCCATCACTACAATGAATCTTAGAACATTTTCATCACCATAAAAAGAAATCCCATAACCATGAATCGTCATTCTCCATTTCTCTCCATGCTCCCCTAACCCTAGGCAACCACTGCTTACTGGTTTCTATTGATTTGTCTATTACAGACGTTTCACATGAGTGGAATCATACAAAACGTCAGCTTTTGTAATGACTTTTTTTACTTAGCTTAATGCTTTCAAGATTAATCAGTGTTGAGGTATGTATCAGTGCTGCATTTCATTATATTGTTGAACAATATTCTGTGATATGAGTATCCTACATTTTAATTATTCATTCTTCAGATTATCGACATTTGAATTGTTTCTACTTTTTGGCTAGTATGAATAATGACACTACAAACGTTAATATACAAGTTTTTGTGTATACATATGTTTTCATTCTCTTGGATATATCCCTGAATATATCTCTTGGATATATCCCTGGAATTGCTGAATCATACAGAAATATGCCGCATTTCTTTTCTTAGTAATTTCTAATTTAATCCCATTGTGGTCTTCAAACATACTTAGTGTGATTTCAGTTCTTTTAAACATACTGAGATTTGTTTTATTGTTCGGCATATGGTTGTATTTTGAAGAATTGTCCATGTGAACTTGAGAAGAACAATAAGTGTTGAGAGAGCAAGGGAATATATGTGTGTTAACTAACCCATGTATACACGTATGCCCATAAATATTTCTACATGAAACCATCTGTATCTGTGTTAAGCTAAATGTGAGTTCCTGCTGCTGTCTCCATAGCTCATTTATTACCATGTGGATCATTTAATCCCCTTTCCTTGCTTATCTGTAACCTTCTGCTCAGAAGAACAATAGGAAACCCACCTCCCACCATCCACCACCCACTGCTTCATTGTTTAATTCCAGTACACATGTACAGTGGTTCAGCATTGTTAAAGTATTCTTGTACAAAACCCTTTATCAATTAGATTCTGCACATATGCATTGTTACTTCTGCCTTTAGTCTTACAGTCTCCACTTACTTGCAGATTTACTTTATTCAGCACCCAATCCTCCACTCACTTCACTGAGATTGTTTCATTTATTTGTAATGTTTATTAGTCCATTCTCACACTGCTTTGAAGAAACACCCAAGACCAGGTAATTTTTAAAGGTAAGAGGTTTAATTGACTGACAGTTCTAAATGGCTAGGGAGGCCTCGGGAAACTTACAGTCATAGCAGAAGGGGAAGTAAACATGTTCCTCTTCACATGGCAGCAGGAGAGACAAGTGCCAAGCAAAGGGGAAAAAAACCTCTTCTAAAACCATCAGATTTCCTGAGAGTTTACTCCCTATCATCACAACAGCATGGGGTAACTGCCCCCATGATTGAACCACTTCCCACTGGCTCACTCCCACAACACGGAGGGGTTATGGGAACTACAATTCAAGATGAAATTTGTGTGGGGACACAGCCAAACCATATCATAATGCAATTAGATTATTTGCTCACATTCTGTGTTCCATCTTAAATATACTTACACTGAAATTCATTTGGCGACTACTGATTTGTACATAAAAAGAGCCTACATTTTCCAGGCAAATGCTGATCTTTTGTTGATTTAACTTCATGGTCATCAAAACTGACTTTGACCAGACGCAGTGGCTCATGCCTGTAATCCCAGCACTTTGCAAGGCTGAGGCAGGTGGATCCCCTGTGGTCAGGAGTTCAAGACCAGCGTGGCTAACATGATGAAACTCCGTTTCTACTAAAAATACAAAAAGTTAGCTGGGTATGGTGGTGCCTGCCTGTAAACCCAGTCACTCAGGAGGCTGAGACAAGAGAATTGCTCGAAGCTGGAAGGTGAGGTTGCAGTGATCTGAGATCATGCCGTTACACTCCAGCTTGGGCAACAAGCAGGAAACTCCATCTCAGAACAAACAAACAAACACAAAACCCTACTGATTTTATTTGCTTTGTATAGGTAATAGCAGTCACTGTTGGTGAACTTTACCCTGGTTATAATTATAATAATAAAGGTGCTTTTATTAAAAAGCAGTAAAAGTGCTTCATCTTACAGATGCAGAAACTAAGGCTGAGATGCTTAAAATAAATTATTAATATATCTAGAAAGAGTATTATTTCCTCAATTATTTCCCATATTCTGTCAGATTCAATTATTGTCATAAATACATTCTCTAATCATATTCCCTTTAGAACTTAAAACCTTCTAAAGTACTTAAAATTAGTAAAAGGAGGAAAACAACTTTGAAATAAGCAAATACTTAACTCTCCAGTAGGTTTTAATAACATATTTCACTTCTGAATAAGGATGAATTAGTGCAGGGAGAACTTTGATTTCTGTGTTTGGCATTTATCCAGGAGATTCCCTGAAGTATAGCCTGACTCATTGCTGGTAAGAATATTTCTCCTAAGGAAAGCCCTAATCTTGCCAATTTGTACAGTGCCAGGGAACTCTAAATAGCCCTGCATTTCAGCATGTACTTATTTAGGCTTTCTATTTAAATGTAAGGTTTAATAAAATGTATCTCCATAGACTCTGTATCCATCATCCATGCTGTAGCTCTATCTGGGCCTCATTAATTAATCTTAAGAACAATCATGTCATATGTAATATTCCTCAACATCTATATTGCTTGGAAACTATCTAAACAGCATCACTTTAGAGCAACTGGCTGTGCTTATGTCTCACCTTTTTCTGAACGAGGAGAAGACAAAAGTGAGTTTTCCTTGCCCTGATAGGTCCACCTGGCACAATCATATGGCTCTAGCAGTGTAAGAGGGATCAAAAACTGCATAAATCACCTGAAGGAGGTCACCTGCATTTCTAGAATTCCAGCTCTTTTGTAGGCAGACCTTGCAATGAATATGGTTAACTGGTTTAGTAGTCTTATTCTCCCTCTTTCGATTTGTGTGTGTGCTGTGTGCATATGTGTGTGCACCTGAGTGTCCTTCTCGCTACCTGCTATGAAAAGAAATTATTAAATAAATTAGGGTAATTTAGTGCATAACCAGAATAGGAGCAGTATCACAGGATTTGTTAAAAGCATCATAATTTTATTCCAGTCTTTATTTAATAATTAAAACCCCTCTTACATGTCTTTTTCTCTCACTGTCCTGTCCAGCTAACCAAGAATTCTTCTAATTGCTTTGCAAAGTTTTGTACTGGCTACTACTTGCAAATTCCCATAGTCAGCACTATTTTATACCTTCATATCACATTTTGGACTCATTGTTCAATGGAATCCAAACTGGGCTCTCCAAAAAGGGTTTCCTGCCTGCAACCTCTGCAATCTTTATTTATTTATGCATTTAATGTTTATTTAATACACTGTCATCCACTTGGAAAGGAATACAAATATTTGCTGAGTCTCAGCTTCTGCTGTGTAAAGCAGTAATTCCAAGATAGCGTAATGAGCACTACATAACGTAATAAATATACTCCTGCACTGAATGGCTCCTGTGTTTTCTTCCTTTAAATCTTTGTTCAAGTTATTATTAAATGGAAAAGGCCTCTTTTCCCACTTAGTTTATTAAAATCTGACACAGCCATCCTTTAACGTTAGCTATTAATGTTGCCCTGTTCCATGTAATCTTCACTGACAAGCCACATCAGAACAGTACTCTCATACTTAAACTTCAATATCACTTAATTTTCATACCCCTATAATTCATATTTCACAAGTCTTCAAAACTTTGCTAAATGTATAATAATGATATCTTAGGTTCTCTACATATATTATCTCATTCTTGTAGCTTTAGTACAACAACTATGGAATCAGAAAGCCTTTAGTCTATATCTTGTCTCTGGTAAGTTCCAGCTGAGTAGCTTTGGGCAAGTCTGTTAACAATTACCCATCTTTCAAATTAGACTTATTATGGTTCCTTATAATGTTATTGTGAGGACAAATGAGTTTACACATGATCTTATAAAAAGCACTCAATTTATTGTTATTTTTTATTTTTACTACCATCTTAGAGAGCCCTGAAGTGATGCCCAAAGATGCAGTAAACTGAACAAGATCATACCACTAATAAACAGTAGATTCAGGTATCTGATTCCAAAGCACACTGCTTTTAAGTACCATACTATGTTGACTACTGTACATCTTTTTAAAATTATTATTAACTACAGGTTAGTTAGTAGAACTTTATATTGCGAGCACTGGGCAGACATTTCTGCATCTTAATGGCAAAAACACTTTGTATGCCCCTTATGCTTTGGTTTGTGTAATACTGCACACCCAAAAATGGCATCTACTTCTATCTCAATTAAGTGGTTTTGATTTTGAACAGGTAAAGTGTGGTGGTCAGCTGGGTCTGAGTAGCAGATATGCTTTAAGTGAGTCACCAAGGGTTGGAGAACCAGAGATGAGATGTATCAAAGAAAAATTAACCAAGAAAGATGAGAATTATCAAAGAAAACTGAAAAAGATGAGAAGTATCAAAGAAAAAAAAGAATGGATCAACACCAGTTTCTCACAGTCTTTTTGAAAAAAAAACTATGAGAAGTTTTTTAAAGTGAGGTAGTAGAAAAATCCTGGAGGACATTAGGGGCAAGGTTGTCAGTGTGATTAGGCCATCTGTGTTTGCTAATTGGTGCTTAAGAAGTTAGACTCCTACCTTCCCACAGAGACTGGGTGCTATCTTCCTTGATGATTGCGTATCAAATGGATGATTCCCATGTTGAGAAAGACATTCTTGTATTGTAAAACTGTCCAGAGGCTAAAAGAAGATCTACATCTCAAAAAGGCAGGGAAAGAATTTACAATGGAAAGTTTTCCAAAGTAAATTCTCTAAGAGTAGAGAGATTAGGAGCCTCTAGTTAGGAAGAAGTCTGAAGTTTGGTCAAGCAGAAGGGAATGTTTATGCCATTCTTGTTCAGAAGTTATGCTAGTCCAAATCCTATCCTTCAATCAGTGTATTCCATGTGTAGCCAGCATCACCTGGAGGGCTTGTTGAAGCAAACTGATATTACATTTGATTTTTGAGCTTGGCAGAAGAGGTAGGATTGGTTTATAGGTACACAAAAAATAGAAAGAATGAATAAGACCTACTATTTGGTATCCCAGTAATAATCAAATATAGTCAATAACTAAAAGAGTGTGGGTGATCATAGTCAGTAATAACTGAAAGAGTATAACTGGATTGTTTTAACATGGAGGATAAATGCTTGAAGGGATGGATACTCCATTCTCTGTGATGTGATTATTTTACACTGTATGCCTGTATGAAAACATTTCATGTACTCCATAAATATATACACCTATTATGTACCCACAAAAATTAAAAAAATAAAAATAAAAAACTATGTTGCTGAACCTTACCCCTAGAAATTCTGATTTATATATAATTTTTATTAACATGTTTCTGTGTGATTCTGAAACTGATCCGTGGGCTACACTTGTGGAACCACTGCCCTAGAAAACTATGTCATATAGCTGGGTCACTAGCTTACCTTCATTATCATCAATTTCAGAGAGTTCAGGCAAGACTATTAGGCCCCACTGATTATGCAAGGTTAACTAAAAACTTAATTGTCCAAGTACATTTTGAATATTTTCAATGGAAAATAATAAGTAAAAATATAACATTTTTGATGGGTTCTTATATATGGCTCTAAGTTGATGAAAACAATTCCTGTATGTTTGTTAACATCTTAATAACTTCTTTATTTTGACTGAGCAAAAAATTACTGTTAAAACATACAATGAAATTTCTGAAAAATACAATAGCTTTTCCTGTGTACGTTTTGCTTTCCAGGTATGACCTCTTGCCTATTTGAACACAGCTGTGGTCCCTTCTCCCAGTTTTATTGTCAGTATTCTGGGGAAGAAAAACATAAGAAACATTTGCAGAGCTCTCAATATCATTTTTAGTTTACATAGTAAGACCTTCTACTTTTGTGATTCTATATAATATATTTTAATGAAAAAAGGGGTATTTTCTTATTTTATAAAAAAGTGAAAGTAGAAATTTTCCCTGCCAATTTGCTGGTCATAATGTACTTACCCAGTCAAAAACCTAATTAAACAAGTTAGGTAATGGTTTTCTAGGTAGTATTTTTCTTTCAGATAATATTCACTACCAATAGCATTAAGATGTTTACGGAAGGCAGGTGTGGTGGCTCTTAGTGGTAATCCCAGCACTTTGGGAGGCCAAAGCAGGAGGATCACTTGAGACCAGGAGTTAGAAACCAGCCTGGACAACATAGGGAGATTCTGTCTCTATAAAAAAAAATTTAAAAATTAGTTTGGCATGGTGGTCCTCACCTGTGATCCCAGCTCCTCAGGAGGCTAACATGGAAAAATTGCTTGAGCCTGGAAGGTAGAGGCTGCAGTGAACCATGATCATGCCACTGTACTCTAACCTGGGTGACAAAGTGAGATCATCTGAAAAAAAAGATATTTATAGAAATAAAACTGCTTTAGAAATGCAATTTTGGTGGTGGATAAAGGTTTGTCAGAGTAAACATTGTTTTCTCAGAGAAAAGCTTTATGGAAGACCATCAATTTCAATGTCTGTTCTTTTGGGAACAAACAGATATAATCATTTTGAAAGATGACAATTTGTGATACTTTAAAAGAAATAAGAAGGAATATCAGTGAAGTATCTTCTTAAAAAAATATCACATGTAGGTAGTATGCTAACCCAACATCTTTTGCAGCTCCAGAAAAAAATAATTAATTACTGAAACAAAACAGTTCTTTTCATTGTGTGGAAACTGCTTCAAATTTATTTCAAATTGTAAACTACATATGTTAAAGCTTAATTTATGTATAATACTGCTCACTCATGATGTAACTCCAGTATTAACTCAAAATTAGTTCTGACAATTTTTCTCCTTTTTCAGCCTTTCAATTATGTTCTCATTATCCCCCCCAAATTATTTTTAGTGTGGTTTGTCATGTCTTCTATAGTACAGAATAAGTCATGTCTAATGTTATGCCAACAGATTATTCTGTTCAGTCAAATTAAATAAAAAGAAGGTACTAGGCATTATTTCACTGAAAGTACAAAAATGTAATGATTCATATTATGCAAATACAAGTATTAATCTGACAACTTCAGGAAAGGAACCTCTAGTAATTGTTTTATTTAAATAAGTAATATGGGGAACTTAGATTATAATCTATAAAATATGGACAGTTATTTTTATTTCAGTATCCAATAGAAAACTTACGCTCTTAAGTTATAATGAATTCTAAAGTTGTAAGTTTACTGTTTTAATAGGCTGTTTTATTTTCCTTTTTTGTTATTTCCCCCTTGGTTTGAACATTTAGGAAATTATCCCCCTTTTTATAATCTTTAAATGATTTGATTTTTATTCTTTGATAGAATTGTAACATTGGATTTTATATAGCAGAACTTCCTAGTTATATCAGTTGCTCCCCTTGTTTATTTCTTTTCTCTCTTTTTTTTTTTTTTTTTTTGAGATGGAGTTTCGCTCTTGTTACCCAGGCTGGAGTGCAATGGTGAGATCTCGGCTTACCGCAACCTCTACCTCCTGGGTTCATGCAATTCTCCTGCCTCAGCCTCCCGAGTAGCTGGGATTACAGGCACGCGCCACCGTGTCCAGCTGATTTTTTTGTATTTTTAATGGAGACAGGGTTTCACCATGTTGACCAGGATGGTCTCGATCTCTTGACCTCTTAATTCACCTGCCTCGGCCTCCCAAAGTGCTGGGATTACAGGCTTGAGCCACCGCGCCCGGCCTATTTCTTTTCTCTTAAGTAAAGCTTTTCCAATTCATTGTCTTAGAGAGAGAGAGAGAGAGAGAAATAAAGGCAAAAGTTAGATAAGCATGCCTACATGACCTCCAGTACTTTCAGACAATAATATTAACCTTTTTGGACTACTAATTTTGTCTCAGGCACTGGCACAAAAGTACATTACAGGTATTAGCTCGTTAAATCATTTCAACAACTTTTGGAAGCTCTTTTTTAAAATCTGATTTTTAGTCTGCTAAATAGAAGGCTAGTAACTTGCCTGTAGTCCCATCTCTATTACGTGGCAGTTTTAATGCAGGTGTCTTTGACTATGCTATACGTGTCTCATAGATATGGGATCTATACTATAAAATAATATTGTTCTATAATTTATCAAGATACCATGGTTAATCTTATACATGAATTTAGAGTTAAGAAATTGCAATTGCATGAAAGTGCTAACTGAATATTTTAGAAGCTGACAACTTCACAATTATGTATGCATTTGCTATACAGGAGTCTTCTGTATGTACATGTATATATTTTACATATATAACTGTTTTCCATCTAAGAATTCCTTCTCAAGCCCAATGTAATACACTTATTATTCTATATTTGCTTCTGTTTTTTATAATTTTTTTATTCACGTATACAGTGTTGATGCATGGGAACTGATTCTTTGTATGGTGTGAGGTTGGAGTAAAACTTAACTCTTTTTTTTCCATATGAATAGCCAGTTTTCTCGGTCCCATTGACTGAGTGGTCCCTGACTCCATATAAGATCCAAAGCACTCCACATGTGAGCAAAGCAGTAGAGGAGCTCCATGATGTTTCCGCTTGTTCCTGTATCTACCTTTGCATCAAAACAACACATTCTTAATTCCTATACTTTCATTATAAGGCGTCATACCATAGGCAAAACTTCCTCATTCTTCTTTAGCATCTGCTATGATCATCTTGGATAAATTATATAAGATATAAATTATTCATAAGGAACATTCCACTTTGATTTTCTAAAGACTTTTGAACCTTAGGCTCACTTCTGCTTTCTGGCTCTGATATTGCCTGGTGAACTCAGTCTCACTCCTGTCTTCTCCTCCCTTAAGCAGAGTTTCATAATTTAGACTGTTCTCCTCAGGCTGTCTCAACATGCTTCCCTTCGCCTCAGCGCACAGTCATTCTTTGGCATCTGCTGTGATAATAGCTTTGTAAAGTTGCACATATATCTTGTAAGGGTTTTGCGTAAAATTGCATTTATAGATTAGTATGAGGGGAATGAATGTGAATCACTGTATGTTGTGCATATATCTCTTCATTTCCTTAGAACTTTAATGTCGTTCAAAAAATTTGTATTTTTCTCCATAATAGTCTTAATAGCTTTTCTTAGATTTATTTCCAAGTTTTATATTTCCACTTTTACTGTCATTGTAAAACTTACATTTTCTGTATCTTTGTTACTGGTGGACAGGAAAGCAATTGATTTCTGTATATTCATCTTATGGCTAACTTGCTGAAATCTCTATAGTTCTAATAATTTGCTATGGATTCACTTTTATGTAGGCAATATAATTTCCATAAATAATTATGGTTAGGGGTTTTTAAAAAACTCTTTTCTACCACTATATATTTTAATATTTTTTCTGGGTTAATAAACTTGCTATGAATTTCCACTACACAGTTGAATATATGTATACATATATATATATATATATATATATATATATGATTCATATATATGTATGATTCATATATATGAAATTCATGTGCATACGAGATTTATATATATGAAATTCATATGTATATGTGATTCATATATATGTGATTCATGTATATATGTGATAATGGACATTATCATCTTTATGATTTTTTTTCTTTTTTTTTTCGAGACAGAGTCTCTCTCTGTTGCCAGGCGCCAGGCTGGAGTGCAGTGGCAGGATCTCAGTTCACTACAACCTCTGCCTCCCAGGTTCAAGCAATTCTCCTGCCTCAGCCTCTCAGGTAGCTGGGACTACAGGCACGTGCCACCACGCCCAGCTAACTTTTGTATTTTTTAGTAGAGACGGGGTTCACCATGTTGGCTAGGATGGTGTCGATCTCCTGACCTCATGATCCGACCACTTCAGCCTCCCAAAGTGCTGGGATTACAGGCATGAGCCACTGCGCCTGACCTGTTTCTGATTTTTAAGAGTATTAGTTCTAATATTTTATTGTTAAATATTTTACTTAGGCTGTTAAAATATAAATATCTAAAGTTTTTCAGTTTTCCAAACAGAAACGAAAATTACTTAGAGCAGAATGATTTATAGGAGTCCCAAATTTCCTTATGAAACTGTGGATTTCAGAACATAATAAATATCTACAGAGTTCTGAGTGATAGATGTTATCAAAAAAAAGTCATACATGACCAAATTATCATCCAAATACCAATGTAACAGGTATAGCTTCCTAAAAGTGAAAGATCTTAGTAATTATAATAGCTACAGAGAACTCTTGAAAACCAATTATGAAATACGAAATTCTGCCAAAAGTAAATGGAGAGACTTAGGGAAGAGACTAGTGCCAGATTCAATGTCCACATAATTAGCACACGCGTCTACAAGGTCCTGTATAATCAAGCATTTACCAAGAAATTTAATCCAGCCAAATAGTTCCTGAGTAGAAAGAAAGCAGATGATGTTCAAAGATGTAAGAAAGAACTCAAAGGACTACACCTACAAGCCCTTCTTGAAACAAATAACGTGGCAGTAAAAGCAAGTTTCACTGAATCATGTATAATTACCTCAGAAATAAAATCTATGGTGAAAATGACTTGGTAAATATTACATTCAGCAATAGATAATTTAGTATGAGAGAAATGCAAGGTAAATACTGTAGAATTTGATATGTAAAAACAGGACTAAACATAAACTGCTAACATATATTGTTAAAACTGAAAAGTAAAAGGGAATGTTTTGTACTTATCAAGTATAGTTTTCACTAAATATATGTTACCTTTATAAAACGAATTCTGACTGTTGATTTACTCATGTACATAAACAAAGAATATGTAAAGAATTTTGGTTGTTTTAATAGTTGTGGTTATTTGTGGTTGGTGAAATTTTTGTGAACGTCTGTCTTCTCCAAACTTTTATATGTTTGAATTTTTATTCTCAGTCTAAACATCATCACTTTAATAAAAATCGTTACTTAAGTATTTTCAATTATTAAGTTTAAACAATAAAAGAGATATACCCTGTGTGGTCTTATATATTGATATATCTGCAATATATCACAACTTTTTTTAACATATATTTTATTGCATTTTAGGTTTTGGGGTACATGTGAAGAACATGCAGGATTGTTGCATAGGTACATACATGGCAATGTGGTTTGCTGCCTTTCTCCCCATCACCTATATCTGGCATTTCTGGAACTTTTAACAGCAACTTAGTTCACCTCCTTCGTTTTTCAAGAGAGAATTAGAAAATCCAAGTTGTTCGGGAAACTGGCCAATATCGTGTAGCTGGTTAGTGATTGAAAGAAAAAGGGCTCCACTGAATATATCTTGAATTAAATTAATCAAAATTATTATGCAGACACAAGAATGTTCACATTAACATATAAGACAGAAGATTTATTGTCATTATCATTATTATTATTATTTTATAAAATAGAGATGGGGTCTTGCTATGTTGACCGGATGATAGGTGTGAGCCACCTCACCTAGCCAATGCAGAAGTTTTAAACTCTATTCAAGTAAGACATAAAATTACCCACAAGGAAAATTCCACTTTGATTTAATAAAGATTTTTGAACCTTGGGCTCGCTTCTGCCTTCTGGCTCTGATGTCGCCAGATTAACTCACTCTCACTCATGTCTTCCTTTCTCTTAAGTAGGATTCCTTCAGTCAGGTTTTTTCCCACAGGCTGTATCAGTTGCTTCTCTTTGTCTCAGTTTACCCCGAAAATATCATTATCATGGCCCTTTCTTCAGTGAGTTGGAATTATTTATTTGTATGCTGGTCTGACCCACCAGACTGCCAGTTTCTTCAAGTTAGAATCTTTTCATTCTCATATTCCCCAGTGCCTAGTACAGTGGCACATATTAATTATCATATATACATTTATTTTACTGATTGAATTGCATGTGGGAATCTATACACTAAACTAATTGTTGAGCACTTAGGAGAAAGACACATTGACAAGAGTTGGATTAATTTTTTGTTTCTAGATGAGTAGGTAAATTTTACACAAATCTGCAGACTTCTACTTCAGTTCCAATTTTAAGGTTTGGAATAAGAAATCATTTAAGATCTTTGCCTAGCAGATATATTTCAGAGGTATCATCAATAGCTACACAGCCAAAATTCCAATAAAATCTCTTTTGCAGAGGACATTCTCTCTGTTTTTATATGATTTTTATAACACTATTCTTAAAAGTATATTGGCATAACAGTCCAACATGTCCAACATGTTCAGAAATATGGCTTCCTTAAAAAGCTTTTAGTATTGCTGTTTTTTTCTGGAAGAATGGTTGAAGAATTTTTTAAAAGGACTTGTATCCAAGAAGAGATTTAAAATAAAACTGTCATGTTCAATTTGATGCTTTATGATTGTGACATGCAAGAAATATTGTAAAGTTACAGGGCCATCATTATTTTATTGAAATCTAAGGTAAATAGGTTCTTTTCTCATGTATCTATCTTCTTGGTCGGAACAACTGCATTTTGAGAATAGAAATGTTATTCTGAAATATGAGAACTTCCATGAAAGATAAATATGAAAAGAATGAGAAGAAAAGTAAGTCTCAGAGCAAGGCCTGTAGTATTTTTGAATACTCGGGAAACCACTTCAGGTCTAATTTTCAGTGTCTTTATTTAAAGCATGCTCTTCATTGTTAATATTTTTCCCAATAGGATTAATTTAAGTTTGGGTGCCGTAGATGATCTATTTCTCCTTTTTTTTCTGAGACAGGGTCTTGCTCTCTCACCCAGGCTGGAGTGCAGTGATGTGAACACAGCTCACTGCAGCCTTGACCTCCTGGGCTCAAGCAGTCTTCCACCTCAGCCTCCAAAGTAGCTGGGACTGCAGGCATCCACCACCACTACCAGCTAACTTTCGTATTTTTGATAGAGATGGGAGTCTCACTGTATTGCCCAGGCTGGTGGGAGTCTCACTATATTGCCCAAGCTGACCTCCAACTCTTTGGCTCAAGCAATCTGCCTGTTCAGGCCTCACAAAGTGCCATCATTGCAGGCATGAGCCACCGTCCTCGGCCTCTATTTCTCTTTGCTACACCAACCTTACTATTCCTACTCTCTTCATCACCAGGACATTTCCTCCCTGGTTACTCTAATCACCCCTCTGATTGTCTTCCTCAGAATTCCATCTCTTCATTACCCTTTAGATGTCAACCTTCCTCCTCCTTTCTTCTTCTATCCCACCTTCCTTCCCAACCTCTCCTGCAAATACTGCCCTTGATCCTTGTAGGCTATTGGATGGTTTAAGTCTCAGTTGCTCTCCGTTTCTTCATCTCTAACCTGGAAGCAATAGGAGTAGCTTTCACACAGAGTGCATGTGAGAATTGAGGGACAGAGTGCTTGGATATGCTCTCTCAAACATAAACAGAAATCATGTGATGAGTATCGGCTGATAAAACTTTGGTTAACGCCGGGCGCGGTGCCTCACACCTGTAATTCCAGCACTTTGGGAGGCCAAGGTGGGTGGATCACAAGGTCAAGAGATCAAGACCATCCAGGTCAACATTGTGAAGCCCCGTCTCTACTAAAAATACAAAAAAAAATTAGCCTGGCATGGTGGTGCGTGCCTGTGGTCCCAGCTACTCAGGAGGCTGAGGCAGGAGAATTGCCTGAACCCAGGAGGCCTAGGTTGCGGTGAGCCGAGATCTCGCCATTGCACTCCAGCCTGGGTAACAAGAGCAAAACTTCGTCTCAAAAAAAAAAAAAGAAACTTTGGTTAACTAAGAGATATCCCTGCCTTAGGCTTTTTTTTTTTAATCAAACTACACTACACCACCAGAATTAACCATTCTAAAATACAAACATGATTATGAATTCTTCAGTGGTTGTCAATATAAATTTAAAAAAACACCTCAAATACTTCTGTCAAGCATTTAATTTGTCATTCATTCAATTTAGTATTAACTATCAGGTAGGCAAATCACTAGTAATTTGTAAATTGAAAAGTTTCTCTCCTCCTTTCATTTTGGTACATTCTACCCCTGAATCCTGTAGTGTAAACTCTTTTTTAAGGTCATTTTGTGTAGTTCTAGAGTTCCTTTATGAAGGTAAAAAAAAAAATGACTGTACATTTTTAATTATTTTTCCTTCTCATACAAAAGGGGTTTGGTTTTTTTCACATATAGTGATCCTCCAGCCTTGGACTGCCAAGTAAAACTACAGGCACAGGGAGTCCAGGATATACATGTATATTCTCCAGCATATGCATATGTATCCTAGATAGATTTTCATGTCAGTATATAGGAAGATTTCTTATTCCAGTAAGTGCATATACCAGCATTCATTTAACAAATTCCATTATTAATATTATTTTGCAGGTTTTGCTCTATCAACAATTCTACAATATGTAACTTATGCACGTAACACTATTATGAATGCAGATGTATCTAAGATATAAATTTTAGAATGTGGGAATGATGGTTCAAAGTCACATGTATTTTTCAAAAAATATATATTTGTATTACTCTGTTCCCTCACTGCTATAAATAAATACCTGAAACTGGGTAATTTACAAAGAAAATAGGTATAATTGACATAGCTCTGCATGGCTGGGGAGGCCTCAGGAAAGGTACAATCATGGCAGAAGGGGAAGCAAGGCACCATCTTCACAAGGTGGTGGGAGGGAGAAAAAATGAGCTTGTTGGAGGAACTGTCAAACACTTATAAAACCATCAGATCTCCTGAGAACAGCATGGGGGAAACTGCCCCCAAGATCCAATCACCTCCCCCCAGGGCCTGTTCTCAACATTTGGGGATTACAGTTCAAGGTGAGATTTGGAAGGGGGCACGGAACCTAACTGTATCAGTGTTCATTATCCTTCCTGCATTGATTTGAGATGCCACCTTTATCATCATATCCTCTTGCTAGATTTTCTTTTCCAATTACTCATGTGCCATTGCTACACTGTTTTAATCATTGGGGCATTATGTTTTAATGTATGTTCGGTCTCCCCCACTATGTATTTATTTTTCTGAGTTTTACTAGGTATTTCTTATTTTACCATAAGTTAAATAATGAATCTAGTTCTAGGGGGCTGGTTTAATGTTTATTACATTCAAAATTTAACTAATATGAGAGAATTTAGCTTTTGTCCACAATCTTGGTAGATCTTTGCATTAAATCATAACCTGTTTCCTCCAGAAATATCTTCTAATGATTCTTTTGTGGGTTTTAACATTCTCTTAAGTGTATTTCTAGACTTCTTAACATTTATATGGCCATTATAAATGAAGTTTTTTCTTCCATCCTACTTCTTCAGTGATTATGGTTAGTGTATTCAAGATTGTAGACTTTTGATAATTAATTTTATTAACTCCTATCTTAGTGAAATTAATTACTTTATACTTTGTTCTAGATTCCAGTTGATTCTATTGGGTTTTTAAATATATGGGCCTTTCACTTAAAATTATTTTAGCTCTTCCTATTATTTCTGTCTCTCATTTCCTTCTCTTTTGTAATTGCATTGGTTAACATTTCTATCACACAAATCGCAGTTCTGTTAAAGAGAATCTTTGTTGTTATCCTCATTGACAGAAATTCACCATTAAGTTAAATGCTAATTCTTGCACTCATTTGCGTGGGGGAGGAAGAAAAGAGTGTATGTTATCCTGCTAGCATATATTGTAATATATAAAATACATTTCATAATACTTTTCTGAACTTACCTATTAGTATGTTTATTTGCTCTTTTGTTTACTCAAACTATTTGCTTCTTTGAAGGCAAGTATGAGTTTTATTTCACCCAAATATAAGTATGATGTTTCTCATTGTCAACATGTATTTATTGTATAATTTGAATTATAAGTTAAGGCACTAAAATTGCAGACTACTGTAATTTACTTTCATGCTCTGGAGTAATTTCTAAGTAGAATTATCTATTTGCTTATGATGGGGAAATTGATGCCTTTCATAATGTCTTAATATACAAGCCTTAAAGCAAGGAGGCAGCAGTGGGTGGGGTCTGTGCATTGATGATGTATGTATATTATCCACAAAGACTGAGTACATTATTATATATTTTTAAAACCCAACAATTTCTAATCATTTATGAAGATACTTTCTTGGAAATAGGTATGAAAGTGTTATTATGGTTTGTATTCCATATATCCAGGTTTGAAATAATTGATACTGGTTCTTTATGAATCAAAGGCATGAGTTTAGCCTCCCACAAATATATACTGAGCCATGAAGGGAATATGTTGTGCCAGAAACTGTTTGACATGCAAAGTTTTACCTTCAACAACTGTGCACTCTAACAGGAGAAATGAAACTTCTGTATGCTGATTTACAAAATCAGAAGAGTATGATAATGGTCATGTTTGGGGAAAATAGAGCATAGGAAAACACAAACAGGAAAGCTTGATCTGCCAAACGATTCCTTCCTTGAAAACTTGTAAAGACAGGAAAAAGTAATCAATATGGCCAGATATCAGGATACCCAGAAAGCACTAAGAAAGGTTGCTGACTGTGCTCCTGCACTCCAGACTCTGTCTCAAAAAAAAAATAAATAAATAAAAATAAAAACAATTTTAAAAAGAAAGGGAGTTGATGAGTATTGTGAGTCCCTAGAGGTGAGTTTGAATAAAAAGAAGTGGAAGTTAGTCCAAAAAGGCAGAATGAAGATGGTGTGGGTGGCCTTGTGTGTGGGATTTAGGCAGTTAGAATTTACCTGCTAGACTACAGGAAGCCCTCAAAGGTGCCATGAAATTACAAAAGCATTAGTATGATTGTTTTTATTGTGGTGTACAGAATAGTTTGGAGGAAAAGAGAAAGCAGTAATAGGAAACCAACTTATCAAACTATAACAATAATTTAGTATTATGCGAAAATTTAAATTACTTCACTTTTCGGCCTGAATGTCCCATTTTGTAAGCAGGAATAATGATATTGCTTACCTTGCTGGATTTTGGTGTGGCTTAAACTATGATAATGTTTGTAAGTCACTTTACAATGGTGGGAAACAGAGGACATTAAGATGCTAGTTATTATTACTGAAAGTCGAGGTTGTTGTTGCTACCGTATGAAAATGATAACCAAAACATTGACCCAAGAGAAAAAGTTAGTTTAAACTATAAAATTAAAATAACATTAAAACAAATATAGAACCCCAAGTCCAGTTAACGTAGCTCCACACAAAAAGCTACTACATTTTAAACAACAGCTAAAATTTAAAAAATGATAAAAATATAAAGTAGGAAAGGAATACTGTGTATTTTTTGCAATTTCAGAGATTGATTTTTTTTCTGAATAAAAACACTTGCTTAAGACGTTTCATTTCAGGGGAACTTTGTACATTTGAAATTAATCATTCTTGAAGCTCTTTCTTCCATGGGCTTTTGAGCCTGTGAAGCTTTCATGACTTGATCATGCAATGAGGTGAAAAGCTTCTGTTTATCCATCCAGTGTGGATTAGTTCCTAAGGCTGCAAGCTACAATGGTCTCAAACATCATTCAGTTTAGATCTTGACATTCCTTTTACTCTTGATTTTAAAACATACTTATTATTGCAGTCAATTTGTCTTCCTCAAATGAAAGGATGAAAACCTTGTCCAAAGGGGTATTTTCAAAAAGGTCTGCTTTGGAGCAAAAATCTATTGATAACTAAGTACATGAAGTAGAGAGTTGTTCATTGGTTTAATCCCAAACAGACTCCTTGCTGGCTTTAGGTTCCCAAGGTCTTAGAAAGAGGAAAGTAAGTTGCAAACCCTTTTTCTTTCTTTACACTCCTTTCAATTTACTTTTTCTGTGTCAGCTGTCACTTGGGCTTTCAGACATGAAAAGTTGCAATTGTGCTGAAATTTTCAGTGTGCCAGAGTAAGTGGATGATTCTTCTTCATGACTGGTTTCCAATTTGAGGAGGACATTTTAAAGGAAGTTTGGATACACTTCACTGTGAGGCAGGTGAACAGAGAACAAGTGAGACAGGGTAAGTATGAAGAAAGGTAAAGAGAGAAGATCTTTCCCGCACAAAGGTGACTTCACAAAGAAACAAGGATGAGAGAAACAGACAAGCTAGTACAACCTCTCATTTCAACTACATCTCTTTGTTTTTTGCATTCTTTTTTCCCCCACATCCAGGCTTTCATTCCTGAAGAAAGCCAACTTTTTTCCCTGGTGTTGTAGGTTTTCCCAGCTTTTAAATCAATACATTAATATATTGCTTAAGACTCCAGTGCATAATGCGTGAGGGGGTATAGTTTTATAATTCTGAATCCAAGCTCTGAAGCTAGATTGTCAGAGCTTGATTCCTGTATCTCCATTACTACCTTTTAAAAAAAAATTTCTGCACCTTGATTTCTTCATGTGAAACAAAATGATAATAATGTAGCCTAATTATGTTCTTTTTTGGATGAGATTAATTTCAAAGACAACAAAGAAAAGATGATAAGGGAAAACATTATAAAGCATGTACATTTTTAAAATAAGGGAATTTCAGATAAAAAAATGGAAGCAAATATGTTCAAGGGGTAATGATGATTAAACCTGTCCAATCGAGGAGAGGATTTAATGGAGAAAGAGATAAATGTTCCACATGATTTTGGGGTTAGTTCATGATGGTTCTTGAAGGATAAGCCTTAGAATTCAAAATTTCTTTTATAAGCAATGGGAAATGGTAAATTATTGAAAGTTTTGTTGTTTTCTTATTTTTGTTTTTTGATCCAAAGAAATACATGACCACATCTGTGTGTTAGGATATTTAATATGACAATAGTTTGTAAATTGGATTGAAGTAAAACAAATTGGAAGCAGGATTAGCTAGGAAGTTACTAGAGCAGTATTTTTTAAAGTGAGATTCTGTTAGATTTAGTGGTGAAAATGAAAAGAAAGGTAGAGTTTTGTGAGTGGCCAATGCATTTGTCAACTAAAATGATGTTTGTATGCAGTGAGAAAGATTTCACAGGCTGCTGAGGGAGAAAGAGGCAATCTAAGAACTTTTATTATTCCATTACAAAGCCAGAAAAGAGTAAAATATATTGAAAAGGGAAAGAAAAAATAAAATGGGATTGTGAAGAGTTCAGATATCTCAGTAACTTCGTAAAGATACGAAGCATTCGTCTTAAGCAGTTAGAAGTAAGAAATTCAACCAAAGAAGAAATAATTTACACATTTTGCTAAAATAAAATTAAATCTTCTGCTTAAAAAATTAAATTCTAAAAAAGTGAAAAGTCAAGCTACAGAATAGGGAAAGCTATTTTCAACACATCTACCCGATAACAGATTTGAAACTAAAATATATTTAATAATTCATATCAACATGAAAAAAGCTTAGTCTTATAATTGGAAGTTAGAATTAAATTGTATACATCATGTTTTATACTATTTCAAAATTTAAAATATAAACCCAGTACAAAATTCTAGTAGAAAAGTTAGTCTTTGCTTTGAAAGATGCAGATGACCTTTTAAGATAGTGACTCTTTTTGGTTGGGAAAAGGGAAAATAAGTTGTGGATATAAAGGAGTTTTCAACCATTTGTGTAATATTTTAGTTTTGTAAAAGAGTAAAAATATAAAGTAAAACAAAAAGTCCCAAGCATGTGGTTTCAGGTGTATTCCCTATTATAATTTTTTACTTTTCTGAACTTTTAAAAATTATTTATTTATTTGTATATACAAATAAATGTTTATTAATAAGTCAGGGTAGAAAAATACGGAAATAATTAATGTTTAAAAAGCAAGAATGAATACAACAGGGCAACCAACAAAACCAAAATGTAAGATTGTTCATTAAAAAACAAAATTGGTTCTTTGAAGATGAATGAAATGAAAAGAGCTTTGTCATTCTTACAAACAGCTGGGAAGGGAGAAAGCCTAAAGGAAACCTTGGAGAGTAATGAGAGCACACTTGACCATATGGAGGGCAGATTCGCTAACCTGCTAGAAAACATTGAGAACTTTCTACCAGGAAGTGTGAAAAGTTGGATTACATGGATGATCTTTTCTTTCATGTGTTGCTAGTATGTTTGGCCAAACATTATTTTCTTTTAATTTGTGATTCATTATTTGTTAATGTAGATGTGTACCATTTTATATATTCAGTAGTCATGTTTTTTTCTTCTAAGAATTGGCATATCAAATTTTTGCCTATATTTCTTTGGATTTCTCTGCTTGTTTTCTTATACTTGCTCTATAGAAACACCTTATATGTTAAGGAGGTGAACCTTTTGTAAAAGTGTGTGTGTGTGTGTGTGTGTGTGTGTGTGGTTGCCCAAGTAGTTTTCCCTTTCTTGATATCTGTTATTTGGTTATGGTGTCTGTTGCAGGATAGACAAACTTGTCGAACGTTTTTTTTATAGTTCCCATCCTTGATTATTTATATTTTTTATAGTTATTTTATTATTTTATTAATCTATTCATTATTGTTAAATATTAATATTATTTACTATCTCATACTTATCTGGTTTATTGAAACTTATTTATGTTTATTGAATGAGTTTATATTTATGTGTAAATTATATATGTATATATTATACTAGGGTTCTCCAGAGAAACAGAAGCAGTGAAGTATCTGTGTGCATGTGTGTATATACATATATGCGCACACACACACACACACACACACACACACATACTATCTTCCACTGAGTCTCACATTATATTTATATGTTCAAAACTATGTTTGAATATATAATACTGTATATAATATTAAAATGTAGTTGACCCTTGACCAACATATTTAAATTTATATTGTTCAAGAGTCAACCATATTTTAATATTATGTATAACAATCTCTCACATTATACTATCTTGCTATATATATATAATATGCATATCTATCCCTCTTTATATTATATATATTTCATATTATATCTCTCTATATTAAAAATCTATGTATATATATGAAGAGAGAGAAGACACAGAACCCGCGATAGGGAGGGCCAACTGGAGTTATTGAAAAAATTCCCACATTAAGTGGACCCATGCATTTCAAACCTAGGTTGTTCAAGTGTCAACTGTTTTTTAATTATTACCTCCAAATATCAGTACATTTCACACTTAGTTAATAACTACACACTATCAAAACAAAGATGGCAATTGAAATTTGAACATCTCTCTATATATACATATCTACATATCTATACACTGCATTTGCATTAGCCAATTCCTTATGATAAATCTCTATATATCTATATAGATATTCTTATCTCTATATAGCTATATCTATATATAATATACTATTTAGTATATATATGTTAGTATTATATATACTATTTAGTATATATATGTTAGTATTGTTAATTTAGTATATATAATCTAGATATAGATAGATTTATTATATATATCTATATAGATATATATCTGCTCATAGATATACCTATATATCTAAATATCCATATATCTATATCTAGATATATAAATATATATAGCTCTAAATATATAGATGTATCTATTATCTAAATAGCTATATAAATCTCTATATATCTGTATATCTAATATATCTAAATTTCTATATATCTAGCTATATATCTGCTACATATCTGCTCATGTATAGATATATAGAGAGATTTATTATAAGAAACTGGCTCATGCAATTATGGTGTATGGAAACCCAAAGTTCCAGTGTAGGCTTGCAGACTGGAGACCTGGGAGAGCTGACTGTGCAGATGAAGGCTCAGGCTGTCTGCCAGAGAATTTCCTTTTGCTTGGGAGGCTGGCTTTTCTGTTCTCCTCAGGCATGAGGCCCATCATCAAGAGGAGCAACCCTTTCCTCAGAATTCACTAATTCACATGTTAATCTCAACCAAAACTCCCTCCAAGCTGACACATAAAAATTAATGTCATGTATATGTATGGGATGTTATTTATGTAAATTATGAATAAATTTTATATGACATACATTTATTTAGCTATGTAAACATACATATGTTTTATATTAAAGCACCATACATGTATTTATACATAAAATCATCTGTTATGCCCAGCACTAGCATCCTTTACACTTTTTCACCTTTGCCTCCTGCTCATCTATAGGCCTGGATAGGCTTTCTTTAGGGAGCATGAGGTCCTAGCTGTCTGGATCTGGAGACCTCTTCTCTACTCCAGCAGCCTGATGTCACCCAGAGCCCAGGGTCCCTTCCTTATTTTTTATTGGTTCTGATCTTTCACTGGGTCTCTCAGATTATTTGTAGAGTAGTTGTTGCCAGTTCAGCCAGAGTACAATGCTGGGATTGGTCAATTGGAAGTCAGGATTCACCCAAACCTGTTCCTGAGGTCTTTATTTAATTAAGCTTTTAATTGCCCATACTCATCCTTATGCTACCTCCCTGTTCCCTGTTGCCTCCAATCATAGGAAATTTGTATACACCTGTATTGTGTTGCATATTACTCAGTGTTAGAGATTTTCCATTAATATACCATATAATGGTTAAATGCTCTTGTAGAACATCATTCCAGAGTTTTCAATGCAGTTATGAGTTTATTTATGTTTTATGATATTATAGGTATTTGAGAACAGTCATGAAAACATAATCATAAAGAAATCATTCATATATGAACCATTTTCACTAATAGCTTTAAAAATTATTTTTGATTCATAAGTCAACTATTTAATATTATAGTTTTATAATCTGGGAAAGTTTAGATAAGAAAGATCTCATAAAAGTTAAGGTTATCAAAATATTTGTTAAAAATCTAGATTCATATAGGAGATTACATCATAAACTTTATAAAAGCTTAATTATCATGAATTTCCCTCAGTATCCATTTGTACACTCAGCTAAATCAAACAGGCTACACTTTTTATTCTCAGAGATAATACAGCTTCTGTGTGCAACAAATTTTATATGTAGTTATCTCTCAGTATAGTACATGTTGGGAATTCAGTCTGGGACACCCCCAAACCCCTCCCTTAGGCTAATTTTTAAAAACAGAATTTCTGTTCTATAATAAATCACACAGCTAAAGGGAAATAACTTTTCAATGTAAGCTGCACTAGAACTATGCAAAATTAAGTTAAAGTAAACTAGAGGCGGGCATGGTGAATCACGCCTATAATCCCAGCACTTTGAGAGGCTGAGACTGGTGGTCATAAGGTCAGGAGTTCCAGACCAGCCTGGCCAAGGTCGTGAAACCCTGTCTCTACTAAAAATACAAAATTAGCTTGATGTGGTGGCGGGTGCCTGTAATCCAAGCTACTTGGGAGGCTGAGGCAGAGAACTGCTTGAACCCAGGAGACGGAGGTTGCAGGGAGCCACGATCTTGCCACTGCATTCCAGCCTGGGTGACAGATCGACTCCATCTCAAAAAAAAAAAAGTAAACTGGACAACAATTTTAATTACTTTTGGTTTTGTTTTCTTTTTACTATGTCTTTAGAATGATAAACCTTACATTCTAACAGCTCAACAAAGGCTTGAAACTCTAGAAGTAAAAAACCACCAGGCTACCTCCTGCACGGGTGTCAATAAGAGAGAAACATTTTATTTGCCCCTATTCATTCATCCAATGTCTTTGAGGTAATGGTTCTTCAGCTCCTTCCTTTTCAGTGTGGAAGAATCAGTTACCAAACCATTTCCAGGGGTCCATGGCTCTGGGCTTAATTGAACCTTGACTGGAATTTCAAATCGCTCAATGTCATGGCATTTGCAACTTCTCTAATTTCTTTCAGTATTTCAGCTTCCATAGCAGGATTATTGCAGATATTAACCCAAGTTCTCCCACCCCTTTCTGTTGTGCTGAAAGTGTCAGTCTCTTCTGATTGAGAACCACAAAACGGATCATATAGGACTGGTCGCTTTTGGCAAAAGCACAGATGTTTTAAGTGGATTCTTCTGCGCAGCTTCTACTTTCCCAAGAGATACATATTCTCTTGCTTGTAACTTCGCTAGATCTTTTTTATGATCTATAATCTGTAAACATCCATTGGGATGGAATTCTCCGATATCGCCAGCGCAAAACCACTTTGTCCATTTTCATCCACAGAATAATCCTCTGCAGTTTTCTCTTCGTTTTTAAAATGTCCCATGGAGATGTGCTATCCACCAATTATGATTTTGCCTCTGGGATTTGGCTTGTCATTAATTGTATAACCGCCTTCCTGCCGGTCTTTTAGCTTAATTTCACAGCAAATAAGATGGGCTCCAGCTCTGCCCGTACTATAGTCAGTTACTTCAGTGACTGTCACAGCACCACGTGATTCTATCAGTCCATAATCCTGCCAGCTAGGCGGCAGAAGCAGACATTCATGAATTGGTGTGTCTGAGGAGATAGTGGGGCCGCTCTGGACAGCATCATGCAGACATTCCCTCCCGGCAGAGCCTTCGCCTTTTTGAACAGTAACAGATTGCAAAGAGGCGCATCATATCCCCCCCAATTTATAATCATATCCTATCTTGAACAGAGTTTTCTGAATGTAATTTGTCTCTTGGACTTTGCTCATAACGTTCTTATAAATTCCATTCATGATTTCCAGAAAAGCAGTCATACATGTGGGCTTTAGTACAGTACAGTCTCCTTTTGCTTTCTTGTTTTTAATATTGCTGGACTGGTCGGAGAGTGTAAACAGAAAAATATCCAATCCTGCAGCCGCCGGTAAAGCAAGATATCTCTGCTGTCAGTTCTAGCACATGAGCCAAAGGCAGGTAGCCAATATATAAGTCCTTTGGTCCCAATCTAGGTATTCTTTCACATTGGCCTGTCATTCCAGCTATCAAATTGCTGTGATGCATCATCCCTCCCTTAGGTCGATCAGAAGAACTACCAGTTTACATAACAATGGCCGTGTCTGAAGGCGTTGGTCTACTTGGAGGAATGCTCAAGTTGTCTCGGTTGAATCCCAACTCTTCTACTGATTGCATGCTGTGAATCTCAAATCCTTCAGGGTACTCTGCTTTATTGATAGTCTTATTGTCCACATAAATGATGTGTTTAACACAGTTAATATCTGACAATGCAGTCTTACGTTTACTTTCCAGAATTTCCACACTAGTAGTCGGCTAGAAAGCCTCAGATTCATTTAGCCCATGAACCTCTGCTGCTTTGCCAAGTTGTGGCATATAAAGTCACAAGAGGATAGTTGCACTTAAAGCAGGTCTGTGCTACAGTCATCCCTTTGGCCCTGGTCTCAACGGAAGATGGCGATGCTGTTCTTTGGTTTTAGTCCCAGTGCAGTGAGTCTACTACCAAAGTTATTCACTCTGCGGATAACTCCGAGATAGTTTATCCATTTATAATTTCCAAGAATTAACTTATTAAAAACTTCTCCACCTGGCTGAATTTCATTTTCTTCACTTTGGATTTCCCTGGTCCTAAGGCTGTCCTTTGTCCCAAACTTGGGTACAGCATGGTCAAATAATTTATCCAGAGTATCTGCTGCAGGGATGTCTGTTACAGCTAGCGAGCGGAAGTGCCTGACGGAGTGACACGGACTTCCAGGTCTGTCTGAAGTGGGCTTAGCTTTTATTTTCTTTGCTATGGCATTTTTCTTTGGAGGGGTTGCCTACTGTGTCTTTGCAGCCGGTACCTGGTACTCAGAAAGCTCGCAAAAAGGAGCTGTGTGCACGTTAGCACTGGGACAAGGCGGACTTGTTTGTTTTTTTTTTAGACAGTCTTGCTCTGCCACCCAGGCTGGAGTGCAGTGGTATGATCTCAGCTCACTGCAACCTCCCCCTCCCGGGTTCAAGTGATTCTCCTGCCTCAGCCTCCTGAATAGCTGGGGTTACAGGTGCACACCACCACTCCCGGCTTTATTTTTTTTTTTTCAGTAGAGACGGGGTTTCACCATGTTGACTGGACTGGTCTCAAACTCCTGACCTTGTGATCTGCCCATCTCAGCCTCACAAAGTGCTGGGATTACAGGCATGAGTCACCACGCCCAGCCAGGCACACACTTTTAAACAATGCAATCTCAGGAGAATTCATTTACTATCACAAGCATAGCACCAAGAGGATGTTACTAAACCATTCATGATGTCCACCCCCATTGTTCAGTCACCTCCCAGGTGGCCTCACCTCCAATACTGGGGATTACATTTTAACATGAGATTTGGAATGGACAGTTATCCCAACTATACTAATTGCTGTTAACTATAGTCACCCTACTCTGCTATCTAATATTAAAACTTATTCCTTCTATCTAACTGTATGTTTATGCCCATTAAAACCAACCTCTCTTCATCCCCCCTCATCCAAACACCATTTTAAGCCCTCATAACCATCATTCTACTCTCTATCTCCATGAAACCCACTTTCCTAGCTCCCACACAGAAGTGAGAATGTGCGATATTTGTCTTTCTGTGCCTGGCTTATTTCACTTAACATGATAACCCCCAGCTCCATCCATGTTGCTGCAAATGACATGATTTTATTGCTAAATAATATTCCATTGTATCTAGATACCATATTTTTTATCCAGTTGTCCATTGATAGACACTAAGGTTGATTCTACATCTTGCTTTTGTGAACAGGAAGCATCTTTTTATAGCTGACTTGTCTTTCAGTTGCTCTTGTATTCTTAAGTATTTCTAATAAACTTGCAGGTGGAGGAAACATTTTGGGTTTTACATTATCGGAGAGCCACTGCATTTATTTCAGAGAATTCAGCAGGCTGTGAACCATGTCCTGACTTGCAGTTTTGTGCAAAGGAAGACCCATAATGGATGTATGTAGTGTAGCAGCATACAGTCTGTTTGGCTAAGCTTAGAAAGCCACGGAACTGTAGATATTTTAATGACAGCTGCAGGTCTTACAGCTTAAAGACTTGTAGCTTGAAAAACTAAGAAATTGAGTACAAGTTGACCTGAAATACCCAGTCACTCAACCAGTCTGGTATATTCTCGGACCTATATGGCTGTTTTTAAAATTTGATTTCATTTATGACCTGAAGCATTTTGATTAAGAATTTTAAATTGTATAAGCTTCAGTTTGCTTAAGAATTTCTACCTTAACATGCCTCAAGTTGATCCTGCTTGGAGTTCTGAATCTGATTTAAATGTTAATGGATGACTTGCTTCTTAGATGCATTTAGCTATTTGCCAAAATGCATAAAACACTTTTTAGAAAAAATTGCTCTATAATGTGGAATATCATTATTGTAGCCACAGTACTTCTTATGGCAGCTGACATATTTAAAGGAAGTTGTATGATAGGCATATGCAAATTAGACATGCATTATTTTATTAAATTAGTAGTTGTAGGATGAGGCATTCTTACTACCGTAATGATATAATCTGACAGTGAGGAAATGCATGAGGTGGGATGCTGCACATTCTCTGCTCGCTCTATAAATTCGTATCATGAAACTTACATTTTAAAGTTTGTAATCCAGTACTCCATTTGTCCAGTCCTTTTCTAGTTCTTGATTAGGTATTTAATTTAAAAAATTTGAGTGGCTTAATCTGGGCATAGTAGTTGCATTTACACTTTTTGGTGGCAAGTTCCATAAAGCAGTTTGTATCTCAACTCATCAAGTAGTTTGTTAATGAAGTGAGAGTTTGTTAAAGATCTTTTCTTGAGGATACTAAAGGAAAATTGATGCCTATGCAAGTTACACATTCATCTTACTGTCAGGGAATCAGTTCTTGAATCATGCATAGTCTGTAGAGCTTAATGAAACAAGTACATTTTTTATTTGAATGAACTTATTAGACTTATCTAAGAAAATGTGGAGAAGAGTTTTTTAAAAAGTTCTGTCTACATAGCCTAGGAAATTAATGCTAGTAGCTACTATTACTCAGATAAAGATATATCAATAAGTAAGAGTATAACAATAGCTATATCCAGTTTTAATATACTTCCTACATGCCATGATATTTTGGAAATGTTAATTTTATTAAGTTTATAAAGTTTAATCATCTTGCATTTTCTGAATATTAGAACATAGCAATCCAAAATTTTATAAACATTTTTGACAAAAAAATAATAATCACAGTTACCTAAGGTTACTTATTTCTTTAATAATACATAAAGTTTTAAAATTCAAACACTCCTGCATCTACAAAATTCTATTCCTAAGAACCAGGTATATGTAAATAATGACCTTCCTTACATTTCCAGACACTAAAAATGCCTATATGAAAATGTTCCCAGAAAGTAGCACTGGTGAAAATTTCTGATTCTTTCCAATACTAAACAACTCTGGATAAGATAAAAGCACCCATGGGAAAAAATAAAGCAAAACTAAAACACAGAATAAAAACGAGGATGCTGTATTTAATTAATTGGAGAAACAATATATATTTTTCCTCCCTCTTAATGCGTTTTAAATGCTTTGAGATTCTCTGAGTAAACAACAATTTAACATTGTTTAGTCCAGCATTTTGCAGAGTCATTTATACATGAAACCTTGTCTTCTCTACTCAGCATAAACATCCGTGTCGAATGATGTTAAGCACAGTTTGAGAAAGCTTCTTTAGAAAAATGTGAAGACAATGATGAAGTATACGGAGAGCTAAGAGTTATTTTACTTCATGTATTTGAGAATAAGTTACATCATTTGTTTTCCCTAATATATACTGAGACAGAGTCTCACTTCGTCACCCAGTCTGGAGTGCAGAGGTGAGATCTTGGCTCACTGAAACCTCTCCCTCCCAGATTCAAGCGATTCTCCTGCTTCAGCCTCCCGAGTACCTGGGATTATCATGCCAAGATAATTTTTGTATTTTTAGTAGAGATAGGCCTTCACCATGTTGCCCTGGCTGGAGATTTTTTAAAATCTTATTTACAGGAAGTAACATATGCTGTACTTTTAAAAATATACTAATTTAATCAAAGCAGTAGAAAGGAAAAAAACGTTATTGGTGACAGGATGAAGTTGGATTTTTGGAGAATGCTTTTTTTCCATTGTAAGGTGTAATGATAAGTGTATGGACAGCAAATGATTCCTTCGAGAGTGAGCTGAAATCATAAATTCACTTCTCTGAGAAACAGGCACATTAAAAAAACTATGTGTAACATTTCAAGTAGTTCATAGGCGTTGTAAAGCTTGTGCCTGGGCTAATAATAATTGCTGGCTTAATATTTTTGCATTTGAATTCCACGGTTTGAAGAAAGCAAAGGTGTATATTTTTGGAGTGTGATGTTCTGCAATCAACGAGTATGAGGGTTTTGATTTTCAACAACTACCTTTTATTCAGTAAATACCTTGATTATCATGTAGTCGTAAATGATTGACTTAAAGGTAGGGCAGGTAATATTTATACTGTTTGTCAGATTGAAATACAAACAATAATTAGAAAATGAATGGACCCATACAACATAAAATACTAAGGTTTCTCTGCTAAGGAAATCCAGGAGGACATGTCAGTAAAAAAGGTAAAAGTTGTATGTAGATTAGAAGCACTACACAGAGCAGTAGGAAGCCTTCAGTGACTATATAAAGAAAATCACTGTTATTTTTCATCCTATGCCAGTGGCTTTTAGGAAATTCATATATCGAAACAAACATCAAAATTCCACTCTCAGCAATACTGTCTTATTTTAAAATGTGTATTGTTTTAAATGTCTCACTCTTTCCAGACAAAGTTGTATTTACATTTTGAATTTTCCAGATTGATTATTGATGTTCCTATGTTTAGAAAATCACTTCTGAAAATGTATTAAGGTCTTCATGAAGAAAAAATAATTGCAAAATGCATTACCCCAGTTCACATACTCAGCTACTCAGGCAAGCCCAATCACGTTCGAAAAAGGCAAGTAGATTTTGCCTACATTTTGCTGAGCAAATTGTTTGTTGGATGATTGTTATATCAATTAAGAGAGTCTTTTTAAAAATCACTTTCCTGGAACATAGTGAGGACTTACTGGACAAAGATTAAAAGGACACTGTTTCTACACTTTAGAAAGTCATTGTCTTGGGGACAAGTCAAACAGAAAGATACTTAGGGATTTTTATATATTAATCAAGATGTCAGACCTTAGAGTGCTTTGGAAAAATAAATCTCCATGTTCTAAGAACTTGCTTTAGGCCATATGGAAATATATAAATAAACATCTTAAATATATAATCATATATTAAAGATGAATTATAATATAGTAAGCATTATACTAAATATATTACATTTATATTATCTATCTTTGCTTTTTATTTTGTAGTGATAATATTAATACAATTTTTATTTATCAGTGTTTTTCTATAGGAACCTGTTTAGAAATATTTAATACATAACTACATCGATAAGTTACTATTAAAATGATATTATACATGTGTATTTACTGGTAAGGCATGAAGTTCAGAACACTTGCTACGGGAAGAAGAGGATTACTTCCTCCAGAATTTCCACTTCACATTCTCTGTTAATTTTCTTCACATTGGTGGTTCTTTTTATAATCTGCACGTTACTCAGTTATTCTTTGTTTTGTCTTTGTGTCTGTACTGAGAGGTGAATCCATGAAGACAAGGATGGCAGGTGTCCTTGTTTTATTCACTGCTTGACACTAAGCAACTGGAAATATACCTGGAAAATAGCAAATAGTCATAGGATGTTTGCCGAATGAATGAATTATGAAAATGGAACTCTTTGAAAAGCTGTATGCGTATAGAAAATGTGTGTGTGTGGTGTGCGTGCACAGAGATATGGTGTGCTAATTTTAGAAGGCTGTCTATCATAATGTTAGCAATATTTTTCTCAGGATGGTGGTGGCATTTTAAAATATTCTTTAATTGGCTTTTTAGTATTACATGTCATTTTAACAAAAAGATAAATATTAAAAACCTTAATATTTTAAGGTTTAAATTGTAATTTTAAAATATCAATTCCTCTATCTGTATTCATCCCAAAGATATTTTGAATACCTATGTTGCTTCAAGTGGAAAAATAATTGCTATTTCTGCTCATAAGTCAATTGATAGCTTTGCCAGGAAAGGTAATAAAACATTGAAGAACAAAGTCAAATATAATGAAATCTGTAACAGTTGTGCAGAGTGTAAGTCTATTCTAAAGACTAAGTATTGAAAATAACTTCATTATTTCACACAAGAATGAAGGAACATAAGTCATGGCCTTCTGTCCATGCATCCATTATTTAAGTGTATGCTTAGTTACACCTCTGGTCTATCACAGTTTAGATTGGAGATATTATGATGTGAAAATAGGGCGGGCCACAGAGATGGGCTGAAAACACAGGCTTTGAAGACAGAAGACTGCATTAGAGTTTTGGTAGCACAACTTCGTTTTGTGATCTTTGCCAAATTACTTGACTTAAATGGATTAGACCTACTTACCCTTCTGGGCGTGACCAGGATTGCCTGATCTTAGGTGTCAAGCCCCCAGCACAGTGTCTCCCTGCTCAACAAGTGTGGATTTAATACCTTTCCTAGTTAGAATCCCAGATTATCTCCCTTCACAAGCCCCAGAAGAACCACTTTCAAATTCACTCGACTCCAGTTGAAAATCCAGTCATTTACTTATTTCTTTTTTTTTTTTTTTTTTTTGAGACAGAGTTTTGCTCTTGTTACCCAGGCTGGAGTGCAATGGCACAATCTTGGCTCACCACAACCTCCGCCTCCTGGGTTCAGGCAATTCTCCTGCCTCAGCCTCCTGAGTAGCTGGGATTACAGGCACGCGCCACCAGGCCCAGCTAATTTTTTGTATCTTTAGTAGAGACGGGGTTTCACCATGTTGACCAGGATGGTCTTGATCGGTTGACCTCGTGATCCACCCGCCTCGGCCTCCCAAAGTGCTGGGATTACAGGCTTGAGCCACCGCGCCCGGCCTACTTATTTCTTTTAACAGATAAACTAAAGATGTTGGGGCTCCTTAGAAACTTGAGCACCTTAGATGTCAGTACTTCTGGGATGCCTGCATCTTCACCAAAAGCTGTTTGATGTTCACCTGCTCCCTTAAAGAGTTTAGTCTCATGAACGGCTTTTCATAACACCTTTTGTAGCACTGTAGCAGGGACTGTCTTCTGCTATCCTGATAAATACTAGGAAAGACTCAATTCCTCTGTCTCTGTCTGTTGCTCTATCAATTTTTTTTCTTACAAATAGGGAGCAAAAACAAGGAGAAAACCAAAATGGGTCTCATAACATCTATGTATAAACTTTAATATGTATAAACTCATTTTTAAACTTATAACTGTAATTAGGGCAACCATAGAAAAAATAACATAAATGGGAACTAAAATGACTAAATGGAGGGTTTAAACAAAACACTAGTGTACATACTAACCAGATCAAAAAATAAAACTTTGTTAGTAGTCAAGAAGAAACCCAATCCCAACACATCCCTTCCCTTTCACACCAGGACATGAACCACCGTGCTGATTACAATGGAAGCCACTTTGTCACTCTTTATACACTTGTTCACCTAAGTATTCATCTGGAACAGTATAGCTGAGTTTTGGCAATTTGAGGAATATATAGAAATAAAGCTTGTATCATGATTTCTTTTGCATCTGGATTCTTTTATTCAACATAATGTTTTTGAGATTTGCCTGTGAGGCTGTATGTAACCATAGTTCATGTATTTCTTTGATTGGTGTCTAGTGTTCAACTGTATACAACAATCACAACTTCTGCATTTGTGACTTGTGTAAATAATGCTATAACGGGCCTTCTTCCATGTCCATTATCTGTGCAGTGCACAGATATTTATTTTGAGTACATAACCAGGAGTAGAATTGCTAGAGTCTATGTAAATTGTTAGCAGAATTGCTGGATTCTGGCTATGTATCTGTCTTGCCAAGTCATTCAGTGCACACTCTCTCCAACAGAGTGTGAGGCTTCCATTGCTCCATATCCTCGCCAACAGTTGGTATTATCAGTATTTTTATTTTTTTCTCCATTTTGTTGGAAATGAATTGATAACACGTTATGCTATTACTTTAGGTTTCCCTAAGTACCAATGAGATTGAGCATTTTGTATAAGCCTATTGACCATTTATACAGCTCCCTTTTATAAGTGCCTGCTCAAGTATCTTGCCCTTTTTAAAGCTGAATTGTCTGTCTTCTTTTGGATTCTTCACATATTCTTGGATATGTACCATTTGACAGGTATGTGTGTGGCAAATGTCTTCTAATCAATTACTTGATTTTTAATTCTCTAAAAATGCTTTCCTAATATATAAAAATTTATATTCTTTCTTATTTCAGCTTCATATTTTCTTTTACGATAATGTTTTTGTCTTTTTCCCCTACTTTGAAGTCACTGATATACTAATTAACATACTATATTTTCTTTGAAAAGTTTTAATTACTGGAGCTTTTGCACATATATTAAGGATACACTTGATTCCTAAGACTGAAATTATAGGTGTCATCATTTTGGAGAAAAGTAATTTACTTTAAAGAGCAAAAATCCTGTTAAGTGGGCATTGTAGCAGTTTGTTTAAATAGGTGTACTCTTTTGTTACATTAAGAAAAAAAGGGACTCAATCTGGCACCAAGATGGCCAAGAGGAGGCAACTCTGGAGTGCAGCTCCCAGCAAGTGAGATGCAGAGGGCTAGAGGACTCCACAATTCCAAGCAAGGTGCCGGGTTCGTTTTGGTGGGACAGTCATAGGACAGTGCAAATAGCCCAGGAGGGCAAGCCCAAGCAGGGCGAGAGTAGCCCAGGGAGGGTGAACCAAGACAGGGCAGTGCACATCTCTACACAGAAAGTGCAGCTGGCTCAGAGGGTTGGGGACTTCACCCCCTTGGAGCTCCAATTCAGATCCTGTGCTTCCCTCATCCGTCCTGCAACCCACGTGCCATGAGAGCCCTGCTGGACTGAGGGTCACTGCAGATTGTTGATGCAAATCTGAATGATGGCTCTCACCTGCCTCCTGCCTGGCACTGTAAGTTGTTGGCATGGATCTGGGCAGCAGTTTGGACTCATGCCAGTGGGATGGAACTACCCGTCCTGAGGCAGAGTTGAAAGCAAGGGAAATAGGCCATATGGCCTGGCAGGTCCCACCTCCACAAAACCCAACAAACTGAAGCCCATGTGCTAGAGAGTTTCGCAGCAAAATACACCACTCTGACTCCAGTGGGGAAGATCAAGATCAGGGAAGGAAAGATGCCCACCATTGGGAAAGTAGGGCTAATCTCACCTGTGTAAACAAACTCCAAGGGAAGACTACCCAGCAGCCTGACTAAATCTGAGGCAGCCCAGCAGCGCCTCTATAGGCCAAAAATAAAAAATAAAATAAAACTCATAATGGAGATATAGCTCCAACCTCAACAGAAAGGACGTCCTCTCAGAGATTCCTCCCGAAATCACCAACTTCAAAGATCAAAGGGAGATAAATCCATGAAGATGGGAAGAAACAAGCACAAAAAGGATGAAACCATCAAAACTAGAATACCTGTTCTCCTTCGAGGGATCACAACTCACCACCACCAAGGGAACAAAACAAGACAGAGAATGAGTTTGACGAATTGACAGAAGCAGGCTTCAGAAGGTGGGTAATAACAAACTTCTCTGAGTTAAAAGACCATGTTCTAACCCAATGCAAAGAAACTAAGAACCTTGAAAAACGGTTAGATGAAATGCTAACTAGAATAACCAGCTTAGAGAAGAACATAAGTGACTTGATGGAGCTGAAAAACACAGCATGGGAACTTCGTGAGGCATACACAAGTTTCAACAGCTGAATCGATCAAGCAGAAGAAAGGATATCACAGATTGAAGATCAAATCAATGAAATGAGAAGGCAAGATCAGAGAAAAAAGTGAAAATAAAAAGTCTCCAAGAACTATGGAATTATGTGAAAAGACCTAATTTGTGCTTGATCAGCATACCTGAATGTGATGGGGAGAATGCATCCAAGCTGGAAAACACTCTTCAGGATATTATCCAGGAGAATTTCTCCAGCCTCACAAGGCAGGTCAACATTCAAATCCAGGAAATACAGAGAACACCACCAAGATACTCCTCAAGAAGAGTAACCACAATGCACATAATTGTCAGATTCACCAGGGTCGAAATGAAGGGAAAAATCCTAAGGGCAGCCAGAGAGAAAGTTCGAATCACCCACAAAGGAAAGACCATCAGACTCACAGTGGATCTCTCAGCAGAAATCCTATAGCTAGGAGGAAGTGGGGGCCAATATTCAACATCCTTAAAGAAAAGAACTTTCAACCCAGAATTTCATATCCGGCCAAACTAAGTTTCAGAAGTGAAGGAGAAATAAAATCCTTTACAGACAAGCAATTGCCAAGAGAGTTCATTGCTACAAGACCTGCCTTACAAGAGCTCCTGAAGGAAGTGCTAAACATGGAAAGGAACAACAAGGAGCAGCCTCTGCAAAAATGTACCAAATGGTAAAGACCAATGATGCAATGAAGAAACTGCATCAACTAACAGGGAAAACAACCAGCCAGTAACAAAATGGCAGGATCAAATTCAAACATAACAATATTAATGTTGAATGCAAATGGCCTAACTGACCCAATCAAAAGACACAGACTGGCAAACTGGATAAAAAGTCAAGACCCATCAGTGTGCTGTATTGAGGAAACCCAGCTCACATGCAAAGACTCACACCTACTCAAAATAAAGGGATGGAAGAAGATTCACCAAGCAAATGGAGAGCAAAAAAAGCAAGGGTAGCAATCCTAATCTCTGATAAAATGGACTTTCAACCAACAAAGATCAAAAGTGACAAAGAAGGGCATTACATAACGTTAAAACTATTAATACAACAAGAAGAGATAACTGTCCTAAATGTATATGCACCCAATGCAGGAACACCCAGATACATAAAGCAAGTTCTTAACAACCTACAAAGAGACTTAGACTCCTGCACTATAATAGTAGGAGACTTTAACACTCCACTGACAATATTGGACAGATCAACAAGACAGGAAGTCAACAAGAATATCCAACACTTGAACACAGATTTGGACCAAGAGGACCTACTAAACATTTACAGAACACTCCACCCCAAAAATAGAATATACATTCTTCTCAGCACCACATCGCACTTAGTCTAAAATTGACCACATAATTGGAAGTAAATCACTCCTCAGCAAAATGCAAAACAACAGAAATTGTAACAGTCTCTCAGACCACAGCACAATCCAATTAGAACTCAGGATTAAGAAAAGCACTCAAAACTGCACAATCACATGGAAACTGAACAACTTGCTCCTGAATGACAAATGGATAAAAAATGAAATGAAGGCGGAAATAAAAATGTTCTTCAAAACCAACAAGAACGAAGACACAGCATTGCACAATCTATGGGACACACTTAAAGCAGTGTCTAGATGGCAATTTATAGCAATAAGTGCCCACATCAGAAACAAGGAAAGATCTAAAATTGACACCCAATCATCAAAATTGAAAGAGCTAGAGGAGGAAGATCAAAAAAACTCAAAAGCAAGCAGAAGACAGGGAATAGCTAAGATCACAGCAGACCTGAAGGAGACAGAGACAAAAAACCCTTCAAAAACTCAATAAATCTAGGAGCTGGTTTTTTGAAAAGATCAACAAAATAGACTGCAAGCTAGAGTAGTAAAAAAGAAAATAGAGAAGAATTGATTAGATGCAATAAAAATGATAAAGGGGAGATCACCACCACTTCCTTGGAAGTACAAACTACCATCAGAGATTACTGCAAACAGCTGTATGCACATAAACCAGTAAATCTGGAAGAAATTGATAAATTCCTGGACATTTGTACACTACCCAGACTAAACCAGGAAGAAGTCGAAACCCTGAATAGATCAATAACAAGGTCTGAAGTCGAGGCAGCAATTAGTCACCTACCAACTAAAAAAATGTCCAGGTCCAGATGGGTTCACAGCCAAATTCTACAAAGAGGAGCTAGTACCATTTCTTTTGAAACTATTCCAAACAATACGAAAAGACGCAATCCTCCCTAGCACTTTCTGTGAGACCAACATCATCCTGATAACAAAACCTGGCAGAGACACAACTAAAAAAGAAAACTACTGGCCAATACCCATGATGAACATTGATGCAAAATCTTCAATACAATACTGGCAAACCGAATCCAACAGCATATCAAAAAGCTGATCCACCACAATCAAGTAGGCTTCATCCCAGTGATGCAAGGCTGGTTCAACATATGCAAAGCTTTAAACATAATCCACCACATAAACAGAGCCAAAGGCAAAACCACATGATTATCTCGACAAATACAGAGAAGGCCTTCAACAAAATTCAACAGCCCTGTATGCTAAAACCTCTCAATAAACTAGGTATCGAAGGAACATATCTCAAAACAATAAAAGCTGTTTATGACAGACCCACAGCCAATATCATACTGAATGGGCAAAAACTGGAAGCATTCCCTTTAAAATCTGGCACTAGGCAAGGATGCCCTCTCTCACCACTCCTATCCAGTATAGTATTGGAAGTTCTAGCCAGAAAAATTAGGCAAGAAACATAAATAAATGGCATTCAGTTACAAAATGAAGAAGTCAAATGGTCCCTATTTGCATATAACAT
Source organism: Leontopithecus rosalia (assembly GCA_028533165.1). Classification (NCBI taxonomy): domain Eukaryota; kingdom Metazoa; phylum Chordata; class Mammalia; order Primates; family Cebidae; genus Leontopithecus; species Leontopithecus rosalia. The sequence goes on from CM052661.1 coordinate 99,281,669, forward strand.
GATTGTATATTTAGGAGACTCGTCACAGCCCAAAATCTCCTTAAGCTGGTAAGCAATTTTGGTAAAGTCTCATGGTACAAAATCAATGTACAGAAATCAAGCATTCCTATACACCAGCAACAGACAAACAGAGCCAAATCATGAGCAAACTCCCATTTACAGTTGCTACAAAGAGAATCAAATACCTAGGAATACAACTAACAAAGGATGTAAAAGACCTCTTCAATGAGAACTACATACAACTGCTCAAGGAAATAAGAGAGGATACAAACAGATGGAAAAACATTTCATGCTCATGGTTAGGAAGAATCAATGTTGTGAAAGTGGCCATACTGCCGAAAGTAATTTATAGATTCAATACTGTCCCCATCAAGCTACCACTGACCTTCTTCACAGAACTGGAAAAAAAAAAAACCAAACACTTTAAACTTCATATGGAACCAAAGGAGAGCCTGCATAGCCAAGACAAACCTAAGCAAAAAGAACAAAGCTGAAGGCCTCATGCTACCTAGCTTCAACCGATACTACAAGGATCAAAACAGCATGGTACTGGTACCAAAACAGAGATACAGACCAAAGGAAGATAATAGAGGCCTCGGAAGCAATGCCACACATCTACAGCCATCTGATCTTTGACAAACTGGACAAAAACAAGTAATGGGGAAAGGATTCCCTGTTTAATAAATGGTGTTGGAAAAACTGGCTAGCCATATGCAGGAAGCTGAAACTGGACTCCTTCCTTACACCTTATACAAAAATTAACTCCAGATGGATTAAAGATTTAGACATAAGATCTAACACCATAAAAGCCCGAGAAGAAAACCCAGGCAACACCATTCAGAACATTGGCCTAGGCAAGGACTTCATTACTAAAACACTAGAAGCAATGGCAACAAAAACCAAAATAGACAAATGGGATCTAATTAAACTTAAAAGCTTCTGCACCGCAAAAGAAACAATCGTTAGAATGAACTGGCAGCCAACAGAATGGGAAAAAATTTTTGCAATCTACCCATCTGACAAACAGCTAATATCCAGAATCTACAAAGAACTAAAGCAGATTTACAAGAAAACAAACCCTTTCAAAAGTAGGCAAAAGAGATGAACAGACACTTTTCGAAAGAAGACATTTATGTGGCCAACAAACATGAAAAAATGCTCATCACTTGTCATTAGAGAATTGCAAATCAAAACCACATTGAGATACCATCTCACACCAGTTAGACTGGCAATCATTAAAAATTTTGGAGACAATAGATACTGGAAAGGATGTGGAGAAATAGGAACACTTTTACACTGTTGGTGAGAGTGTAATTAGTTCATCCATTATGGAAGATAGTGTAGCGATTCCTCAAGGATCTAGAAATAGAAATTCCATTTGACCTACCAATCCTATCACTGGGTATATACCCAAAGGATTATAAGTTGTTCTGTTGTAAAGACACATGTACATGTATACTCATTGTGGTGCTGTTTACAATAGCAAAGACCTGGAGCCAACCCAAATGCCCATCAATGATAGACTGGACAAAGAAAATGTGGCGCATATAAACCATATAGTACTATGCAGCCATAAAAAATAACAAGTTCATGTTCTTTGTAGAGACATGGATGAATCTAGAAACCATCATTCTCAGCAACTTGGCACAACGGAAAACCAAATACTGTATGTTTTCACTCATAGGCGGGTGACAAACAAGGAGAACTGTTGGACACAGGGAAGGGAACAACACTCTCTGGGGGTAGGTGGGGGATTGGAGGGGAGGGGAGTGGAGAGACAGCAGTGGGTGGGGAAGATGGGGAGGGATAACACCAGGAGAAATGCCTGAGTGGGGGAGGAAGACAGCAAACCACCACGGCAAGTATGTACCTATGCAACAATCCTGTAGGATGCAGGATGTGCACATGTACCCCAGAACCCAAAGTACAATTTAAAAAACAAAAGGGAAAAAAAGAATCCACGTAACACTGATTTTGGGATATCATGTCAGGAAAAGGTCAATTTTCACTTTGTTTTGAATATATTTATCCAATTATTCCAGAGCCATTTATTAAAAAGTCTTTTTCCATTGCTTTGAAGTGCTCCTTTTGTCATAAATCAAATATCCATATATGTGTTTATTGACAGTTCTCTTCCACTAATCTATTTGTCTTTCTCTGATTCTACAGTGTCTTGATTACTGTGTCTTGGTATTTGGTCTTGGTGTTCCATATGGCCTGTCTTCCCATCTTGTTGCTCAATCTTATTTGAATCCTTTGGATTTTCTTCTTTATGACCCAATATATAATCAGTTTATCTCATGTTCCTTGTGAGATTGAAAATAATTTATATTATGCAATCATTGGGTACTATGTTCTGCAGCTCTATTTAACCAATTTAATAAATATTTTTTGCTCTGATACTTTATATCCTTCTTGATTTGTACATGATCATTCTAGCAGATGCTGGGATCTTAAACAAACAAGACACATTATTGCTGTCTTGTTTGTTTTTTTGTAAATTCTGATTTAACAGTTCTGAGGCTATGTTCATGAATGCATATAAATTCAAAAGAGTTTACACATTCTGCTGATTTAACCTCTGATCTTTCCATAGTACCTCTATCTCTAATAATATATTTTCCCTAAAAGTAGACTTTGATATTAATATAGTTACATCACTTCCTTTTTGTTAAGATTTAAGTTATATCATGTTCTCTCACTGCTTGGAGCTTTTAATGGCATCAGAGAGTAAAAGCCAAGATCCTTTCCTGACCTGGCTTGTCCCTGTCTCTCTGAACTCCAGCCACCTTGTTCCGATTCCCTGCCCTGCACACTGGCCCCTTGCAGCTCTTAAAGTAGTTCAGAAGCTCCTGCATCAGGGTATTTGCGTTTGCAATTCTCTCTGGCTGAAATGCTCTTTCCTCAGATGTCTGCATCACTCATTCTCTCATGTTCTCCAATGCTGCTCCTAAAAGACTCCTTGGGGGTTGGGCCTTCTCTCACCACACCTGATATTCCCTTCTCCATCCATGCCCATAATTCTCTCCATAGCCCATAGCAAAAAAAACCTATTTATAAATATTTACAAATGTGTTTATTTATTTGCTGTCACTTATCTACCACATTGAAATGATAGTTTCATGCAGCTGGAACTTTGTTTCCATAAGGGAAGAAACTTGGTTTTTGTTATTATTTTGTTTAAATTCTTTTTTATTACTGTATCTAGAGAATGTAGAACTCTCAAGTACTTTTTGAATAAATGAGATAAGAGGGATTGTAACATATCTATCTGTGTATCTATGCATCTATCTGTCATTAAATATAAGCTAGTATTAAGATAGAGCAAAACTTATTTCTCTATTGAAAAGATAGCTAAAGCTAAACTCATCAGTGTATCAAAGTTAATCCTGTTCCTTGACTACTGTTTTTACACAAACCAAGTGTGTCTTTCAATAGTACTACATATATTTTGTCAAAGGGCAAACACTTAAGACCAAGTAGTTGAAATTACTCATAGTCTAAACCTATGAATATCTCTTCCTGGATGGGCTTTGCTTATTTATTTATTTGTTGTCTTAATATATACATCTGATACACAGTTGCAAATTAATAATTAAATCTTATTCCCCAAGATGTCATTCATACGGTATCTTGCTTTCAGAAGGAAACCCAAACTTAGCCACTCCAGCTGTGACACTTCCTTCTATAATTTTTAAAATCTCTAGGAACAAACTTTCTAACACCCCCTTTAGTTCAATGGACTCTCAGGTTTGACAACTCCTATAATTGAAAATCCTGTCAAGTTTCTAACCAAAATCCTACTTGAAGTGCAAGGTTCATTAGGTCAACAGCCTGTGATAAAACAGGCCCATTAAACCCAACTTTTGGTTAAGGCTGAGCTTGTGAATGAGTCCTAGCTAATTAAGGCTGTGGACTGAAGCCAAGAAATCTGTTCCCTGCTTCATAGAGAGTCTTAAATGGAAAAAGGATATCCTTCGTTAAAATCACCTTGAAAAGGAGAAAGCACTAAGGAAAAGAGATTGCTCTGCAGTAAAATGGTTTTCATCAGATGGAAGGGGATTAAGAAGATTTTTAATTATGGCATGCTGGCTGGCTGGTTAACACCGTGGAAAGCTAAGGGTATGAACCAGCTGTGGTCCTGGGAATTTCTGGATTCCTAGCAACAACATGAAATTTTCTATATGAGAATTGGAGGGGAACCTAGGAGCCTGTTTGGTGATATAACTAGCATGTTCAGAAGATAGTTTCGAAGGAGAAGGTGAAATCAGCTAATCCCCCAGGATAAAGTTGTACAACATCCTGAAATGATGGGGAAGGCAGAAATGACATCTGCTAAAAGACAGACACTGGGAAGGTACATTTTCTTGTAGGCAATAGGTTCTGTTGTTAACCAGCCAAATGGTCTCTGTATGTTGAGATGCCCTTGAAGAGCCACATAGTATCTGAAGAGACTTCATCTCCTCCCACCTACTGCTAATGGAGGTTATTAATTTATGTCCCATTCTCATGGGATGCAAATAAAAATAAGGTACTGCATCTCATTTATGTGGTGCTCTTTCATGTACTGAAAGAATTTGTATCTTTCATTTATAAGCAAAATAAAACCTATTCCTTTATTATTATCTTTTTCTCCAGGGAGTGATTTCCTGGTCTCAGGCAGTCACTTCTGCTGTTCAGTCCTGGAATTTCTCCAACACTCTCACAGAAGGCATCAGTTATAGAGACTAAAGCAGATCCTAATGCACTAATAAAATCTGGTTTGACTAAGAGTACAAAAAGGTGATCTCCTTGTACTTCTGCTTATTTTATACTTCTGGGACGGAAGTGGCTTTTAGTGTCAAATTAGCTGACTCATGCTTAATTTGATTTCACGTTGACACAGAATGACACTTGCAAAGTCTCCACACCAGTGCCCTTTCTATTATTTTACTCCTATTAAAAAGCAAAATACTTTGAAAAACTGTGTCCAAAGAGGGGTGGAAGGTGGAACTCTGCACTTAGCATTTAATTTTTTTGCTACTTCAAGTTTAAAATCTGGCCGGAGATCTGATCAAAATATAACTAGTCCATAGCCATGGTGAATTCATATTTCCTAATAAATTGTATGTTTTCATTACTTGATTGTGAGACTTTTATTAGACCTTTAAAATATCAAAAATAACTTAAGATAAACAGAAATGAAGGACATTGCACAACACACCCAACCGTTACACTTTAAAACTGTTTGGATTGTGAAAAATAAAGTGTCACGTATCAGAAGAGACTAAGGAGACGGGACCACTAAATGCAATTTGATATCCTGTGTTAGGTCTTGAAACAGAACAGGACAAGAAAAATCTGACAAAATCTGAGCAGAATCTTTAGTCTATAGTATTTTACCAATATTAATGTATTAGTTTTTACATGTACTATGGTTTTATAGGATACTAATATTAGAGGAAGCTGCATAGATATACAGGAACTCCACCATTTTTGCAACTGTTTATAAACCTAAACTTATTCCAAGATAAAAAATATTCAGGGCCCCAACTTGGTAAACAGTCTACTATATAGAATCTTTAAAGATCAGTCTAACCTCTGCGTGGTTGCCTTTCTTAATGTAATAGCAAAGCGATAAGATACTCTCAAAGATATTAAATCTATTTTTCCTTATTATCTATTATCAGGTTTATTTTAAAACAATATTGAGTGCAGAAATAGAAAAACTTATGCCTTCTGGCTCATGTTTAACTCACTCTTTAATAGAAAATAACTATGGTAACATCTTACGGGGAATTACAGTCAGTGAGTATGTGTATTTGTGTATTTACGTATTTCCATGAATATTATAAGGTTTCATTCAACATTATGCTTGTTCCGAAGCTATGAGTCAAAAAGTAATAGAGAGTAAGGGGAAAGCATTTCTCTGCACAAAAAGACAACTATATTACTAGGGATTTGAGTCACAATTTTATTACTCAATTAAGACTCCAGATCCATTAATGAATAGCTAAAAGATCAAATGTGATAATCTCCATACATCCCACTTTGCAGATAATATTCTTTTTCTGCTACCAGTCTCTCAGAGCTCAGATTCATGTAACTGTCTTTTACTTCCTCACTATTATTACTCTGACTACTGCCAGAACCAGCACTGTCCCACCATCACTGCTGGTTTAAAAAAAGATACCTAAAAGTACCTTAGCTCCAACTTCTGTAACAAAATACATACCAGGTGGCTTGAACCACAGAAATTTATTTTTTCACAGTTCTGTAGGTTTCAAGTTTGAGATAGGGTGCCAGCCCTTCTGGGTTCGAGTGAAGGCTTTCTTCCTGGCTTGTGGACGGCCACATTCTCACTGTACGTTCACGTGACCTCTTCCTTGTCAGTAAGCAGAGAGAGAGAGAAAGCAAGTTCTCTCCTGTGTCTTCTTATACGAGCACTAATGCCATTATCAAGGCCAACCCTCATGACCCCATCTACTACCCCCTCCTTACTTCCCAAAGGCCCCATATCCAAATGTTAGCACATTGGGAATTAGGGAATCAGTAGATGAGTTCTATGGGGATGTAGTTCAGTCATGGCAGTATTAGAAACCCAAAAGTTTCATGTAAGAGTTTGTGAATTACTTTCCAAATTCAGATGCTAGATGCTTTCTTCAGGTTATGTCTTGTAATCCTCAAAGGGCATCTTCATGAGGCATATTGATCTTAGTTTAACTTCTGCAAGTGAAGGTATTTAATGCATAGCAGAACCTACACTAAAAATTAAATTGTTATGACCATAAAAACTGTGTTTTCAAGTATTAAAATATAATATCCTGAATTATGTTACAAAGGTGTGAATTGTATTAAAGACTGAGTGAAATGATTTATCCTGTGCAAAAATTACTTTGTGCTGTATGGTGAAGAGAGTAATTTTAGGAAGACTAATTTGATGCCTTTTTTCTTTATGTTTCAGTCTTGTATTAGTGAATGTCAATATAAATGGCTATATTGCTTAACAGTATCCAAATTACTGTGAAATGAGCAGGAACTCCTATGTGTATTCAATAGAATAAACAGTTTTGTCCATTGATATTATATATAACATAATTCTCATAATTATGAAAATCATTTGAAATCTTTAAAACTATATTGATGCAAGCAATTTTTACAGTATCTGTAAATATCCATAATAGTTATAGATGTGCTGAACAAGGTCTGTTGCTAAGAGCCTTTTATCCATTTTGTATTAAAATGCCCTGTGTGTACTGACTATGCTGTATGCACTGCGACATGAGCTTTATATACTTAATTTCTTAACACTTAACACTTAATCATCCTCAAGCTAATTTAAGGATACAAGCTCAGGGAGCTAAATGCCTTGCTCAAAGTTATCTGGCTCCAGGAAGGGACTGAGCTGGAATTCCAAGTCTAATATGTGTAGTTTCACAGTCTGTTTAATATAATTTCTGTTTTTTAAAAAATTATTATATGGTGCTCTAATTTTTCTGGTTGCAAAATATTTGCATCTGAATATTCTGGAGCTGAATATTTAGTAGAATTCTATGTCGTTAGGAAAAAAGTATCCCTTCATATGGCTTTGTCATGTTCAGAAAATTGTACCTACTCTGTAAGAAAAAAGAGTTTGAGAAATGGCTGCGCCTTGTGGAGAGTCTTCTTTGTAATACAGCATAAGTGCATCTTGGTAAATCCTCCCTCTGTTTCGTGACGTGCCCTACTTTATTAGCTAAGACACTACATAATTTGTGTAAGGTTGCACAGCTAGTAAGTGGCATAGCCATAATGTAAATCTATGTCTGTCTGATTCCAAAGCTCTATTACGTTTCTGCTATACCAAACTGTCTCTTCTTAGATATTCGCATTTCCAAAATCTGTTACCACTTGAAATGTAATTACTTCATTTAAGTTCAAAAGCAGAATTCTACAGCACTAAATAAATTGATGTAGAACTAATTAAAGCTAAGCAAACCATATACTGATCATATCCTAATCATTTAATTTTAAAATATTGTTTTGCTTTGGGGTTGTGGATCAGTAAGGCACCAAATAAGCAAATAACAATATTAATTGTGAAATACAGGACCTGTATGTAGATAGAACACCAGGAGCGCTAAAGGAATAATTTAGTTCGTAATTTTCTGGTGCATGGTTAGGAAGCATTTGTTAGGGAAGGTACATCTGATCCAGGCAGAGGAGGGGCATGCTCATGAGTGCAGGAAGTTTAAGGTTGTCCTACACATGCTTTTCAAGGCTTCTGAAAATTATGTAAGAGAGACAGAAAGAGTAAAGTCAAAGTATGTGTATCTTGGTTGTTCTACTTTATAATGAGAGGCCTTTATGTGAGTGTTGTAAGAATACCTTTAATATGGAAAAGACTGTCTTCTTGTGAATAATAAGCAATGTACACCTCAAAGGAATTATATTATCTGGGATATATTTGTAGAAAGAAAACATAGTATGACAACTTTGCAATTTAAATGAAGACATAGAAGAGAAATATTGTGATCTAGATTTCAGAAATTTCCTTCTATCAGTTTCCTCATGGGTGTAAAGAAATTATCCACCAGCAAAGAGTGCACTAAAATTTGAAATTTAAAAGTTGTGGCTAACTTGCATTTTTAGACTTCTTCAATTATTGGGAAAAATTTATTTTATTACCTTGTCTTCAAACATACCTGTTGAGGGAATATGATACGATAGAAAATACAGAACAGACAATCTAGAGGTCCAGTATTAATCAGGTCTATAAAATAAGGGCAAAGTTCAGAAATTATGGTTTGTGTTAGTGAAACTGGTTGTCTTGCTTTTTTTTTGTTCAATCGAAGCTTAAGATTCAGATGTGTGTGTTCAAATCCTGACATTGTCGCAATTTATCTTCAAATGAAAGTAATGCCTATTCTAGGTCTCAATCTCATTTCATTATAAGGACTAAATATGTATATAAATTTTAATTTATTATACATAAGTATTTAATAAATACTTCCTATCACATAATTTTGAAAGCAGCAAGAAATATATGTTTATTTCTTGCTGCTTTCAAAATTATTAATGAATATTTTTAAAAATCTAAATTCCACAAGTTAATTTTCAAATGTGATTTTTTTTCCAAAGACAGAAAATTGAGTATTATATAAGTACTTCACTTCACTTTATTAACCTGCCATTGCACTAGCATGGAAGATGGAGAATTGTCTGTCACTAGGATGGTGATAATAAGTAATTTATGTGTGTTGGCATCCAGATGATTTAGTTATGTTAAAGACTACTGAAACCAGCCAACACCATGAAAACCTCAAAACACAATCTTTTCACACACAACAAAATTGTTTTATATGAAATATTATATTTTAAAAATACACTGTAGTCTTAATTAAGAACATGCTTGTCAATCAAAAACAGTTCTCTCTGTGAAGTAAGTGCCCTTAAAAAAGTGTTCCCAGTGGATTAGTTGAATAAATAAACTCCTGATGTCATAAACTCACGTAAAAAGATGGATAATGGGATTCCTTTATTTGCTTTCAGATTTTCAGACGTTGCTGGTTGGTTTTCAAGAAGGCTTCCAGCAAAGGACCCAGAAGGTTAGAAAAATTTCCAGATGAAAAGGCAGCTTATTTCAGAAACTTTCATAAGGTGAGTCACAGTCCTGGGAGTCTCTGGGGAATAAGTGGGCCCTCGAAGACTTGTGAAGATATTTCTTTAATAGATGAAATCTGCAAAGGCAAAAATTAATGACTGGGATAAAATGCCCTTTTCTGATAAAATTCAAAAGATATTTTTCTCCTTTATTTTAATAATCTGTTTTAAATGCCAGTGGTACCTCTGCAAAATGAAAGACTTGTTTTTATTGCTACTTTGCAAAATGAGATGACTCATAACTCAACCAAATCATTTTCTAAGGTGCTGAGTATGTATTTTTTCTCTACTAAGGTTAATTGTGCATTTGTTGCTTGATGTCAACTGTGAACAATATTTACTAGATAAAAATTGGGGGCTGCCTTTAGCAGTGCTAATGATAATGTTAATGTGTATGGCATTTGCTGTTTTATAAGCTCCTTAACAAGAAAATGATCATTGAATATGCTGATGTGTAGAAATAAGGCATCAATACTAGGAATAAAATACCAGTTTCCTAAGAATTAAAAGAATATAAAACATAACCCCAGAATGATGCTAAATATATCTTTCATGATAACATCAAAACACAGCTAGACATTTTTTAGTTACAGAGAGGATTCATGATCAAAACTCAGAATTATAGAACAGTGTTGCTTATTGGTGGAATGCTTAGTAAAGATTTTAATTTCCCATTGGTCATACATGGAATAAGTTATCCCAAATAATGTAATGAATTTGTGGAATTTTATTTTATATATTATTGTAATTTCTTTTTTAAAAGTAGATTTTTTACAGTAAATAGTATTTATTACCAGTTATGAATATTAACTAGTAATCATTCATATTGTATCTAAACCTGGATCAAAGAGCTTAAAATTTGAGTTTGTAAAACTGTCTAGACATGATATATGTATATATGATTTTTTAAAATACTTTAAATATAGATAGACATGGGGGTCTTGCTATGTTGCTGGTCTCGAACTCCTGGGGTCAAACAGTCCTCCTGCCTTGACCTCCCAAAGTACTGGGATTACAGGCATGAGCTACTGTACTCAGCCAAGTCCTCCATATATTAATGTAGATTTACTGCCAGAGGATACAAGTTAAAGTTTCTATCCATTCACTTACAACCTCATGGGTGTTTGGTTTTCTCATGAGTAGATGAATTTTAAAATTGTTTCGTGTCTCTAAAGACTATTTGATATATGGTATCATAAAAGAGCTAGCCTAATACTTCTCAATCTAATTATATGCAATTATTTGAATTCTGAAGTCTTACTGGTATCTTTTTGTTATGACTATGATTATTATTTTAGCAATAATGTTAAACCTAACTTAATGAGAAACTGCCAGTCTGTAAAAACATGAGTCCCTGCTATTTAGTTTGTGAGTAAAATTTTGATGGGCTGAGCATATTATGTCTTCTTTGGATGACTGGTTAGAATTCCTGCCTGCTGATTAGTGACATATACTAGTTGGAGCTCTCTGGCCAGTACATCTGGGTTTAGTTTTACTTACAAATGAAACAGGAAGAGTTGTCAAGAAGAATTATTATCTTATCTCTGAACTCAGCTATCTTTTATCTGAAAAAAAGTAGACACGCTCTAGTACCTTAACCCCCTACGGATTGGTAATTTGGACAGAGATGGGCATGGAATGTCTCTTCTATACCAGGCATTCCACTCCTGGTTGGAAATACGAAGAAGCATGAAACACAGCCTTGCCCTGAAAAAGCTTGCATTCTAGAGGAAAAGACAAATACACAGTTAACTCCAATTCACTATAGCAAGTACAGATGGAGAAGTATTCATAGATTGCTGAAGAAAGAACATGTTTTCTAATTTGGAACTCAGGTAAAGCTTCTCTGCAAAGAAGATATTTGGATGGCCGAACTAGTGGTGGTAGTGTGTTAGCCAAATGAAGAGAAAGGGTCATCTGTAGGAGGCATGTGGAACAGCCCTTCCTTCTTATTTTATATTCTCTTGATTTCTACTACCTTGCCTACTGCTTATCCTACAGAGGCAATCCCAAGTACTCCATGGCAGTGCTTAGAGCTAGAGAAAATGCTAACTCCTATTTATCTTGCAGACTGCCTCATTAAAATCATTTGGCTTCCACTGTGAGCTGTGAATTTAAGGCAAACTTCATTCTTTGAGTTATTCTGTGAATTGTCAAAACATGGTCTATTCGTTAGCCTGGCATGGAATTCCAACTCATTTACATTCATCAGACATGTTTACGGAGGCTTCACCATGAATGTGGCACTGGGCCATGCTCTGGGGATACAGTATTGGAAAGATGGCACTCTAGTCTGTCATTGATACTAACCTCTTAATAACATAAAACAATGTAAATATGTAATAAATGTGTTTTTATAGAAGAATATAATACAGAATTAATGGATAATGGCTGTAGATATGAGTAGGCTAAGAGTCAACTGAAAAAAAAAGTCAGTCCTTAACAAATTCAGAGATATAAAGAAAGATCATTCCAAGAAGAAAGAAAAATTTTAAAAAATCACTACCAAAAAAATGAGGTGGAAACAATTCACTGTGATCAAGGATCTGAAAGAGATCTGTTGTGACTGAGTGTAGGAGAAGAGGTCAGAAAAACTGAATTAAACTGCACATGATGAGAGTCAATGACACGGTTTAAGCCTGCGTCTGGCATTATAGTCTTAAAATACCACTTTGTGTTTTCTTTTTTTTTTTTAATTTTTATTGCATTTTAGGTTTTGGGGTACATGTGCAGAACATGCAAGATAGTTGCATAGGTACACACATGGCAGTGTGTTTTGCTGCCTTCTGCCCCCTCACCCATATTTGGCATTTCTCCCCATGCCATCCCTCCCCCGCTCCCCCCCCAGCTGTCCCTCCACTATTTCCCCCAATAGACCTCAGTGTGTGGTGCTCCCTTCCCTGTGTCCATGTGTTCTCATTGTTCATCACCCACCTATGAGTGAGTATATACGGTGTTTCCTTTTCTGTTCTTGTGTCAATTCATTTTCAATATGTAACAGTGATCCTCTGACAATATAATTCTCCCACAAATGACAGATAGAAATGCTGGATGTCAGGTTCAAGCCCCAGCTGAAGTCTGAGGGGAGAAGATAGTTAGGGGTAGGAAGCTGGAAGAACTCTCAAGAAATGGCAGGTAGATGACCCATGACCTTATTCAGCAGCTCTCTCACACTGTCTGTCTCATCAGGAGTTTACTTACATGTTCACCTTTATCTCGGCTCCTTGCTCTAGCTGTGCCCTTCTCAGCAGCCAACTCTGTGGCTCTTGCCACTCTGATGCACAGTGGCACAGCTGGCTCCCTCTTACAGGGTCATCAGCTTCACTCTCTCCCTCTCAGCCCAAGCTGGTTTCTGGCTCCCCCATGCCTGCCTTCAGGTGACCAGCTCTCCCTTACAGATTCAGCATCTTCACTGTCTCTCTGGGCATAAATCTGACCTGTGTCCTGACTCTCCTGTGTTCATCTGAAAAACGAAACCACTCTGGGTCCCTCTCTTTCTCTGGGCATGCCATATGCACAGCATCAGCAGGGCAGTTATACTGTTTACAAACAATAGTGTTTCCAAGCTGGGTGATGAGCTACATAGCTATGTTTACATAATGCATGGAATCGTGCACCTGCACTCCAATCTTGTTGAGTCATGTAGGATGTTTACCTCAGCCTGTTCTTAACCAAAGCATATCTATTTACCTTACACAGGACAAAATACAAAAAGAAGTCCCTGGGTCTCTGAAAAAAGCAAGTCATTTATGGAGGAAAGTCAGATCTAGAAACAAGTAAATGACAGCTTCTTTATTTCTCTGGCTGCAGCTTTAGGCTGGGGGCAGTTTTAGTCACAGCAAAGCAGTATTGGCCATGGCAATGGGATGACTGAAACCAGTGGTTCCCAACCCCCAGGACATGAACCAGTGCCGGTCTGTAGCCTGTTAGAAACCAGGCTGCACAGCAGGAGGTGAGCAGCAGCCGGCAAGGGAGAAAAGTTTCATCTGTGTTTATTTACAGCTGCTCCCCATGGCTGACATTACCACCTGAGCTCCACCTCCTATCAGATCAGTAGCAGCATTAGATTCTCATAGAAGCACAAATCCTGTTGTGAACTGCACATGAAAGGGATCCATGCTGTGCACTCCTTATGAGAATCTAAGGCCTAATAATCTGTCACTGTCTCCCATCACCCCCAGATGGGACCATCTAGTTGCTGTAAAACAACCTCAGGGATCCCACTGATTCTGCATTATGGTGAGTTGTATACGTATTTCATTATGTACCACAATGTAATAGTAGTAGAAATAAAGTGCACAATAAATGTAATATGCTTGAATCATCCCAAAAGTATCCCTCAGCCCCCACCAACCCCCTAGTCCATAGAAAAACTGTCTTCCATGAAACCCATCTCGTGCCAAACAAGTTGGGAACCACCAAATAAAACAACCACAAACAGACTTGGCATTATTCAGAAACCAGGAGAAACCTAGGCTGCCAAAAAGTGAGGAAGAACCTTCATCAAAGAGGAGGGTAGAAAAGGGGAGCTCTTAAACATGTACATAAACTCCCAACAAGAATGTGACTGACTCTTGAACCAGCTATGAAGTGGCAAATTGAAAACAATTCATGACTAAAGCTTAAGAGTCTGACTGAAGTCTGAGCCACATCCCACCACAGGTGTAGCATTTGGCAATTCAGTCTAAGCAAGGTAATTGCTTGCTGAAACAAAGCACCAACAATCTCAGAGAAATGTCACAGAATCCAGAGGCTATACATGACAACTACAATGTCCAATATGAAATCCAAAATTCATTAAGGTATAAAATACTATGAAAATGCAGTTTAATCAAAAGGGAAAAGAAAATCAGATGTTAAACCTGATGGGATTTAGATTCTGAATTATTAGGATGGGATTTAAAAACAGCCATTATGCCTATGCTTGATGAAGTAAATTAAAATATCATTACTGTTTTAATTTTAAAAAGGTATTTTTGGCAGGAAAAAAATGTTTTTTAAAGAAATCCTAACATAAATTATTCTACCATAAAGGCACATGCATGCATATGTACATCACAGCACTATTTACAATACCAAAGACATGGAACCAACCTAAGAAAATGTACATATACAACCTACGGTACCTATGATACTATGTGGCCATAAAAAGCAACAAGATCATAAATAGCATGGATGGAACTGGAGGCCATTATTCTTAACAAACTGATGCAGGAACAGAAAACATACACCACCTGTTCTCACTTACAGGTGAGAGCTAAATAATGAGAACAAGTGTACAGAAAGAGAGGAACCCCCTCCCTTTCTCACCAATTGATAGAATAGCTAGAAAAAAACACATCAGCAAGGACATAAGATCAGACATAACACAATGAACCATTTTGGCTCGATACTTTTATACCAATACATGAAACAACTACAGAATACAGGTTATTTCCAAGTGCACATGGTATGGTCAACAAAGTAGGCCACATTCAAGAATGTTAACAAGTCTTCATAAATCAGAAAGTATTGCGTTCTTTGACCATAAATGTTTTACATAAGAAATGAATAACAATGTATTATCTAGAAAGCCCCAAATATTTGAAAATTAGCATATGCCAAGGAGCAATATGCAAAGGGGCTAAGTAGATACCACAAAGGCAAATATTCTAAACTGAAAGATAACAAAGATACATTACAATAAACCTTAGTTCTTCGTTTTAGAGTAAAAGGACCAATTTTGGATATGGTGTGTAAAAATGGACAGGACTTATGAATTAAGCATTGTGTGTGAATGAACATTAGAACTCATGCATGATCCGTGAGTCTGGGCTGGAGCAACAGTGTCAAGGATGATGCAGTTCGTGGGGATGAGGAAGTCTAGGAGATCCAGCTTTGGGCAAAAATTATAAGCTTTTACTTTATATATATTAAATTTCAAATGTCTATTAGGCATTCAAACTGAAATGTCAAGTAGTCAATTAGATAAATAGCTATGGGCTGAGGTGAGGGAAATGTCACTGCTAAAGTTGTTCCTTTGGTTACCTTTGGCATATTGATAGTACCTTACACTGTAGCTCTGATAAAATGTCCTTGGGAAAGACAGAGAAGAAAAAGAAGATAATGAGCAATCCAACATTTAGAAGATTAGTGGGAGAAAAAGGGCCAGAATAGAAGTCTGGGGAAAAAAAAGTAAATTGTGAAAAATAACATTAAGAGTAGATCATTGGAAACCAAGAGAAAACTATTTATAAAGATGAGCAAATGATATTATGGCTAATACCAATAAGAGATTATGTAGTATGATTGAAGTAGTATGAAAGTATGAGATTATGTAGTATGAAAGAAAAGAGACCATTGCATTTACAACACGGCGGTCCCGGATAACCTTAACAAAAGATATTTCATTCAAATATGGGGACTAAGTTTACTTGGAGGAGCCTATAAGACAATGATAAATGAGAAAGGCAGCTATTTAGAAAACTTTTTCAAAAAGTTTTGAGCCAAGACCTGTGGCAGGTATGTTTTTAAACATGACATACATGTTGTCTACGGATAACACACCTGTAAGCCTGTGGGAATGATCTAGTAAAGAGGAAATGTGATGAGGAGAAAGTTTCTGTGTATAATTATAGGGTTTTCTCTGTTACAGAACACGGGATACTTCATTCATTTTAACAAAAATTTGAAAGAGAATACGAGTATCGATATAAGTAGGTTGGATAAAAATATTGGAAAACTGTGACCAACATGTCAGAAACATACATGTCCTATGTGTGTGATTTTTCCCTCCAATGTGTGAAAATGAAGTAGCAAAACAGCATGAAGAGCATAATGAGAACAGGAACAGTCAAGGGGATCATCTTGTAGTTAAAAACTATACAGACTTTTGACTGTAAATTGAAGCTCCCTGAAGCTCTTTTATAACTATGTTCAGTAGATCTGACAGCTGGAATTTACCTTCTTGTGGCAGTGCTATGAAGATGAAAGTTTATTATTACAACTTTCCCTTTACAGCATTGGAAAGGCTAATTCACTTTCCCAATGACTTAAGTTTCCTTTCAGGAATTTTATTTTATTTTTTTCTATGATGGATTATGAACTGAAACAGCGAAGTTCAACCAATCCCGATATGGAAACGTAACATAGGCATGATTCATCAGTAGTAAAAATGTTAAGGGTTTTTTTGAGCATATACAAGGTTCCTTTTCTGACTTTGATTTTATTTTAGTAAATATTAACTAAAGCTTATGTCTTTCTATCAACCTTACTATATCTCTTCTTTCCACTATTGTAACTAATTCAATTATTCTGATTTTTGTTTTTTTTTCCCTGAGGATGTACATCTGGTTTTCTTCAAATTCTCTTTTGTCATCCTTTCATTATTCTATAATGCCACTCTTTATCACTCAAATGTGATCTATTCTTCCTAGTCAGCAAAATTATATTAAAATTAGGCAACTCTGAATTGCTCAAATTAAGGTAAAAGCCATTCGTACGAATATACGCACTTGTTGGGTGAGATAAATAACATTGGCATATCTTTCTCTACAAGTTGTTGCCACTGTGCTACAAAGGAAAGAGATCTTCCCTCTTTATTGGGGAATTGCTATTAAGCCCAATTCATATGTGATAAATGCAATATGATCATTAACGTAATCATATAATGTAATATAAATTTTTGTGAGACTATTATGTGTAGTAACAGCACAGACCTCAGGTTTCAGAAAATGAAGAAGATACTCTTCTTGTTTGTACGCTAGAGACAGTAATTGTCCTAATCTTCTAGGACCAGTAGGAAAATTCAATAAGGATCTACCTATCAAAATTTTAAGAGTGTTGGGAGTAGTCAGTCAACACTAAGAGTTATTATAATTATTGTTTTGAAATTTTATGATCTGAGGAAGTAAGATTTGTAAATAACTATAATGAAATATGATTAACTGTAGAGTACAATATTAAAAATACACAAGAATAGTTAATTCTGCTTCTGGCAACTAGGACTTTACCAAGCAGGGGACAGTTAAGGGACTTCTTAGGTTTACTTAGTTTTGACCAAGTAAAATAATGGGAAAAATGCATTATATAAAGAAAAATGTTACCACAAGTACTGAAAAGCTATATTGTATCATGATTTGAATAATCTACTATTGGCAGACTCTGAAAGGAGGCCTGGAGTGGAAAAGATGAGCCTAAAAGAAGTGCATGGGGCAATAATAGGGGATAACTACCTTACTACGAGATTAATTTTTATTTTTAGGCAATAGGGGAGTTGTGAAAGAGTTAAAATGGCTTGTCATATTCTCATATATGTATTTCAGAAAAAATCCATGTTTGTGGTATCCCAGCCAATGACTAGGGTAATAGACTACATACAGAGAAACTAGTTAATTAAGTATTATAATATTCTCACTTCACAAAAATAGATGTCAAAGTCTTGAATGAACAACGGTAGGTGATTGGGTAGGAGGAGTTAGATTTAGGTGACATTTTCCAGGCACAGTCAAGTAGAATTAGTTACGTAATGGATACAGCGTACACTCTTCAGCCCATGGTTTAAAGCCCAGACTTCCCTACTGCACCACATACCCATGTAACAAAACAGCAGAGATATTACCGAAATTTATACAGATAAAAAAAATTAAAGACTTTGTAACTGATGATGTATAGGGGAAATGGAAGAGAGAGGAAGGAG
The DNA here is from genome assembly GCA_028533165.1 of Leontopithecus rosalia. Lineage (NCBI taxonomy): Eukaryota > Metazoa > Chordata > Mammalia > Primates > Cebidae > Leontopithecus > Leontopithecus rosalia. The sequence goes on from CM052661.1 coordinate 99,299,967, forward strand.
AATTCTTATGTTTTCAAGACAAGTTGGTGGATGAATGATTTTGCATTCACAGAAACAGTTACCATATGAGGAGGAGCAGTTTTCACTGGTGAAGAAAAATGTCATTCTTGGCATGGTATGAGAAGGCATCTATGGTATATTCAGCTATACATTTTCATTAAGCAATTAGAAGTACAGCAGATTGTAGTGAAATTGCCTAGGAAACCTACTGAATAGAAGTTAAGGTGGGAGTATATCAAAGCCTATCTGTAAAAGCAGATCCATGCAAAATTAAATTCTGTGATAAGCCCTTTCTCTAAATGAAATGGACTTTGGTATCAGCCTTGTGGTAACATCCGTGATATTTCACAGGTATTTCAATTCTAAGATTATTGAGAACTACAAAGTTAAAAAAAAGTTCCCTGACAGGGAAGAAGCTAATTTAAGAAATGGTTTTAAAAATTGCACAGAATGCAACTTAAATCAGTAACTGTTAGTGGAGTAAATGTTAAAAAACTAAACAGCAAAGGTTATACTAATTATCAATACTACGAAACTATACTCCTAAGGAAATAGTGATAATTCTAAAGAGAGAATGTATTTATTTTACCAAAGAGAAAATTGTTTAAAAATTTTGCTATTTACAAAGGAGAAGGAGAAAGCAGATATCGGAAGCCATGTGTGTCTCCATGGGACAGGACAGGTGGCTGTGGGTGAATTGAATGTCACTGTAGGGATCAGGTGGTGTTACTTTGTCCACGGCCTAGACAACCAGCCATCAAGGCACCAAAAAAAAAAATCACAGAAGATTTAAAATATTTTTATGCTCAAATATACTCTTGCTCTTACAAAATTGTGGACTAAACCATAATTCCTTATGACTTGCTTCATTTCTAGAATTATTAATCCTTTTTCTTCAAAAGTGAACATTGTCAAAGTTGTATATTTGGTCATGTTACTTCTGAGGTTCAGGTAAATACAGGAAGCTCCTTTTATGAGAAAGGCCTGCAGATGTGAAATCTTTGTTTTCTCTTAGACAATTAATGGCCAGTCCAAATTTTGGGTCTCCAGAATTGGGAAAAAATATTCATTTTCAAGGTGGCTTAGAGAAATAGACTAGTATGGATTTCTCAAACTGTTCTATTTGTGAATGTTTAAATATCTTAAACTTGTAATTAACCAGTTTCTTTGATATACACAAAAATGTATTTAACACTCAATAGCAATAAATTAAAATAATCAAATAAATGAAATGTTTGCAACCTAAATGACAGATTTCTTAAAAAAAATAAGCCAAGGATACAATTATTTCTGTACCAACTTTGACTTTGTGTTATGCCCTATCTGGAACATACATATTATAAGCTTATGAGTATTAATGGTCTCATTTCGATATTTGATATGTTTACTGTGAGAGAGGTCTTGCAGCATAAATCAGTTTTTATATGAAACTGCTATAAAGTGGTGTATACTTTTTAAAAAACTTCTTGGTAGAAAGAAATTTGAAATTCAAATCACTAGCTGCCGAAGGAAGTTATTAAAAATGCATTAGAGTTGAAAATGTAGCTGTATATAATTGTCATAACAGATATTCAAAACAAATTTATCCTCAATGAAAACTGAACTAGGGCAATTTACATAGAGTCCGCTAATAAATTTTCCTTAATTTTCTAAGCAGATGAAAAAGAAGCAGTTTATAGACATTTTAATAAAATAAATATGAATTCTGTCTACAGGGAGGAAAATATAAATAAAATCCCTGAGAAGGATAAATGAAGATAGAATGATGTGAAGTTCCAGGGATAAAAGCTGCTTGATGCCAGAAAAGTGATGCTTGTATTGGGACCAATCTCACTTCTAAATTCCCTATAACCCAACACTGAACACATCATTTTATTCTGTTTGGCATTGGCAATATTTATCTTTATGTAAAGCAAACATTTGAGAAAGTCAGGGAAAAGAAGAGGTATCCTTGTGAAAAACGGCCACCTATAAATACAGCATTTCTTCAAAACTAGAAGCAAAGGAATGGATAAATTCAGAAACAGCACATGGGCATAATGTTCTGCCAAACACCCTACCCTCATTTTGATTCCACAAGAAATGGCCTTATGCATGGATAAGCATATATGTGATGTGATGTGAAAGGTGTTAAAAGGCTTGGTGTCTTTTGAAATACCTGCTGGAAGTTCCCAAAGTGATCATTTGTTTAGATTAAGGTATCTTCTCTGTTGATTAATGTATTGATCCATCTTCAATCTCTTATCTGGAAGAGGTTTCAGTTTCTTGAGCATTAAGCACTTATTAATACACACATTGATTTCTAGGACATTGACACCTTAATTCACAGTCATTTACTGATTGATTCACTTATATTATCACATGCAGGTTTCTCATGGAAAACTCAAAGGAATGGAAAATGAAAAGTTCATGTTTATGTTGGATAAAGAGGAGGGAATATGCCCATGTCCTGATGCACCCTCTGTGTCGAGTGTCTGAGAGGGATTGTCTGGTTATGAATGGAAAACTCTAAACCAGAGATTAGCCAGAGGCACTAGGTGTTGAGACTTTCAGGTGGAGGGGAGCTGTAATGTTGTGATCACTAAATTCTAGGAAACTTCCAGAGCTAAACTTGATCTTTGTAATATTTGAATTAAGGTCAATTAAAATTTTACAAAATTTCAGATATCTGTTGCCAATAAGAATTATTCTATGTGGCTTAATGATGCCATGGAAAGCAGATCACTCAGTAATTAAGATTTCTGTTTTTTACCAACTTCTCTACAGCAGGTATGATCAGACTGTTTGAAAACCATGATGGCACCTGTATTCCTATGTAACAAATCTGCACATTCTGCACATGTATCCCAGAACTTAAAGTAAAATAAATTAATTTTAAAAATACCTGTATTACTGATCTGCACTTCACTTAGAGTATATATCAGCATGATTTATGTTAGAAATCATAACATATGTTAGAAAAGTGGAATTTGCAAAGTCCTTATTCCACTTTTTAAATTTACCCAATTTTTTTCTTTTATAAAGCAATAATCTATAATGGTACTATATACGAAAATTATTATATTTTAAACAATATATTTCCCTATTTGTAAAATGCAAGTAATTATAATATGGCACACAAAGTGAAGAGGTAATTGCAAGTAAGATAATATGTAAATTGTAAAATAATTATTCTTGTAAAAGTGATTTCTGCCTTAAGGTTTTGCATCTTTGAAATTAATAATTCATATCAACTTTAGAAAAGTTTTGAGACAAAATCAGATGATAATGTTAAGTCATTTTACATGGTAAGTCAGATAGTGTGAAACAATATTCAGTACTGAAACACTGTTCTGACATTATTTCCGTTAATTTTGAGGCATTTTTGCATTTAATTCACAGATTTAGATCCAATGCTTTTCATTATTTCGAGAATCATCAGTGCATTTTTGATTTTGAAAACTCGTTTTTAATCTATCAACAAATTCTGCCTAATTGTGTAATATGTGACAGATGCAACAGGAGAAATGCTTACTGCATCATGTTCAAGGAGAATAAATTATTTCCTACCATTAATGGAAAGTTATATATTACACCTACAGTTATAAATGCATATTTATTTAGAACTTACAACTGGAACACTATTTCAGTGAAAATTTATTCTTGAATAATACTTTACACCTCACTATAAATATCTATCTAGCATCTCTTTGAAATAAATAATGATGTTGCTACCTATTCATTTCAAATTTATATAGCATTTTAATAATGCTATTTACTTCAATACAAAACAACAGTACAATTTTAATTGATCTTTGAAGACTAAATTTGCAGACTGAGGAAAACCACTGAACTAATTTTATTTGAGAGCAGATCCTTAATCTAGGGAACTGGGGGCTTTGAGACAGTGAAATTACTTGTTTTGATCATAACTGTTTATCTACTCAGAATATTGTCACATAAATTGATCTCCTGAAGAAATGGTTGAATTTCTCCCATACAATATGAAGGCAAACAAGGCTTTTTCCCCTCTAATTTAGAAATGGACAGCAGAAGAGAAAGAAAGATTATAAATTTTTGCTTTAAAATGCAACTATTTCCCCATAGTTCTTCTTTTCTATTTTTGAAACAAATTAATCCTATTTCGATACCAAGCATACAATAATATTAAAATGTAACTGGATTTTCAGTAGCCTGGAATTCTCTAATTTTTTTTATTCTTTCGTAAAAGATTTTCCTGGGTATACTGGAAATTACTTTCCTATTTGATATTCTCCCATGCTTGAAGCTATTGTGATATTCTCCTAGTCCTAAAGCTGGTTTGCCCAACTCTCCGAAAGTGGGCCAAAAGAAGTCAACTTTTTAATGTTTCATTCCAGTTCCTTCTTCCAAACACACTGAGCTGGTCAGTCCCACCATTATCCCAAATAATTGAGTTTTTTTATGCAGTTCAAATACTAACAATAATTGGGATACAGTTTTAGTATTCTTTTGCTACATAATAAATCATCACAAACTCAGGGGTTGAGAAATACCCACTTTTCGCAGTTCTGGGGTCAAATGCCTGATTCAGCCTGTCTCAGAGTTTCGTAAGGCAGAGGTCAAGGCGTCAGGTGGACTGAGTTCTCATCTATGGCTGTAGAGAAAAATCTGCTTCAAAGCCCCTTCTGTTGTTGGCAGAATTCAGTTCTTTGTAGCTGTAGGGCTGACTCCCTGTTTCCTTGCTGGCTGTCAAGAACAAATTGCTCTCAGCAACCAGAGGCTGCTGCAATCTGTAATTCTCTCCTTCTCCAAGCCAGCAGGGCACATCAAATCCTTCTTGTGCTTTGGATCCCTGACTTCTATTTCAGTGACCAACTGGAGAAAAACTCTGCTTTTAGAAAGCTTCCACGATGAAGCCTTCCACGATGGAAAATCTTCCTTTCATTTTCCTTTCCTTTTTTCATTTTTGGTTTTATTATTTTCAATTGACACATAATAATTGTGCGTATTTATGGTATACAATGTGATATTTTGATACATATATATGAAGTATAATGTTCAAATCAGGATAATTCACATATTTATCACCTCAAACATTGATTTTTCTTTGTGTTGAGACCATTAACAATCTGCTCTTCTAGCTATTTGAAAATATATATAGTCACTTTACACTGCAAGAACACTAGAACTCATTCCTATCTAGCTATAATTTTATACCTTTTAAAAAGCAATTTCTCATTATCCCCCTTCCCCTGACCCTTTCCATCCTCTAATAACAATTCTAGTCATCTTTATGAGCTCAACTTTTAGCTTCTGCATTGCAGTGAGAACATGTTGTACTCATCTTTCTGTGCCTGACTTATTTCACTTAATATCCTCCAAGCTCATCCATGTTGCCACAAATGAAAGATTTTCATTCTTAATAAATTAGGAATTATTTTTCTTAATGTCTTGTTTATGGCTGAATAGTATTCTGTCATGTATATATAGCATATTTTCTTTTTTCATTCATTTGTGGATGGACCTGGGAACCGCTCTTTCTTAAACAGTGTCATATGGCACAACCTAATTCAGGGCATGCACAGCAGGGGTTGAGGCATCTTGGATGACGTTTTAGAATTCTGTCCACCATCAATACCCATTTGACATCCTTGCAGGTCACAGTGGTTGGTAACTTGTTTGCTCTGGCTCATCACTCATGCCTTCTCAGCCCTGGGACAATGCTTTCTCTAATTTATGGAAAGGTACTGGTAACAGTACAGTTCTACTCACAAAACTCAAAACATATGGATGTGCTTATACTGTCATTTTTGCTGTTTGTTTAAGGAAGCAGGGACTATCACTTTTAAGTTCTGTGTTGTGATGTAACTCTAGTGGCTACCATTCCAGTCCTACCTTAGCTTTCATATGGGAAGGAATTTTAAAAATTAAGAGATCCACATCCTCCTCATGGACTGTAAGAGGTATACACCTATAGGCATCATATTTGCAGTGAAACATGATACCATTTTGGCAATTCAGCATGGGATGTAATTTGATTAGTTGCTAACTCGACCCCCATTTGTGACACACTCACTACTTCCTTTCCCATCTCTACTAAAGAGACTGAAAAAGCAGAATGATCACTTTTCTCTACTTCCTACAGGTAGGGAGGTACATTTCTGGCAAATGAGATGTAAGTTAAAGTCTGATAGATGCTATCAGTAGGGTTTTATGTTTTCCGACATGGCCAGTAGTGTTCCTTATTCTTTTTTCTGAATTGAAATCATGATGGCTGGACGTGCCGTAGTCATTTTATGGCCATGAGGAAACAGGCAGGTGAGAAACGCTGAGAAACGGACAGTACGACGGGCCTGACATGCTGCCTCCTAACAGCAGCAAACTGCTGAACCAACACCAGTAACTACCTACTTCAGAGTTCTAACGTGAAAAAAAAAAGTCCTGTTGGTTTAAATTAGTCCTCAGAGGACACTTTTTTTTTAATGTAAAGGGTCAGCTGGTAAAAAGTTTACGCTTTGCAGACCTTAAGTCTTTGTTGGAGCTTAAACTCTGTCTTTGTAAACATGAAACAGCCACAGACAACATTTGCCTACCGTAGGTCTCAATCACTGATAATTGGGTTTGCTATTATTTAGGGCTATATAAATTTCTAGATGAATTTGTGAAAGCATAAATAAACCTGAGTATTATTAAATATACCTACATGCTCTAAATGTATAGGTGAACATCTAAACATAATTGGCAGTTAACTTGTAGGTCTCACCTAGGGTTGGTCTCTTAAGTTTAGGAAAGTAAACTTTCCTAGACTTTCTGTAACAAAGAACTGATATATATTGATGACCATACAAATACTCTTTTCATTTTCCTTCCTGCCTCCTGCCTTCCCTCCTTCCTGCCTTCCCTCTTTCCTTCCCTCCTTCCCTCCCTCCCTCCCTCCCTCCCTCCCTCCCTCCCTCCCTTCCTTCCTTCCATCCATCCATCCATCCATCTCTCTTCCTTTCTTTTTCTAGTGTGGTAGAGCTTAGTTGCACAGGTTAAGTTAAACATATTACTTGGTTAATGGATGCTATCGTCAGTGGTTTCCATATTTGACTGATCTGTTTTATTCCTACTCCTTAATCCCATTCATCTTTCCATCTCTGTAGACAATCATTACAGTGAGTTTGATGGGAAGTTTGTATTTGTATAATTCTTATACATTTGTACTATTGATTTCTTGTATACTTACTTCATTGTTAATTCACGTACCTGCTCTTATGTTATAACCCTTGTTGTTTCTTATTTTTACTCAACTTGCATTATGGCTTTTAAGATCTATTCACATTTCTATGTGTTTATTTTGCAAGTTGCTTCTAACTGCTGCATGACATTCTATAGTTTGCCTTCACTATATTCTACTTTTCCACTTTTCCTAGTGATAGAAACTAGATTATTAGCAACTTCTCATTATTTCAAACGGTCCTGTAATTAAGATTTTGTATCCTCTCCTGTGACTCATTGTGAGAAGCTTTTGGGAATATATATAAGGAATGACATAATTGTGTTAAAGATATGTAGATACTTACACAAGTACTACAGATGGCTTTCCAGAATGGCAGCTCATTCTGCATATTCACCTGGCACAGGAGGAGCTGTGTTCTAACATTCTCATTGATGCTTACCCTCATGCATTAACTGTTCCAAATCTGATGGGTGTAAAGTCATGGTCAACAGTGTTTTGACATGTGTTTAGTTTGAGTTATTCTTCAGATGCGTAGTTGCTTTTGGGTTTTATTAATCCAGGAACTAATTGGCTGATAATATCATCTGTCTTGTTTTTTTTTTTTACTGGAGTTTCTACATTTTTTTCTTGCTGCTTTATAAGGTTTACTTGTTGCTTTTAAGCACTAGACTCAGTTTAGTTTTACACATTGGAAATAACTTCTCATCTGTATTATCTGTCATTAACTTTGTGTATGGAATCCTCCATTAAACAGAAATCTGAAAATTTGATGTACTCAAAATGTTCATGGATTGAGCTGCCATAGTTTTCTTTAAGAAATACTTCCCCATCCCATACACCGCAAAGATATCATCATAGGCCAGGCACGGTAAAGCACATCTGTAATTCAGCACTTCAAGAGGCAGAAGCCGCAGAATTGATTGAGGCCAGGAATTCATGACTAGCTGGGCAGCATAGTGATATTCCATCTGTTTAAAAAAGAAAATTAGCCAGGTGGGTGGTGTGTCCCTGTGGTCTCAATTACTTGGAAGGCTGAGGTGGGAGTCACTTGAGCCTAGGGTTCAAGGCTGCATGCAGTAAACTATGATGGCACCACTGCACTCCAGCCTGGATGACAGAGCAAGATCCTGTCTCCAAAAAAAAGGCATTATCTTAAATATTATTTAATTGGCCTTAAAGTTTTGCCTTTAATATTTTGCTTTTTGGTGTCCAAATTTGTATATTGATTTGGAAATTCCATTTCTTAATACTTAGTCATTTTTCATAAGCCCATTTATTAAACCTTGTATCCTTTCAATTACTGTGATGGCATATGTTTTGCACACATATACACACACACGTGAACATTTGTTTCCGAGTTCCCCATTCTGTCTCATAAACTGTCTGCTTGTTTGTTCTTATGCTGACATCAGGTCATTTGTTGTAAATTACCATGGCATCACAGTGTATTTAACATTTAGTAAGGCAAGTATTCCCTAAACACTCATAAGGCTCTTATTTTTTGAAGTTACCTTAGCAATTTGTCTAAGAACGTAGAATGTCCCTCCTTTTATTTCGCTTATCTTTTAAGGTTTACATTTCTTTCCAGTAAAATCCCTAGATACTTTATAGTTTGTCTTGTTATTCTGAATGCATTGTTCTATTTTATTTTCTAACTCATAATTATTGGTCTAGAGAAGTCCTGTTTGTATGTATGTATCTGACAATATTGCTAAATGCTTTCATTATTTCTAGTAGTTTTTCTTTTGACTCTGTTAATGCTATGTCAGTGATTAGATTGTGTGAAAATATAGGTAGTTTTAATTCTGCTTTCCTCAACTCTTTTCTCCTCCCTTTCCTTCTTGTCCAGGGCCTTTGTTACATTGAGGCCTGATGGAGAGCATCCACGCCATGTTTCCAGTAATATATGGAATGTGTCTAGTGCCAACTTTTGATGTATAACCTTTTAACTAAAGAAAATATTTTCCCAAATGGTGTTGAACTTTATCAGTGAAGTCATTGTTTCAGTCTGCTGAGAAAATCATGTGATGTTTGTCATTAGGCTAGCAGTTTTAAGAAATATGTTCATAGATTTTCTGATGTTAACTAAACGTTTACTTCTGGGATCAACTCAATTTGCACATTGGGATTTTTATTATTAATAAAATGCCACCATATTATTTTAAACTAATTTCCAAATTTACAATGACATAATTGTACATAATCAATTGTACATATTTAATAATTGTACATAATAATTTTGCAGACATCACAGCGTGATGTTCCGGTGCATGTATACATGGCAGACAACATGATCATACGTATAGAAAACTCTAAAGACTCCATCAAAATACTGTTAAAACTATCAAATGAACTTAGTAAAATTATCACCATATAATTTTTAAATATTTTTTATATCTCGGTTTTTTCCTCTTACTTTTTTTTTAAATCAGGGTTGTCGTTGTTGTTGTTCTTTAGTTTTTGTTTGTTTTTTGAGACAGTCTCACGCTGTCACCCAAGCTGGAATGCAGTGTCCCAACCACCACCCACTGCAACCTCCGCCTCCTGGGTTCAAGCGATTCCTTATTCTCCTGCCTCAGCCACTCTAGTCACTGAGATTACAGGCACGGCCACTAGCCCAGCTAATTTTTGTATTTTTCAGTAGAGATGGGTTTTTCACCATGTTGTCCAGGCTGATTGCAGACTTCTGACCTTAAACAGTCTGCCCACTTTGGCCTCCAAAAGTGCTGGGATTACAGGCTTGAGCCACTGCACCCAGACCATATCTGGTTTTTGCATTAATATTAAACCAGATTCAAGTAGCTAAGCAGCTTGTGCTTTGTTTTTCTGGACTATCTTAGAGATTAATTCACTGTCCCTTAAAAGGTTGATAAACTCAATTATGAAACCATTTGGAAATGGGCTTTTGGAAAATGAATATATCATTTTACATAAGTTTTCTATTTGTTTTTCTGCTGACAGTTTTGATATTTTGTATTTTCCTAGATATACAAGCTTCTAATTGATGTTTTTGGTTAATTAATATATAGTTGTTGGGAAGCTTTCCACTAGTATTTTGGATTTTTCTTTGTTCAGTTTCCCCTTTTAATCCTGTACTTGATTTATTCCTACCTCCTTTCATCTAGCTTGCCAGAGGTCTCTTTTATTAATCATTTCAAATAGAGCTTTTGTTTAGTTTTTTTTTATTTCATTAATTTCTGCCCTTATCATTATTATGTCTTTATGGAAATTCTCTGTTGCTTTTTTTTTAAAATCACATTTCGGTTGAATGTCTAAATTCTTTGCTATCAACCTGTTTCGTTCATTAAAAATATTTTTAAAGTTATATGTTTTCTTGAAGTTTAACATATACTGTTTACTTTTTGTTAAAATCTACATATTTTGTAATTTAACTTTTAATTTCCTTTTAACTCATGTTCTTGAGAGTTGTTATTTTTATGTATGTAGAATATTTAATTATAAATTTTAATTATATTATGACCATAGGATATAATTTGTATACTTTTGTTCTTTTGAATTTACTAAGACTTTTTGTCACCATCTTTTCAATTTTGTTTGCTGTTGATAGTACATGTGTGTATATAGGTCCACACAGATCATATAAAATAGCTTAACCATGTTTTTATTTCAGATAACTTTCATATCTTTGCTTATGAGATAGATAGGTTTACTGCTTAACTTCCTTGTCAGATAATTTTGTCACCTGTGATTAAATTTAATTTGTCTTTTATTTTCCATTGGACTATATAATATACTGGACAAAAGTCAGTGTTCTTCCAAAACCAGTTAGGACTGGGTGTAGGGATACACTTTACTGCTTTTTAGCATCTATATAATCCTGCCTAAGAACTAAGTTTAATGGTTGTCCATGATTTGAACTTGAATGCCATTCATAGGCTGATAACGATGTCATCACATGCAAGCAGTTTCTCTTAAGCTTTCCATTCTACTTCTACTTAGAACCTAGCTTGTGACACTTTTAAAAGTTGATGTGTGTCAGCAATCTGTCCCTAATCATAGCCTTGTATCTTTTGAACAGCTGCAACATTTTTAAGGCAATGATCTCTCAAGCTGTTGCCAGTTTTTTTCATGCCACCAGAACTTGATCTTTCTATATTTTCTGTCTTACATATAATGGCAGGTCAGCAATCCTGGCCAACTCTTGGTAGTTCTACCCAGCTGTCAGATTTGTGCAGTAAACGGCAAACTTCTTTATTAAATGAGTAAACAATCCTGTTTTGATTCCAGAAATGCTAACGAAAAGCAGTTACAGAAACCACAGCTAGCATAATGACTTGCTTAAATATTAGCCACGTATTTTCTAGAGATGCTTGTGAAAATCACCAAGTCTATGATGTTACACCATGGAAGTATGAAGTATGAGGAACTTTTTGACAGATAAATGTTTTATCTGTTTGAAGAGGGAAGAGTGGACCCTCTGACTGTCTTCTCCAGGACATTCAGCCTAGCATTTCAGGTTGACAGCAGCCCCTCTGTCTATTTTGTTCCCTGATAATGTGCCCAAAGCAGAAAAAATAAAATAAAATAACTATAATTGGCTACAAAGAGCAGAGCAACCATATCCTCTGAAACACTTAGGACTTCCCATCTGAACCTTTGAATGACCTCTCCTGCAGGTGATGTCCTCACACCCTACTGGCTACTTCCCCAGTTGAGAGGAGGTAGCCCCGGAGGCCATATAAGGAGCTCCCCAGCTCAGTAGTGGGTCAGCTGTGCTGCTTGCTGCAGCCTGCCTCAGATAGCAATAAATTATTTTTCCAAAGAGAGGCTTTGTGCTTTGCTGCCTTTTTGCTACATATCCCCCCTGGGACCCCGATATTGACAGAACTCATTGACAAGGAGCTCTTGCCCGACTGGACCTCCATCTCCCACAGGCTGCCCATCAATCACCTGCCCAGCCTCTGGGGGAAGCCCATTAGAGAACCGTATGGACTTCTTAGTAATCAAATAAGTAAAAAAAGAAAAGCATATTTAATGCCTTCAGGAGACACTGGATAGACAGAGATGTATCCCTTGCTTTTAGAAAAACAAATACCTTATTGGAAAAATGGGGTTATATAGAAAACTTCTGTGGTTGTCCTTCTATTTTATGTTCATGTAATAACTAACTCTAATACAGATTGCACTGCTTATCCTTTTATAATCCTGTGTCATTGTATTAATTGGGGCTGGCCTCACAAGTTACCAAAAACTTGGTGGCTTAAAACCACAGAAATTTATTCCCCTACAGTTCTGGATGCCAAAAGTCAGAAATCAAGGTGTCTGCAGGGCCGCACTCTCCCGAAGCTCCTGAGGGAGTGTCCTTGCTTGCCTTTTTCAGCATCTGCTGGTTCCAGATCTTCCTTGGTTCGCGCAGCGTAACTTCTCTCTCAGCCTCCATATTCTCAGGGCCATCTGTCTGTGTCTTTGTCTCAAATCTCCCTCTGCTCTTCTCTTATAAAGACACCTGTCGTTAGATTTAAGGCCTACAGTCAGTTCAGAATGATGTCCCCTAAAGGTTCTTAATTACATCTACAAAGACCCGTCTTCCAAATAAGGGCACATACGCAAGTTCTAGGGATTAGGATTGGACATACCTTCTTAGGGGCTCCTGGGCAACGCATTACAATAATGAAGAGATGTAAGTCTGTTCATCTCCTAAGTAAAGCCATAGTAGCTGTGTAGTATCTGATAATATTTGTATAGTAAAATTGCAGCTCTCAGAGTAAGAGTGATGTTGTAACTGACTGAGTGGTTTTGTGAATTTTTGTTTTTGGAGTAAGTGGAGCATATTATTAGACATGCTAAATTTAAGCATGCACACACACACGCACACACACACACACACACACAGAGAGAAGTAAGTGCAAAGATTTTCTGCTTTACTGCCTGTATTTCTATATACTGATTTTCTGCATTTCTCAGACTTGAATGTAGATTCTGTTTTATAATAGACAATCTCAAAATAATTTAGGCATAATAAAGTAATGAAGCTTTTCTTGGCTTCTTTTCATCATCCCTGCAATTTGAGTAACTTTTATAGTTGAGTTTTTCCCTGTAATAACTTCTTGTTTAGCTGATACTTGCCATTGGTAAATCACATGACTTTCAGAGTAACAGCTATTGCATGAATTGGTGGAAAGTGTACTAGCCTGAGAACTAAGAAATTTGGTCCTTATTCTCTCTCTGACTTTATGCGATAGAAACCCAAATCAGGATAGCCATTTTGGCATTTGTAAAATGAGGCAAGGTCTGCTCTCAGTTTGCTTTATCAGTTAGAAATTTTAGGGGGTGCAAATAACAGAAACCCAACTTAAACAAGTTTCAAACGTGGAATATTACATACCACAGCAGAAAAAGAAAGTGGCTTCAAGGTTGCTTGATTCAGTAACTCTTGCTAAACAATTACAATTAAGGAGATGTACGTTTTTTTCTTCTGCGTCCTTCCATCCTTAGGATTGCCTCGGAGAATGGCAGCTGCAGCATTTCTTAGTTGTGATGTTCAGACAGGGCAGCACCACTAGAGAAGAAAAACCATCAGATTAGAAAGCATGTATCAGAAGCCACTAGGAGACTTCTATTCATATCACAGCCACATTTGGCTTTTTTTTTTTTTGGAGACAGAGTCTCGCTCTGTTGCAGGCTGGAGTCTAGTGGCACAATCTTGGCTCACTGCTACCTCCACCTCCCAGGTTCAAGCGATTCTACTGCCTCAGCCTCCCAAGTGGCTGAGACTACAGGTGCATGCCACCACACCCATAAAATTTTTGTATTTTTAGTAAAGATGGGGTTTCACCATGTTGGCCAGAATGGTCTCAATCTCTTGACCTCATGATCCAACCACCTCAGGCTTCCAAAGTGCTGGGATTACAGGCATGAGTCACTGTGCCTGGCCCATATTCCCTTTTCTAAACTAATCACAAGCAAGGAGACTTTACCCTTGGAATAATGAGTTGTACCTAGATATTAGGGCTGAGAGACTCCCAGCAGGACATACAGGCTGCTTTTTGGAGGGGCAGATAACTGAACAAAATCAGGTTCTGGTAAGAATGAAGGAATTGACACATGCACACGAATGTTCATTGCAGCACTGTTTACAATAGCAAAGACCTGGAATCAACCCAAATGCCCATCGATGATAGACTGGACTGGGAAAATGTGGCACATATACACCATGGAATATTATGCAGCAATCAAAAATGATGAGTTTGTGTCCTTTGTAGGGACATGGATGAATCTGGAGAACATCATTCTCAGCA
>CM052661.1:99314508-99345234 GCA_028533165.1 Leontopithecus rosalia
ATTTAAAAAAAAAAGAATGAAGGAATTGGAGCTGGATGCTGAGTAGACAGACAGTGGAGTATTACAGTAAATTTTAATTTTAATATAATTATATCCATAATTACTCATTTTTAGATGATGCATTTCATAATGTTGTTTATGCCAAAGATGTATAAGACTAGGCTTGTAATTATTAATAATGAACGTATGGGGATAATCAAGTGTGGGCCATGGGAGAATTGTGTCAGAGCATATGTCTGCCACAGGTAGCTTTAAGAATGAATTAAATTGATTTCTTCCATTGTACACATTCATTTCTATCAGTAACAAGAGGCAAATATGAGGAAGCAGCTACTGGAAAATTGATGTAAATTTAGTTGGAAAAAAGCAATAGTAAAATTTCTATGCAAATTTCATCATCCAGATATTGAAGTATATAATGTATAAGGTAATACAAATATTTATATTATTATGATGAAAGTGAAGGACTCAAGCATAGAGAGATTAACCTGTATTTATTGTAATAGTGGAAAATGCAGTAAAATATTTATTTTCTTTTCTTACTAGAAAGTAAATATTTTCCATCCTAATAAAGTGAAGGTTTATTAAATTTGCTCCTAAAAGGTACTATTTTACTCTCAAAAGTAAAAAATCTTTGACTTAATTAAAACAACCGTAGAAGATTAGTAAAGCACCAGGATTAATAAGAATTATTAGATTAGTATGAAAGAGTAGTAAAATTCATGTTCTAATTCATTTGATTCTACTTGAAAAAAATCTAGAAAGTAACTTCACTTTTCAAAATATAGGCTTAAAAAAAGAATGTTAGTGCTTTAATGGACAGGCAGTCTAATCTCAGTTGTGATGCAAGCTGAAAAGAGGCACCTTAAACCTAGTAATAATTAGAGTAAATAATGGGGTTTTGCCTATTTACGTATGTAGTAAATAGTGTAAATGCAATTTTATTGTAGTGAGTAAGAGCTGCATTGAGTGGTAATACTCCACTCAGTTTGCATAGTTAGGCTAAAAGATGCATAAAATAAACAGCATGATGCTTTTAAATTGCACAGTTAAATATAATTTATATATTCCACATGTTACTAAGCATGCAAATAAATAACTGAAAAACTTGGGCTTAACTGGAGAAAATACCACTATGTCCTTAAGCCTATAACATACACCTCAACTTAAATGGTAGTAATGGTAGAACAAGTAAAATCTAATTAACCTTTTTGAACTACAATTGAAGCAGAATTTCTCTCTGATGTTTGTTCTTCTGTTTATAATTCCTAAAATATCTAAATATGCCCTCCCTCTCACAGCATATACTCCAAGAGAATAAATCCTATTCTTCAGTCTTTTCTTCTCCCGTAGGCTATGGAAGGAATAATCACTTAATAAATGTCTAATGGTCTTCACAGTGAGCAGTACACTGTCAAAACCCACCCTCCTGTCTGCACACACACATGTCTACAAATGACCACAGATGTGCCATGAGTATTTTTTTTGGGATTGTAAATAAATTTTTGCAAGTAGATGAATTCATAAATATAGAAATCACAAATAATGAACAACTGTAACTTTAAAAAATACCAGATGAATTGGGTGATTTTCCTTGACAAGTAACTTCCAGATAATTCTCTGTAGTCTCCATTCCACATATGCACTTGCTCATCTCCATCCACGTTATAGATTCCTTACCTGTGATTTTTTTACACAGTGTAATGTTCAATACAGATATAAATGCTTGCTAAGTACTTACCACATGTTAAAGATAATAAAGTATTATTTCCTTAGGAAAATAGGTCCTAAGGAATATTAAATATATTTGTTACATTTGCATTATGTAGTATTTATTATATAATATCCAAATATGTAAATATGCCTATGTTTAGTTATTATGTTTATAAAAATATTAATCAGCAAAATAGCCTTGAAAAAGCTAGTTATAGCCTGTGAAATTTTACATTTGGAGAGGAGAAATTAAAGAATAGTCAAAAAGTAATAAACTTATTGTAAGAGATCATGTAATTATAGGCATAATTGGTTGTCATTTAAAAAGGATGTTAATTTGCTGTTTATTATGATAGTTAATCCCATCTCCTTTCTGTTAACAATATGGGTCCAGAAATAAGTAATCATATAAATAAGAAGAAAAAATTCAGCACATTGAAAAGATATTTTAAAACTAACTCATTGAATATTATTGCAATGTTGTGTTTGCAGAGTTGTTGAGGAAATATACATTTGTTTGTTTCTCTTGTCTGTGGAGGAAAATTAAAGATGCACAAGTTGTAACAGAAGTACTTGTACCAATAAGGAGTTAACATCCAAAATACATAAGGTTACTAATATTTATTAATTACCCAATAAAATAAAGAGTTGTTAACCTGGGTGCATGAATCTTGGATAGGCTTTGGTAGGAGAAGTGGTATATGGGTGTGTGAACACTATGAGCATTTTTCTGGAGAGCAAGTCCATTAGAGCAGTGGGCTTGCTCTCCAGTCCCTTTGCTGACAGACACGTGTCAGTTGCCTCAGGACCATGGTCCTACCGGAAACTTGCATGATAGGTGAGAATTAAGAGAGGAGACATCTAAATACAATCAATATTCAGCAGATATTTAATGAGAATCTTCTGTATAACACAACTGCTATTACTTGCCAGGCATATACCTTTAATAAGAGCACAAAGTCCATGGAACACTTCTATATAATGTGTAGTCCATTTCAAAATGCACCAAGCAATATAGTCTGTGACCAAAGTTAAGAGCATAATAGAAGACATTTTGCTTTGTTCTTTACTGGTTTTGGCTGAAGTCAATTCAAAATGAGGACAGATATCCAGTGGAAATTCGTGTAAGACTGTGATAACTTATCTTGTTTCAGCACTCCAACCTAGAGCACACATACTTTACACTAAGTTTAAAATTTTTTTTCTTTCAAGGTAACTGAACTGCACAATATCAAAAATATAACCAGACTGCCCCGAGAGACAAAAAAGCATGCAGTGGCAATTATCTTTCACGATGAAACGTCGAAGACATTTGCCTGCGAATCGGGTAAGTGGTTATTGGCATTCTAGCCCTTGAGGAAACTGAGCTGCTTTTGAGACAGTGGCCCAGGTGGATTAAGATACACTATGGAACAGGATGGCCTACTGTAATGAGAATGGGCTGTAGGAGACTTCATTCAGAAGCTCAACGTACTGATTTCTACAGATGTTTGGCTGCTTGTTGTTATATGTCTGTGTCTGAATCTGGTTCTCAGGTGGTCTGCCTGTTGGGGTTTCCATTCAGGCTTTGAGAATTAAGTAAACACTACCTGGCAGGTGCTGTTTGGGTGAGTGCATGACCAATATTCTGGTTCTTGCACCATGTGTCTCTAGGCATTTGGGAGGGCAGGAATCAGGGTGCTGTGCAAAAGCATAGCAGAGCACACAGATCAAGTCCTCATACACCACCAAACAGAACTTTGGGCAATTTGTTGCTTTCATGGATTCTCAGTACTGCAAGTAAATACGTTTCTGATTGAATTTTAGCATCTCGGTTCATAAAGCACTCTGACATTATTGAGACATAAAGCAGTTTATAGTTGGAACTTGCAGTATTTTTCATGTTGGAATCTCTGTGGTGTGTAATATGTTAGTTAGCTTATCGCTTTTTAAAGATTTTGCTCAATGAAACAGTGCATTCGTTTTATAATGGATGTTAGCAAAAAGTACTAAAGGTTTGTAAGATGTGAACTTAAATTAATGATTAGATCTTAAAGAGAAATTTTATTCAGTATTTTTTAAAGAAAAATGGTGCTTCTAGTTTTGTATAGTTTGTTTATGGTTATTATTAGTACCAGGTTATATTATTCTAAAACGGATAATGTCTCTTTACCTAACTGAAATTGCTCACGTCTCCTCACCTACCTTTTCTTAGACTGGCTAAACTGAACTGGAATTTATCTCTTGTTCCTCTTTTCTTGCGTGCCTTTATACATCTGTCCTGGCATATTTCTTTTC
The DNA here is from genome assembly GCA_028533165.1 of Leontopithecus rosalia. Taxonomy (NCBI): domain Eukaryota; kingdom Metazoa; phylum Chordata; class Mammalia; order Primates; family Cebidae; genus Leontopithecus; species Leontopithecus rosalia. The sequence goes on from CM052661.1 coordinate 99,318,499, forward strand.
ACTTCCCATCTAACCTCATTTCATCATTTAAAATTGGCATTTTGGAGTTGCACAGAAGCCTGTTAATACACCCTTTCCCAACCTTGCTGGTATAATATATTATTATCCAGTTATTTTTCTGCCTTCCTGTCCGCTATCTTGAAGCTATTAAACCACTTTATTTTACTTGGGGCTCTTAATCTCTCATATTAAAACAAGTATTTTTTAAAAAAGTAAAATGTAATGTTTACTATTTAAATGTATAATTTTCCCTATTACTTTACATTTTAAAATTATAGTGAGCAATATTGTGAATGTGTAGGAAATAATGGAGCCCTTTAATTTGGAAGAAAACAATATTTAGTTATATTTCTTTATGTGAAAATCTTATCTATATTGTGTTTGGAGAGATATTAACCTAAAATTCATGTTTAGTTAATAACTTACTCATTCAGTATATTGCTCTTTTCAATCTGGTTACAATCTTGAATCCCATATTAGAGTTGAAAAACATTTAATGCAATTTTATATATTTATACAGATGGCTTTTCTGATTTACATCAGTATAATCTACTCTCCATTTAACTTTCTGTTTGTTTTAAACTAGGCTTATGCATGTTATAAAGCTTACAAGACTAGACCTTTTTAAATTTCTATATTCTAGGAAGTTGGAGAAAGTATATATTCCTAAAATTTTGTCTAAATATCTTTGCTGCTCCATGACCTTCTCCATCTCGTTTATCTTGGTATCACCTGAATGTCCTCTCCCTCACGCATCACAGAACACATACCAATGGCCCAATGGAAAGCAAAGCTCCGATTTACATTCTGATACTTAGAGCATTTTAATAGAAAAGTTGTATTATTTGAATAGCACATTTGAATTCTCTGTTCCCACCATCCCAAGTTTTTGGGTTATAAATGTCAGTCTCTATAATATATTGATATTGATATAGTAATTCAAAAACTCATGTATACATAACTGAAATCCAGCAGTACTTGTGTTTATATAGCATCTGGAAATTCTGAAGTATGATTTGTAGAATTTTGTTGATCTATGCACAACAGAGGACCAGGGTGTTCAAGACAGTAAGTGTGAGAGCAGTGCCCGCCCCACACACACACCAGGTGCTAGAGTCAGAGCACCTCATCGTTACACAAGGCTCAGTGCAAACAAAACAAACATTCTCCCCACTGGGTTGGCTTAACAAAAGCATTTAAATTTTTATTTAAAGGCCATAAAGATTTAGAATTTTAAAATAAAACTCCCAAGTACACCGAGTCTCCAGATCGTTCTTGGTTTTTAGTAACAGGAACCAGGAATTCTTGGCGAAATGGCTGATTCTAGGACTGGGGAATAAAATACACAAGATGAGCTGAGAGCATCTTGTAGTGCCAGAAAGTAAGGAAATATCACAAAATGCTGCTTTATGTCAAAGGGAACAACACAGGGGCTCCCAGTGGCCAAAGATGGAACAATTTGAGTAATAAAGTAGCAAAGGATTATAACCCAATTTATAAATGAATATTTCTGAGTTCATGCTTTAGCAATTGTTGATGAATATAGGAGAGTATAGACAAATATCCTGTGCAGAAAATTACAAATAATTTATGTAAAGTGGAACATGACTCCCTGTGCCTTAAGTGGGGGCTGTTCATGGTGACTTCCTCCCTAGGAGAATTGTACAGAAAGGGGTGGTAGAAAACAACTTTATGGTGGGGAAAACTAACGGACACTACTTCAGCCAGGTGACCAAGGTAACAGCAACAATGATAAACCATGTTGATAGAGTATTCCTCAAAACTTTCGAGGTCATCACAAACAAGGAAAGCCTGGGAAACTGTCCCAAACAAGAGGGAGCTAAGAAGGCATGGTGAATAAATGTAATGTGGTATCTTAGATGGGATCTTGAAACTAAAAAAGGACACTAAGTAACAACTAAGGAAAACTTAATAAATTGTGGTGATTAGTTAGTAAAACTTTAACCAATTACTAATTGGAGAAACTAGGCATAGGCTGTATAGAAAGTCAGTATTATCTTTGCCATGATTTTTTTAAATCTAAAACTATTCCAAAATGAGATGTTTATTGCTAAAGAATAATGTGGAAGTGAATAAAAACATATCAATGAACTAGAGTAGACTCAAGTAAAATAGAAATCTAGTGCATTTTCAAGGATATATTAAAATTAGCGAAGAAAAATTAGATCTTCCAATAACTTGTGTTTACAAAACTAAGCTCTTACGCCATCCTGGCATAGAATGCTTTCAGAATGATGAAGTGATAGGCGTTATTTCTTAACAATGGAAATGACAATACTAAAATCATTGCCACTGTGCAGTGGCTTAATAGGAAATGTTAGATGCTTACCTAGTGGCGTGAACAATAATGAAGAACCAGACTTAAAGTTGTATTGTGAGATTTCCATTTTTCAACATGGGTGATTCAGCAGAAGGCTGAGCCTACCACATGCTCTTTCAGTGAACTGACCACTCCCTTCAAGGTCATTTTAGAATACTGTTTTATGACTAACTTTGAAATAATTATCCAGGCCCTGCTTGGTTTCCTCTGAAATGCCGCTGTGTGCACTTACCACACATTTGTAGGACAAATGCAAAGGTTACAAGATGGCTTACCTTTTGACACTGATTTCATGTTGCAAAAACCTACCCCTGTAGCCCATAGCCTGCAATTCTGCGCGCCTGCTTTACAGAGAGCCCTGTGGACGTTTGTTACCAGTGTATAGATCATGTAAAACCTATACCAGAATCTGCTGCTCTGATTATAACCATCACAGCTATTGCTACCATGTTAGTCTCTTCCATAGATTTCTAGATAGCTTAAGATACAGACGTCTGTGGAAAACTTTGCTCAGTTCTTGTTGAGCCAAAACGTTGAAATTAAGATGCAGGTATTTGTGAAGAATAACTTTAGGGAAACTATTTTGGAAATTAGGTTATTATACAATTTATCCTCAGTGAAAAACATTTATAAAGAAATAGGATCGTAATTTTATTTTAACTAGGAAAATTTCAAAATATAAGCATCAAACTAGGGTCACTAATAGCATTCTTAATTGAAGCTGACAAGTAGTGGTCTCAGTAAATCACAGTGAGAATTTGAATCCATAATTTAAACTGAACACTGTAATTATTTTTAATATAAGCAGATAATTTCTATATTTCTGACCTCGAACTTTCCCATTATCAATTACCAGTGGGAAAAAAATGGCTTACTTGGCATACTAATTAAGGAACTACGATTAACCATAAAAGATAAAGTTCTATTCTGTTTTTTAAAAATTTTGGAACAAATAGAATCCTCTTGCTGACAAAGACTGTTTCTTCTTATGTCTGAATTTCACACACACAAGTGTGAAATTTGAAGGTTTTTTATAATGGTTTTATAGTTCATACAAGATTTTTGGGAAATGAAGGGCTCTTGATTCAGATAAAATGGTCTTAACTTCCCAGAGAATTTCCTGACAACAAGGCTGAAGTTAGATACAAATGTTAAAACAGAAGAATGCTTTTATTTGAATTTTTAGCAAATAGTTTCAACTACTTTAAATATGACCTACTTGAAAGTATTATTTGGTTTTTAACACTACTTTTTAATATGTAGATATAAGCCTGCTTGAAGCTAGTAAAGTCTTTGAGAAATAATGGCAAGATTCTCATAAGTTGCCTCAACTTCATGACACATGCTGATGGGGATTAAAAAAAAATAGAACTTGAAATTCATAAACAAGAAATTGTATTACTTTTTAATGCAAATTATTTTTAGATAGATGTTAAGCTATAGTGGTTTATATCTGTTATTAAAATTTTATTTTCCAAGAAAACTCTGTGTCAAGTAGATATTGTATAGATTATTAGATACTCAAAGGAATTACCAAGTGATAACAAGAAATCCATTTTCATTTTATTTGTATAAATTTGGGGGTACAAGTGCAGTTTTGTTATGTGGATGCATTGTGCAGTGGTGAAGTCTGAAGAAACCCACTTTCTAAAGTTTAATAAGAGTGTTGCTTCTCCTTATCTGAGAGAGTATCTGTACCACTGCCTCAGAATAGAAAATTTCAAAAAATCCTTTAGTTTAATGAGACCCGTGTTAGGAGATCCTTTTTTTGTGTGTTTCAGAATCAGCTGGTATCAAATCATTTTGCAGCATTCAGGGAGTATTTGTCATTTTTAAAAGCTCAAACATACAAAATGACACAGAAAAAGTAACAGTAGTTCTACTGAAACCTTTCTATAGTTCTGCAATAAGAATAGGAAATGTATTGGTGCAAAAAGTGCTCCCTGCAGCCCTGTGAACTGTTCTGTCCCTTTAACCAAAGAAGAAACAGACATACTTTGAGCCTTAGTGCATGCTGTTAACAACTAGGGCACTGCACAAGTTTTCGCCTAAGCCCTGATGCTAATTACCAAACATATATTCACTTAACATAGATGACAGCCATATGCTGTCTTTTCCTTGAGGTCTTTCTTTAAGCTCAAATTATTACTAAGTCTAGGATAAAAGTTTAAAACATCACTTTTTTTCCAGTGGATGGCTTGAAAAATAAAATGTGACAATAAAAGGTTGTGTAATTTTCAGTACTCAAGAAAGTAATCCTAATAATCTAAAAAATAAAATTTATCACAGAAAAAGTATTTGACAATATTCAAAGACATTCATGATAAAAACTATGAGAAAAGAAAGAATAGGTGGGAACTTCCTCAACTTGATAAAGAACATCTGCAGAAACCTATGGCTACGTCACACTTAAGATAAAAACTGATGCTTTCTCCATAGACTGGGAACAAGGAAAGCTTTCCCGCTCTCCACCATGCTGTGCAGGACAGTACAGGAAGCTCTGCTATCACAGTAAGGCAAGGAAGAGAAATAAAAGACATATGGATTGGAAAGCAACGAATAAAACTGCCCATTTTTTGAAGGTGACATAATTGTCTATATTTTAAAGACCCCAAAGAATTCTAAAATTATATGGAAGGAGAGACAACTCTCAAAAAAAAAATATATATATATATATATAAGGAACAAACTTAAACAAAATAATGGCCACTTATGAAAAGCCCACAGCTAATATCATAATCAATGAAGAAAAACTGCAGGCTTTTTCTCAAAGATCTGGTACAAGGAAAGGATGTGCAGCCTTGCCCAGCTCTATTGAACATAGCACTGGAAATCCTACCCAGAGAAATCAGAGAAAAAGAAACAAAGTACATCCAAATCAGAATTACCTCTGTTGGCAGATGACATGATCCTATATGGAGAAAACCCTAAGACTCCATTTAAAAATTGTTAGGATAAAGAAATGAATTCAATGAAGATACAGAATATGAGATCAACATACAAAAATCAATAGCATTTATTTGAACTAACAACATACAACTCAAAATGAATTATTTCTTTATTTTTATTTTATTTTATTTTTTTGAAATGGAGTCTTGCTTTGTTGCCTAGGCTAGAGTGCAGTGGCACGATCTCGGCTCACTGCAACCTCTGCCCTTGGGTTCAAGCAATTCTCTGCCTCAGCCTCCCTCAAAAAGGAAATGTTTTTAAATAAGCCTGTCTACAATTGCATTAAATAGAATAAAATACTTTTCGGAGTAAATTTAACCAAGGAGGTAATAACTTTGTACACAGAAAACAATCAAACACTGATGGTTTCATGTGTTACTCTTTCATGAATCCTAGCAGATGACAAAAAGACTCCTGGCTCAGAGGAAAAGAATTTTTTTTTCCCTAAGTCTCAAAGAGGCAATGTGATTAGCCCAGATGGATACCCACACAGGCAGCGGGTTTGTGTCACAGCTGCAGATCCCAGAACCAGAAACTAGGCCCTTTTGGAACAAGCAGCACATATTGCAACAAGCAGCAAACAAGCCAACCCCCTTACCTCCCCGGAGTGACTGGTTACCTGGTAGTCACACTTGATCTACTTTGTTGCCTTTGTGACTCCATAGAGAAACACAGTATCAGGGTGCAGAGAGGCACTGCAGTCTAACATTACTGTCACAGTTCTAACATTTCATTGGAAGAGGAATGGGCCCAGAGCCCCCCATGCTGCTAGCTGGGTGTACCCAACTGTTGGTGTTTCATGTTTGAAATTTTACTTTTTTCTTGTTTTAACATTGGGATCCTGCCCATCGTTTGCTATTTATTCATTAATATTTATTGAGCACCCTGTATGTGCCAAGCACTGTTCAATGCCCTGGCATGGATTAAAGATTTTAAAAATGATTAAAAGTCAATTACTATAAAAAACAGTAAGATCAGGATTTTCATATCTGAATTCTACTTAAAAGCTAATAATGCCTTTTTAAATGTTTGAACCTACTAAAACTCATAGGAATATGATCTAATTTATTTTATGAAGCCAGCATAGTAACATCTGATATTATTCTGTTTTAATATATTTTTAACTTTAACTTTAAAAATTAACAAAAAGCCACAGCAATATACCATAGCAGCAAAAGGTAAATATTCACGAGGGATTTAATAAGAAGGGTACTATATAAAGGAAAATAACAAGTCTTATTTAAAAACATAAAACAGATTCTTTCCTTGGATATAAAAACATAATATTAAATTATAAACTTCTCCCATGTTAGCAGTGCATTTTAGTATAGTTCCTACTTGGCTGTCAACAAAATTTTACTTTTGGAGTAGGGAAAGTTATTTAAAATTTATATGATATAATATCTATGAATAGCCAAAGGCAATATGTTAAAGGCTTAAAAAAAATTCAAAGAAAATTTGGAAAACTGTATGCGTAACCTAGGGATTGGAGAGATCTTCTTTATAAAGACAAATGCTCCAGAACTATAAAACACAAGGACTGATGTATCTGAGCCTAAAGACACAAACAGCTCTCCTACAGTGAAAGATTCACAAGCATAGTTACTACACAAATTAGAGTTTTAGAGTAATATTGGAAATGCAGGAACAGATAAAATCTGAAAAACTGTAATGTGGAAAAAACTCTTATAAAGTGACTAGGAGAAAATGTTAATAGTTATGCAAAGATTATGACTAAGCAATTCACATTTTTATAAATACAAATGGCAAATTATTATTATACTTTAATTTCTGGGGTACATTGCAGATCTTGCAGGATTGTTACATAGGTATACACTTGCCATGGTGGTTTGCTGCCTCCATCCCCGTCACCTACATTAGGTACTTCTCCCAGTGTTATCTCTCCCCAATCTCCCCACTCCCTGCAATCCCTCCCCTAGCACCTCACCCCACAAGAGACCCCATTGTGTGAAATTCCCCTCCCTGTGTCTATGTGTTATTGTTCAACAACTGCCTATGAGTGAGACATGCAGTGTTTGGTTTTCTGTTCCTGTGTTAGTTTGCTGAGAATTATGGTTTCCACATTCATCCATATCCCTGCAAAGGACATGAACTCATCCCTTTTTATGGCTGCATAGTATTCCATGCTGCATATGTGCCACATTTTCTTTATCCAATCTATCCTTGATGGGCATTTGGGTTGGTTCCAGGTCTTTGTTATTGTGAACAGTGCCACAGTGAACATACATGTTCATGTGTCTTTATAATAGAACAATTTATAATCCTTTGGGTATATACCCAACAATGGGATTACTGGGTCAAATTGTATTTTTATTTCTAGATCCTTGAGGAATCACCGCACTGTCTTCCACAATGGTTGAACTAATTTACACTCCTACCAACAGTGTAAAAGTGTTCCTATTTCTCCACATCCTCTCCAGCATCTGTTGTCTCTAGATTTTTTAATGATTCCCATTCAAACTGGCATGAGATGGCATCTCAATGTGGTTTTGATTTGCATTTTTCTAATGACCAGTGATGATGAGCATTTGTTCATATGTTTCTTGGCTGCAATAATGTCTTCTTTTGAAAAGTGTCTGTTCATATCCTTCACCAACTTTTTGATGGGGTTGTTTTTTTCTTGCAAATTTTTTTAAGTTCTTTATAGGTCCTGGATATTAGCCCTTTGTCAGATGGGTAGCTTGCAAAAAATTTTTCCCATTCTAATGATTGTTTCTTTTGCTGTGTAGAAGATCTTAAGTTTAATTAGATCCCATTTTCCATTTTGGCTTTTGTTGTGATTGTTTTTGGTGTTTCAGTCATGAAGTCCTTGCCTATGCCTGTCCTGAATGGCACTGCCTAGGTTTTCTTCTAGGATTGTTATGGTGTTGGATCTTATGTTTGAATTTTTAATCTATCTGGAGTTAATTTTGGTATAAGGTGTAAGAAAAGGGTCCAGTTTCAGCTTTCTGTACATGGCAAGCCAGTTTTTCCAACACCATTTATTAAACAGGGAGTCCTTTCCCCATTGCTTGTGTTTATCCTGTTTTTCAAAGATCAGATGGTTGTGGATGTGTGGCATTACTTCTTAGGGAGGCCTCTGTTCTGTTTCATTGGTCTAGATCTGTTTTGGTAACAGTAACATGCTGTTTTGATTACTGTAGCCTTGTAGTATAGTTTGAAGTCAGGTAGCATGATGCCTCCAACTTTGTTCTTTTTGCTTAGGATTGTCTTGGCTATGCGGAATATTTCTTGGTTCTATATGAAGTTTAAGGTGTTTTTTTTCTAGTTCTGTGAAGTTCAGTGGTAGCTTCATGGGGATAGCATTTAATCTATAAATTACTTTGGGCAGTATGGCCATTTTCATGATACTGATCCTTCTTAACCTGAGCTTGGAATGTTTTTCCATCTGTTTGTGTCCTCTCTTATTTCCTTGAGCAGTGGTTTGTAGTTCACCTTGAAGAGGTCCTTCACATCCTTTGTTAGTTGTAATCCTAGGTATTTTATTCTCTTTGTAGCAATTGTGAATGGGAGTTTGCTCATGATTTGGCTCTCTGTTTTTGGTGTATAGGAGTGCTTGTGATTTCTGCACATCGATTTTGTATCCTGAGACTTTGCTGAAGTTGCTAATCAGCTTAAGGAGATTTTGGGCTGAGACGATGGGGTCTTCTAAATATACAATCATGTCTTCTGCAAAGAGAGACAATTTTACTTCCTCTTTTCTAATTTCCTCTTTCCTTTATTTGTTTTTCTTGCCTGATTGCTCTGATTAGAACTTCCAATAGTATGTTGAATAGGAGTGGTGAGAGAGGGCATCCTTGTCTAGTGCCAGTTTTGAAAAGGAATGCTTCCAGTTTTGTCCATTCAGTATGATATTGGCTGTGGGTCTGTCATAAATAGCTTTTATTATTTTGTGATATATTCCATTGATACCTAGTTTATTTAGAGTTTTTAGCATAAAGGGCTGTTGAATTTTATCAAAGGCCTTCTCTCCATCTATTGAGATAATTATGTGGTTTTTGTCTTTGGTTCTGTTTATGTGATGGATTACGTTTATGGATTTGCATATGTTGAATCAGCCTTGCAGAAGTTGAATCCTTGAATAGACCAATAACAAGGTCTGAAGTTGAGGCAGCAATTAATAGCCTACCAACCAAAAAAAGTGCAGGTCCAGATGGGTTCAGAGCCAAATTCTACCAGATGTACAAAGGGGAACTAGTACCATTCCTTCTGAAACTATTCCAAATGATACAAAAAGAGAGAATCCTCTCTAACTCATTTTATGAGTTACATCATCATCCTGATATCAAAACCTGGCAGAGACACAACTAAAAAAGAAAATTACAGGCCAATATCCATGATGAACATTGATGCAAAAATCTTCACTAAAATAGTGGCAAACTGAATGCAACAGCAAATCAAAAAGCTTATCCATTATGATCAAGTAGGCAACATCATTTTTTAAGAAGACTTAAATTGTAAAATGGTTAGAGCTATAAAAATCAAAATAATAATGAGCATAAACCCAAGATTGTAAGGAACCCTCAGTTCAAGTTATAAATATATTTAAAATCTTATAATTAAGTCTTTAATCTATTTTGATTTGCTGTTTGGATATGGTGTAAGATAAAGGTCTAATTTTATTATTTTCTATGCAGATTTCTAATTTTCCAACACTATTTTTTGAAAAGCTGATCCTTTGCCTACTGTGTGTTCTTGGTACCCCTGTTGAAGATCAATGTACTATATATGCATGGATTCCTTTCTGGGCTCTCTATTCTTTTCCATAGGTCTATATATCTGCCTTCATGCCAGGATTATACTGTTTTGACTATGGTAACCTTGTAATATATTTGAAATCAGTAAGTGTGATACCTCTAGCTTTTTTTCTGTTTCTCAAGAATGATTTGAATATTCATAGTCTTCTGTGCTTCCATATGAATTGTAGCATTTTTTTCTATTTTCATTAAAAAAAAGTCATTGAAGTTTTGGTAGGGGTTGCATTGAATCTGAGGATTGTTTTAGGTAGGATGTTTTTCCATTTTTTTGTATCTTTTTGAATTTCTTTCATAAATGTTTGTATTTTTAAGCATACAAATTTTTCACTTAACTTTTAGTATGGTAAAACTCCTAGAAGAAAACATACAGGAAAAATTATATGTCCTTGGTCTAGAAAAATGATTTCATGGATATAATACAGAAAACTCAGATAACAAATATAAAAATAGGCAAATGGAACTGTGTCAAACTAAAAAGCTTCTAAACAGCAAAGAAAGATATCAACAGAATGAAAAGGCAAACTACAGAATGAGGAAAGCATTCCCAAACAATCTACCTGATAAATAGTTAATTTCCAAAATATATTAGGTATGTATACACCTCAATAGCCAATATATTATCCAATTCAAAAACAGAATAGACATCTTTACAAAGAAGACATACAGATGGTCAGCAGATATATGAAAGGTGCTCTGAACATAACTATTATAAAAATGTAGATCAAAACCACAATGAGTATTATGAATATGTAAATCATATCTGTCAGGATGGCTACTACAAAAACATAACAGATAAAAGGACAAGTGTCAGTGAGGATGTGGAGAAATTAGAACCATAGTCTCTTGTTAATGGGAATGCAGATTGATGCAGCTCTTATAGAAAACAGTATAGAAGTTCCTCAAAACATCAAAGAGAGAATTACCATATGATACAGCAATCCAATTTCTGAGTATTTATCCAAAATAAAACCTGGATCTTAAATAAATGTTAACACTCCTATGTTTATTGCAGCACTATTCACAGTAGCAAAGACATGGAAACAACCTGTATGTTGGTCAGTTGATGAATGGATAAAGAAAATGTGTAACATACATACAATAGAGTAGTGTTCAATCTTTAAAAAGAAGGAAATTCTGCAATTTCAACAACATGGATGAATTTTGAGAGCATTATGGTAAGTGAAAGAAGCCAGTCACAAACAACAAGCAGACAGACACTGATTATTTTACTTGTATCAGGTATCTAAAACAGTCAAAGTTGTAAACCTAAAGAATGGAATAGTAGTTGCCAGAAGGCAGGGGTAGGGGAATTCAGGAGCTAGCCAATGGGCATAAAGTATCAGTTAAGCAAGGTAAATAAGCTTTAGAGATCTGCTATACAACATTGCACCTCTACTCATCAATAATGTATAGCCCTTTAAAATATTTGTTAAGAGGGTCGATCTCATGTTAAGTGTTCTTATCACAATAAAATAAAATTTTAAGAAAGGGGAAAAATGAGTTCTCACATTTATTTCCCATGAAAATGTAGGTAAACGTATATTCTCATAATGGCTAATAGGAATATGAATCATTTTCCTTAGTTTTTCAAGAAAACTGACAATTGTTATTAAATAAACATGCATATCTTTGATTCTATAAACCTCTTTGGGAATATATCTCATATAAGCATACATACTAATACAGAGGATATAGCTTTAGGAACATTAAGTACATTATGTATAATGGCAAAAAACTGGAAATGTATCTGTATCAAGAAAATAGTTGAGCATTTATGGTATATCCTTATTCCATGAAATATTTTGCAATCACTAAAAAGAATTCTAATTAAATCCTTTTAAATGATTTCCATCAAACTTAGTTTTTCAGGCAAAGCAACCAACCAAGAAGTATTACAGTGAGCACAGTCAGCCTCTGCATCTGTGGATACTGATCTTTGGAGTCAACCAACAGTGAATCGAAAATATTTTGGAAGAAAAATAACAATATACCAACAAAAAAATACAAATTAGGAAATACAGTATAACAGCGATTAACATGACATTTAAATTGTATTACATATTATAAGTAATTAAGAGGTACTTTAAAGTATTTGAGAGGTTATATGTAAACACTGCAGCATTTTATGTAAGAGATTTGAGAGTTAGAGAATAACTGCCATTTGAGAGTTAGGGAAGAGGATTTTTAAACCAATCCCCATGGATATTTAGGAGCAATTTTAATCACATATTTAAAGGAAACAGAAAGACACAAATAGAGTTTTAACAACTGCCACCTAAGGTAAGGGAGGATGATGGGGAGGTGGATGGAAAAGGAAAATGGACAAAAAGGAAAGGTAGTACAACCGTTGTGTACCCATTTTCTTTTCAACAAAAGAAAATAGAAGATAAAATGAACAAAAGAAAACACCAAGGATACAGTTTATTCCATTTACATGAAATTATTCATGTTAATTTGTGCATAAATGTGTTCAGTTCTTTTAAGTAAGTTAATCATCAAGAAATGCAAATTAAAACTAAGTGAAGTGCATGGTGATGCAGCTGTCAGCATAACTAACATTTTTTTAAAATTAGTGACACCACTATGTGCTTGTGAAGATGCAGAAGAACTAGATCTCTCATATGTTGCTAATTGGAAACGTAAAATGCTATAGTCTAGAAAATTGTTTGGCAGCTTCTTATAAAATTAAACATGCCATTACCATATAACCTAGAAATTACTCTTAGGCATTTATCCCAGAAAAAGGAAATAAAGAAAACAGGTTTACACACACACAACACGCACACGCACACCCCTGTACCTGACTGTTCATACTAGCTTTGTTTGTAAGAGCCCCAAACTGGAAAGAACCCAGATGTCCTTGAACAAACTTTGGTATCTTCACACTGTGAAATACTCACCAGTACAAAAAAGAAGAAACTCTTAATATATGCAGCAACCTGGATGAATCTTGAGGGGATTACACTAAGCAACAAAAAGCACATCCCAAAATAGGTACCAGGTGATTCTGGTGACATATTTTCAATGACAAATTTTAGAAATAGAGAACAGATTAGTAGTTGTGAAAAGTTAGGAATGGGTTTGGAAGTGTGAGGACAGGAAGGCTGTATGGTGGTTAAAATGTAACAGAGCTTGTATTGAAACTGTGCACCATTGATTTTAGTGGCACGTACACAAGCCTACACAAGTGATAAATTATATAAAACTTACACACACATATGTGTGTAAGTAAAACTGGGGAAATCAGAATAAGATCAGTGGACTATCAGTGTCAGTACCCCGGTTGTGATATTATACTACCATTTTGCAAAATGTGACCTTGGGGGAAACTGGACAAAGTGTGCACAGCATGTCTCTGTATCATTTCTCATAACTACATGTGAGTTTACAATCATCTCAGTAAAATTTTCAACAAAAAGTAAATTAGGTATATGTCTATGATCTTAAGGTTATCTGTAGTGTATTTTTAAGTTAAAAAAAGAAAACAGGATGGGAAGACAATTGCAGAAAAACGTTTCATATAATTCTATTACGGTAAAAAGAAACTAAGTACAAAACCAGAAATACTTCTCAACCTTTGCCTGTGTGGCTTGTGCATTTTATGAGCACAAAGAGACTTTGTGTGCAAGGCGGCATGTATGCGAGGGTGCATGTGTACAAGGGTACATATGTGTGTGTTGCTCTTAACATAGAGGCCTTGCATGAGCTGCTCCCCTGCTTACCCCAGCCTAGCACCAACACCTCACCCAACTGACTCCCACATTTCCTTCCACTTTTTTTTTTTTTTGAGACGGAGTTTTGTTCTTGTTACCCAGGCTGGAGTGCAATGGCGCGATCTCAGCTCACCACAACCTCTGCCTCCTGGGTTCAAGCAATTCTCCTGCCTCAGCCTCCTGAGTAGCTGGGATTACAGGCATGCGCCACCATGCCCAGCTAATTTTTTGTATTTTTAGTAGAGACGGGGTTTCACCATGTTGACTAGGATGGTCTCGATCTCTTGACCTCGTGATCTACCCGCCTCAGCCTCCCAAAGTACAAAACCAGAAGGGCTGGGATTACAGGCTTTAGCCACCGCGCCCGGCCCTCCTTCCACTTTCAGCGTAAGGGTCTCCTGCTTTGTGCCTCCTCATGGTGCTTAGTGCCTCTGCTCCCCACTCCCACAGCACCCTAAAGCTGGGCTTTACACTGTCTGTTCAGGGTCTCTCTACTCGGCCAGAATTTATCTCAGTGGGGACATACCCATATTGGCTGGCCTACCCCTGTATTCCTAGCACCACATGCTAGTAAAAATGTGTTGAATTATGGATTAATACCTGACTAAACTATGTATTTGCTTTATTATAATGATACATTTATTTTTTTGTTTCAAAGAAAAAATTTTTGAGACAGGGTCTTGCTCTGTTGCCCAGGCTGAAGTGCAGCGCCGCGATCACAGCTCACGTCAGCCTCTACCTCCCTGACTCAGGCAGCCTTCCTACCTGTAGTTGGGACTATAGCTGTGTGCCACTTTGCCTGGTTAATTTTTGTGGTTTTTTTTGTAGAGATGGGGTTTTGTTATGTTGCTCAGGCTGGTCTCAAGCTCCTGGGCTCAACTGATCCACCCACCTCGGCCGCCCAAAGTCCTAGGATTACAGCCATGAGCCACCATGCCCAGCCTATTGCTTTTTTCAAAACAAATTTTGAAGACTTATTTAATAGTACCATGGGAAATATTATTTAAATTGCCAAACAAAAGATTGCTATGTGCTTGTGATAATGAGAGTGAATGACCAGCATGCTGTGTGCGTGTGTGCATGTGTGTGTATGTGTGTGTGCGTGTATGTGTGGTTATGGCACACCAGGCCTGTTGCAGTAACTCTGCAAGTAAAACATTGCGGTATAGAAATGAGAAATTCAACATTTTGCCTATTCATTAAACAGAGAGCCCTTCTTTCTTTTTTTGAGTGTGTTCCAGTTTGAAGGCAATGGCGAGTAAAGGAAAAAGGCAATGATGTTGATGTTAGAAACTCAAAGTTTGGTCAATACATTCTGCTTACCTTCATCAAGAAAAACAAAAGAGGAAGAAAAGAGTGTAACTGTGTCAGCATATGCAACCTAAAAACTCATCTTTAAATAATTTTACCTCTGACTTACATGTTTCATTCCCTAAATAGTTAACTGAAGCATTGAATGCATTCCATCATATAATGAAGATATTCTTATAGGTTCTTCCATACAAAATAAGTAATAGAATATGTATCAACTGAATAAATTCTTTCATGTGAAAAATTGTGAAAACAAATTTGTGTAAATTCCAAATCTCAATATATTTAGACATTTATAATTAATATTTTTAAGTTTTCTGAGTACTACCTTGTACCTGAAATACCTGGTTATAAGTTTATCATGTTTCAGTTTATTTAAATTTTATTTCTCAAATTCTATATCATTATTTCAAAGAGAACATTATTTACTAAAGTAACACCTTTTCCCCATAATGATTTGTGTTAGGCAGTATATTTGTATCTTACAATATCATCACAAATTTTTCTAAACAATTTTTTTCAGAGGAGTGTCTGTAGTTTTCTGCTTCACAGTCGTGGCATAATCTTTCCTATCACAAGTCATCTAGAAAAGATGCTGTCAGAAATCATCCTTGAATTCAAAATGACAGGGAGTAGGCGTACATTTCAGCCTTTATTCCCACTGGCATTTTTCAGCTTTACTGAGGCACAATTGGCAAGTAAAAATTCCATTGATTTAAGGCATACAACTGGATGTTTCAATATATGTATACTTTATAAAATGCTCATCGCAATCAAGCTAATTAAAATATCTGTCACTTCGCATAATTATCACTTTCTCTCTCTCTCTCTCTCTCTCTCTCTGTGTGTGTGTGTGTGTGTGTGTGTGTGTGTGTGTTAAGAATACTTAAGATCTAACCCGTCAGCAAGTAGATGCAATCACAAAACCTGTATTGGTTTCAATCTGCGGCATAGAACCTGTGAATAGAAATTTGTTTTGCATCTGTGTTAAAGCTCTAGACACTAAACAAATAATCTGTACTTAGAGGTAAATGGAGTCTACTGCAAACTCCAATTGTTATTGGCATTATAACATATATGAATATATATGAATATATATATATACACACACACACACACACGTGTGTGTGTTATTTTCCTAAAAATATTTTCACTTGTTTTTTTAAAAGCATTTCTGTTTCCTTATTTTGAAATCCTTTTGAAGCATGTAGATTGTATCCAATGGATTATAAATTGTTCTGTTATAAAGACACATGAACACATGTTCATCACAGCACTATTTACAATAGCAAAGACCTGGAACCAACCCAAATGCCCATCGATGATAGACTGGACAAGGAAAATGTGGCACAAATATACCATGGAATACTATGCAGCCATAAGCAACAATGAGTTCATGTCCTTTGAAGGGACATGGATGAATCTGGAAACCATCATTCTCAGCAAACTGACACAATAACAGAAAATCAAACACCACATGTTCTCACCCATAGGCGG
The DNA here is from genome assembly GCA_028533165.1 of Leontopithecus rosalia. Classification (NCBI taxonomy): domain Eukaryota; kingdom Metazoa; phylum Chordata; class Mammalia; order Primates; family Cebidae; genus Leontopithecus; species Leontopithecus rosalia. Next base: position 99,335,088 of record CM052661.1, read on the forward strand.
GTGTTGAACAATGAGAACACATGGACGCAGAGAGGGGAGCATCACACACTGGGGTCTGTTGGTGGGGGGTAGCAGAGGGACAGCATGGAGTAGCGAGGTTGGGGAGGGATAACATGGGAAGAAATGCCAGATACAGATGACGGGGAGATGGAGGCAGCAAACCACATTGCCATGTATGGTATGCAACAGTCCTGCATGATCTGCACATGTACCCCAGAACCTAAAGTGCAATAAAATAAGAGGAAAGGTCCTTCATATAAAAGTTGTATAGTTCAGGTGCGCATCCCATGTTACAGAACTTTTCATCTTTATGGCCAAAAAGCTGATTTAATAAAAAGATAGTAGAGCAACTAATAGATTTTATTGATGTTAGATCATTCATACAATCAAATATGACTTTAAGTTGTTGCAAATATAGTTTATATAACCCAAAATAACAGCTGGTGTATATCCAGGACAAAGGAGAAAATCAATTTTATTGCATTTAAGAAGCCAGCTTAGGTATGACATTAGAAAAATTACTCGCTGCTGCCGCTCAGAGTTATATGATCTGTGGGCAAATATAATACTTCAGTTTCATGTGATGTCAGCCCAACACTTTTATGGACATTCCATTACTTTGGAGATAATTGGAAACATTTCTGTTTACTGATTGTTCAATACGAAAGACAACTTGAACAAAGCTGGAACAACTTATATTTCTAGCTGACTCAGTCACTGTGGAATAGAATTGCTGGTTTATAACCATCTGCTTCTCAGCCATCCTGCTAAGAGATGTGGGAGAAATCATTAAAAACAGAATATAGTGGCCTTATGTGATCTGAAATGTATTGAGATTTTTGAAGCTAATTCTTTAGAGAAAGTGGAATGCTCTACTGCAGTGTCAGTGTAACGAGACTTTAAATTTTTAACGCTATTCACAAATTCACATTGAAGAAAAATACCAAACCTTAAGCTGCATTCACCTCCATCAAAAGTTTACATTGTTTGAATGAAATTTGGGTATCGTGTTGCCAGACTGGCATAACAAACCAGGGACAGAGCTGATGTAAGCACAGTTTAATGTGACTAAACTACCCTGCAGTATCCCGCCTCTAATGTATACAGGATATTGGTGAGATGGGTGTGTTCACTGAAAGTAGTTTCTGTTTAACACCAAGATCATAACCAAGGTGAACTGATTTCATTTAGGATGAGTGTGGCTAACACATTTTTTCCAAAAGAGCTTCTTGGATTTGGGCAATGAGTTCCCAGTGGGAGAAAAATATATAATTTAAGGATAGACAACGTGTGATATGCAAAATACTGAGGTATCTGGTGTCATCACTCACTAAACACTGATGAACACTGGAAATTAATGGCATAAGAATAAAGTCCAAAAATCCAGTACATATCCTAAGAGGCTTCTTTTCCTGTTCCCTGCTTCAGTGGAGTTACAATCACACTGGTCTCGCTTTGTTTCCTTGCCTTTGAACTTCATGAAGAGTAGAAAGAGCTACCACTCTGCCCTGCATGTCATCCCAGCACCCCTCACCTGCAGCATGCCATGCTCATTGCTGGGCTGCCCAGGCCTCGTCTCCTCATCTCTTTACACAATGAAACCAAAGCTGGCCCTGTGCCCCTCCTCTAAGCCAACCAAGTAGATGTTTCCAAAGGTCAACCAAGCTCCAGAAAATAACTTTAAATACTAGATGTGCAAAAATTTAGAAACTACTTTTTTTTAAGTTTTATGAGCAATTAACATAGAGTATCAGCTGGAAAATGGTGTCAGGGAGTCGTCATTGTCATTCCTTATTTTGGTACATTAAGAAAATATACTTCTGCTTTATTTGCAGAATTTACGTAAAGCATATTACCTTGCTGTCTCACTTCAAAGTTTTACCATATGCTACCCTGTTACACAGAATAGTGCTTTTTTAAGAAACTAAGCCCTCTATAATTGGGTGCCAGACTCTTTGAAATCTTTGTAGCAAAAAAAAATGGTTTGAATATTTTTATGCAGATAAAAACAAAACCTTCTATTTGAAGTGTTGAATGAGGACTTAAAAATATTGTATATGTTTCTTAAAGTAGCAATCTGTCTTAATAGGCTGACAGTAATATCCAAGATTTTAAATTTAAGCTTTCTAGATAATGTTCTAAACAATTAATATCCAGTAGTACAAAGACCTCAGGACTGAGTTTACTTTTTTACCAACTTGTCCTTTATATATCCATATATTTGGTTTAAAAAAAAAAAAAGGCCAGGCACAGTGGCTCACGCCTTTAATCCTAGCATTTTAGGAGGCCAGTGCGGGTGAATCACGAGGTCAGGAGTCAAAGACAAGCCTAAGCAACATGGTGAAACCCCATATCTACTAAAAATACAAAAATTAGCCTGCTGTGGTGGCACGTGCCTATAATCCCAGCTACTCAGGAGGCTGAGTCAGGAGACTTACTTGAACCCAGGAGACAGGTTGCAGTGAGCCGAGATCATGTCATTGCACTCCAACCTGTGTGAAAAAAAAAATAATCACTACAAACAGATTAGGAAGAAGGTTTTTTGTTTTTTTGTCTGTTTGTTTTTATTGTAATTTTGGTTCTGGGGTACATGTGTAGATCATGCAGGATTGTTGCATAAGTACATACATGGCAAGGTGGTTTGCTGCCTTCATCCCCTCATCACCTATGTCTGGTATTTCTCCCCTCATTATCCCTCCTCACCCAGCTGCCCCTCCCCTAGACCCTGCCTACTGACGGCAGTGTGTGATGTTCCCCTCCCTGGAAGAAGTTTTTTAAGTGCACTGTGCTCTGGTATCACAAAACAGAGTCTTAGGCTGGGAATGGTGGCTCACACTTGTAATTCCAGCACTCTAGGAGGCCGAGGCGGGAGGACAGAATGAGCCCAGGAGGTCGAGGCTGCTGTGAGCTGCGATTGTACTACTGCCCTCCAGCTTGGATGAGAGAAACCCTATAAAAACAGAAAGAGAGAGAGGGAGATGGAGAGAAAGACAAGACAGAGCAATAGTATAAAATGAATTTGTTGCGGATTGATTTGTGTCCCCACAAAATACATATTCAGGTCCTAACCTCCAGTACCTGTACATGTGACCTCATGCAGTAGTAGGGTGTTTTAGATGTCATCAAGTTAAGATGAGTTTATACCAATTTAGTGTCAGCCCTAAATACAAGGGCTGATATCTTTGAGCCAAAAGAGGGAAATACTTGGATACAGAAACGCAGGGGAGACATGGAAAGAAGAAAGTCACATGGACTTGGAAAGAGGCAGCTACAACTAAGAAATGTCAAGCCTTGCCATCAACCGCCAGGAGAAAGATTCTCCCTTAGCGCCTCCAAAAGAAGCCAACCCTGCTGACTCCTGCACTTAGAAATTCCAGCCCAGAGAACTGTGACAGAATACATTTCTGTTACTTTAAACCACTCAGTTTGTGATCATTTTTATGTTAGTCCTAGGAAACTAATACAGAGCTCTTCCAAATCGAGTTTAAAAACTGTCGCTTGTGGAAGACTAAATGGCTTCCAGCAGGTAGGTGCATGGAAAAAGGCATGCTGTGTATTAAGGCAAACAAGAAGTAATGAAATTCCTCTGTGTTTTTAAAGAAGCAGGTTTAGAGGCAGGGGCAGAAGAGTGGAGACAGCTAAGAAGGGTTTAAGAGTTTTGTATTAGTCCATTTTCATGCTGCTGATAAGGACATACCTAACACTGGGTAACTTATAAAGAAAAGAGGTTTTAATGGAATCATGGTTCCACGTGGCTGGGGAAGCCTTACAATCATGGCAGACGGTGAAAGGCACATCTTACATGGCAGCAGACAAGAGAATGAGGGCCAACCAAAAGGTGATTCCCCTTATAAAACCATCAGGTCTTGTGAGATGTATTCACTAGCATGAGAATAGTACTACAGTCTGTGAGAAACCGCCCCCATGCTTCAATTATCTCCCACCAGCTCCCTCCCACAACACATGGGAATTATGGGAGCTACAATTCAAGATGAGATTTCGGTGGGGACACAGCCAAACCATATCAAGTTTGGACTTTGTTTTGGACACCATTGGTTCAAATAAAAATTATTTATTTTTAAATTAAAATGATTTTTTTCTGATCATCAAAGTGATATAGAACTTCTGTCTCCAAAAATGAGGTTAATGTTATATTAAAAAAAAATTATACAACACAAAATGTCTAAAATCCAGTCCTAAGTAAAATATAACAAACATTTAAATGCCTAATTCAACTTACAAGAAAGAAAGGAGATGCTACAAAAAATGAAATGGAGAGAACATTTTGAAACGGAGTGGTTTGGAGATAAAGCAAGTAAAGCCAAAAAGGAATAAGTGTGACCTGCGAGCCTGCGCTCATCCCAGAGGAACATGGAGCACAACACGCATGCCTTTCAAGGCTCTGACTGTAGACCAGGACAGAGTGCCTGAAGCGTCTGTAGCTTGAGAACACAGAATTGAAAGCTTTCCGTTAGAACTGACTGAAGAAAAAAAAAAAACAAATACAAACACCAGCAGAGAAAAATAACTAGGCTGCTGTTTCCAAGAGAGGCTTCTGTGAAAGGGTCAATCCCACACCTGCCTGGCAGACATTTTTGTGCCATCACACCACCTTCATGATCATGGGTGTCCAGACCCATGCTAAAGAATTCCTCTAAAATGACCCAGGATTTGTAATTCAGCTTCAGCACTACATGGCTGTTAGAATTCCCATGTGCAACTTCTAAAATGTGGATTTACCAGGAATGATGACCAAAATTGTGAGTAAACAAGTACCTTGAGTAAAAGTTAGAACACAAATTCATTGCAGTGCCTCATATAAAATAGAAAACTTAATGAACTAATCGTCCACTGTTTGTTATTGGTATAGGATACAAAATAATTTGTATCAATTAAAACTGATGATGTAAATTTGTATTTATTGACTTCAAAAGATATACATAGTAAGTGAAAAATCTCATTGCGTAATGTGCACCATGAAGTTATCCTGGTGTTGTGAACATGTGTTTAAACATACATGTACACATATGTACAAATATAAACACAAGTATATGTTTGTTATAAAACATGAGGTACTGAAAATGTATATTAATGATTGTGTCTTGGTAAGAAAATATCAAGGAGTAATAAGTGATGTTTCCTTTATATTTTTATATTCTAAAAGTTAATATGTGTTTTTGTATTTTATGTACAGATAACCAATAATATTACAAACACTGGTGAACCTATCAACCACCTTAACACAGTATAAATATGTGATGTATGCTCGAATACAGTTACATCAATCCCTGAAATTATATTTCAGTGCTTTACATGCTTTCTTTAGTAGACATTTGTGATTTTACTCGCATGGTAATATGTATTTTTAAATTGCTTTGCATGTTTTGAAATGTGTATAAATGAGTTTCATACCCCATTCTTTGGCAAGTTGCCATTTTTGCCCTCTGGGTTGTATGTGTGAACATCTTCCACTTTGATACATATCACCCTACTTTATATCATTCCACAATTATAGGAGGCTATATTTTTGTTAGCAAAATATGTCAGTTCACTCAAAGTTTGCATCCATCAGTATAATTGCATGGTTCTTTTCCTTTAAGGAATTAATAGGATGAAATTTATTAATATGAACACATTTCCTGATATTTAACCTTTGAGAGGAAAGGTCATGGATAAGAGCATACCCTGCAGCCAGACTGAGTTCTAATTACCCCTCTCTGCACCTCTGATTCCCCTTATGTGAATGGGGCCATAACAGTCACACCCCATGGGTTTGAAATGAAGATTTAGTATCAAAAGTACAATGCCTGGCATTTGATAAACAGTAGTTGATATAATCATATTTATATGTCAATAATGAATAATCTTAAAGTATTATTCTTAATGTACTTGTAAATTCAAATTTTTGAAACGGAGGTTTTTCAGTCATATTCATGATTGAGGCACGGGTGTATACTTTGTGTACTTTTCCTACTCAAGTTTCAGCATCAGGACATTGTATTTTATGTACAAGGAATTTCAAAGTGTTTCTGTTTGTAAGCACTACAGCAGTTTAAATAACAAATGAAATGTTATTTTCTTGTTGCTTTGAAACCACCTTAGCCTAGTGCATTTTTGAAGTGTATTTTTTACAAATTTCATGCTCACTCAGGCATTTTATATCTACTTGAATGCATTCTGGTTGAATGCATTCTGATTTTTCTGGAACACTCTTCCATCCTGAATTTGGGGTTCCTTGTATAGTGAACTGGGCAAGATCATACATCTAGCCCCAACTGCCTGGGTTTAAATCCTGCCTCCCCATGCCCTACTGATATGTTTGGGAGAAAGTGACTTTATCTCCATGAGGCTTTGCCTTGACGTTTTTAAAAGGATAATTAAAGAACGTACTAAAATTGTTACTGATTGAGACTTAGTACATACTCTGTCAGTGTCAGCTATTACTATATTTGTTATTTTAATTTCCTTTTATTCCAATATCCTTTCTCTTCTCATTACTGATAGCATGTACTTATATTTCTTTCTTCTTCTCTTTTAAAATTATATGGGATCTGTAGGAATATATACATTTTGCTGTTTTGTTTTGCCAAACGTGAGGAAACAAGAGGAAGGACTGAGGAAATTGACTTTGCAAGGAAGCAATTCAAATGGCTGACTAAGGAGTTTAAGCTGGATGAGGAGGGCAGTGAGGCCATGGGGGTGACTGAATTGAAATGATGGGATTCACAATGGTTGATTCTGATGGAGTTAAAAGAGTGCTGAAACTGAGACATACAATGGAGTAACCTGTAATGACAGGAGGCATTTCAACAGGACTTCATGAAAATAGCTTTAGTGAGAGATGAGAACTTTATTTGGATATCTTTTTTATGGAACATAGTTAATTCCTGAATAATAAAAGATGATGCCTGACAAATAAAAGACACACAAAAAACATTTATTGTTGCTGATTGCGGTGTTTTGAAAAAGAAAAAAATGAGTTTACAGTATATTTTAAATAATGTAATTAAAAGTTCATTCCGATATATTTATTGTGCTTGCTTGGGAGGGTTTAATTTTTAGAAAGAAATATAGTAATCTAATTTTTTAACTTATAAATACTGTTCATACAGTAACAGATTTTGTGTTAATTTCCCTTTTGAATTTTCAGTTTCTACAGATTCAAATGCCAGAAATACGTAATAGCCAAAGTACCTGACTCTGTGCTAAGAAAGACCACATAGGAAATCCTGTTTAATTTTCAAAAGAAAGTCTTTCTGTTTATTGTGTTTTCCAGGTGCACATCTTATTAGCTTATAAGCTCATCGCCTTATCTTTATTACTTTCTCCAGCCCCATAAAGAGAGGAAAATAGAGCCTAGAGAATTCTATGTAAGTTCACAGTTTGATAACCTTTGCCTCCTGTGAATTCAGGCTTTGTACTGTGGAAGCACATCACATTGACATCTGCAGTATTTATTTGTTTTGATAACTATTATTTCTCGGGCAGAATATATCACAAAGCTGCCTCTTAATTTCTGTAGCTGAAAGCATTTTTCTTTAGTGTGACACCAGAAAGGCTGTGAAATAAGCAATGGGATTTTGTGTTTAAGTATACTGTTGCCATTTGCTTCAAGCTATATATTTCTGTCTTTAAATGTACTACTTCTAAGAACATAGCTGTGGTTTGCTAAATTGTACTGACTTTGTTTATAAATAGTGAGGCAGATGTCAGCAGAAAATTAGATTTAATGCAGGTCACCATGGCCTCCTTAGATAAAGAACTTGGAGGTATTGAATGGAAATTGCAGAGTGACACAAAGAAAATTGAGATTCAGAGATCTGAACCACTGGCAGGTGCAACAATATTATTATTGTCTAAGGCATATGAATATGAAACTTTAAAATAATTATTGATCCTCTCAAACATTTCAGAAAGATAAGGATTTAGAGGAATGTACCTGACTGGGAAGAGAAAAAGAAAATTGCTTGTGTTTACCACTACACTCCTGAATCATATGGAAGTGAAATAAAGCCATCTGAGTTGGAAATGCCATTTCACTATTTCCACATGATATGGTTTGGCTCTGTGTCCCCACCCAAATCTCATGTTGAGTTGTCACCCTCAGTGTTGGAGCAGGGGCCTGTTGGGACATGACTGAATCATGGGGGTGGACTTCCGCCATACTGTTCTCATGATAGAGTTCTCAGGTGATCTTGTTGTTTGAAAGTGTGTAGCACTAACCCCTTCACTGTGTCTCTCTCCTACCGGCCATGTAAAGATGTGCCAGCTTTCCCTTCACCTTCTGACATTATTGTAAGTTTCATGAGGCCTCCCCAGAAGCAGAAGCCTATAAAGTTCGAAGAACCATGAGCTGATTAAACCTCTTTTATTTATAGATTACCCAAATTCAGGTAGTTCTTTACAGCATTGCAAGAATAGACTAATAACACCACACTTTGTTTTTACACTACATAATTATTTGTGGACACTTGATCCATTACATTCAAGAAAATTTTCCAGTGAATGAAAAAAGATGATAAAATCTACCTAAAAAATGACAAAGAAGGTAAAATTCAACTTCGGTCTAAATAATTAATTGAACATTTATATTGTCTGAATGGTGCTGGCTCACAATGCATAATCACATTTTCAAGAAAAATTATTTGTCTTCTAAGAAAGTAAGGGGGCTGGAAACAGAGATCTAACCCAGCTAACTGTTTGCTCCATGACTTTGGGCAAACTTCTAAATTCCTCTAACAGTTGTTACTAATATTTATTGGATGCTACTGTTTCTCCTACCCTGTGTCCTATTCTTTGAACTCACTTGAATCTCATAATCATTCTCACAACACTTTTTTAATGTCATTATTTTCACTTTAGGAGGATGAAACAAAAACACAAAGAATACAATCACATAATTAGTAAGTGCTAGTGCCAGGATGTGAATTGAGGGAGTATTACGCAGAACCTCTACTTCTAGCTGCATACTTCACGTTTCGTGTTTTCCTATGCAGAAAGGAGTAATTATAGTGCTGATAACAATTAGACATGATAGACCTAAAGCCTTTGGCACTGAGTAAAACTTTAATGACTGGTAACTATCAGTATTAAGGCTTCACAAAACTTTCTCTTCTATTGATTTTTTGACATAGAGTAAGGAGCAATAAACAGTACTTCTTTACTTGGGGAGTTCTAGTGTTTAATAAATCTAAAAACAATTTAGAAATTATTCATTTAATTTATTGGACCCTAAAATTATCTTCCTCTTTCCAAAACCCATCTATAGTTAAAGTGGTTAGTTTTAAAAGATTTTATTATCATGATGATCATTCTCATTATCAATCATCTTATCATCTGATTGTGCCAAATAGATTTAGCAAATCTAATCATTTTGATCCTATCAGTTGAAAATGGCAAGTATTTAAAGTATTTATAAGATATGGCAAAATTTTGTAGCCAATTCTATAAAACCTGCTAGCAGCATGTTTAATTGTGTCCCTCTGTAATTTAAACACCTTACACTAAAATTAACTCCAGTTGGATTAAAGACTTAAACCTAAGACCTAACACCATAAAAACCCTAGAAGAAAATCTAGGCAAAACCATTCAGGACATAGGAGGAGGCAAGGACTTCATGACCAAAACACCAAAAGCATTGGCAACAAAAGCCAAAATAGACAAATGGGACTAAACCAAACTCTACAGCTTCCACACGGCAAAATAAACAGTCATTAGAGTGAATCAGCAACCAACAGAATGTGAAAAAATGTTTGCAGTTTACCCATCTGACAAAGGGCTGATATCCAGAATTTACAAAGAACTGAAAAAGATTTACAAGAACAAAACAAACAAGCCCATTCAAAAGTGGGCAAAGGATATGAACAGACACTTTACAAAAGAAGACATACAAGAGTCCAACAAACTTATGAAAAAATGCTCATCATCACTGGCCATTAGAGAGATGCAAATCAAAACCACATTGAGATACCATCTCAGGCCAGTTAGAATGGCGTTCATTAAAAAATCTGGAGACAACAGATGCTGGAGAGGATGCGGAGAAATAGGAACACTTTTACACTGCTGGTGGGAGTGTAAATTAGTTCAACCATTGTGGAAGACAGTGTGGCGATTCCTCAAGGACCTAGAAATAGAAATACCATTTGAC
>CM052661.1:99345734-99369098 GCA_028533165.1 Leontopithecus rosalia
GGGAATAGGGGAGGGACAGCAGCGGGTGGGGAGTTGGGGAGAGATAGCATGGGGAGAAAGCCAGATATAGGTGAAAGGGAGGAAGGCAGCAAATCACATTGCCACGTGTGTACCTATGCAACTATCTTGCATGTTCTTCACATGTACCCCCAAACCTAAAATGCAATAAAAAAATATAAAATAAAAACAGTAATTTTATTTTTCTATAATCAGATAAAAGGAAAAAGTAATTATAGTCTCACTGCTAAAAACTGTTTAGTGTTATTTTTCACGAATATAACATTTGTCACTTTAGTCATCTGACCATCCCATTTGATCTCTAAATGGCATACAATTAGCTGAGCAAAAGCTTAGCCAGAGATGTATTTCATGAGAGTATTACTTCCTGTTTCTTTTTAGCAGCCAGATTTTTGAATAATTAATGAATTCTTATATGTACGAGGCCATTTTTTTAAGTTACCAATACCATTTTTGTTTACTATTGAATTGATAATGAATCTTGGCTTTGGAACCATTTTATCATACATATTAGAAGCAAGTTCCTTCCTAATTTGTATGTATAGAATCATGTTTTGTATATTCTTTTACTTTATGCTGCAGGAGTTATACCAAAACCTATTGGGTTTTTTTTTTTACATGCTTTCCCAGACATTTTGAAAATTAATGTTATTTTAAAGTACCTGTATACTCTGCTGTACTGGGTGTCACCTATAAATTTTTATTAAGTAGCACTGTGAAAGTATGAGAATATATTGAAAGTTGAAACACATTCTAGAACAATTTGACTTGGTTACTGTACTGAAAATCTAAAGACTAGTTTTCTCTAGCATCTTCCATGTCCTTACTACATAGGTAAATCTTCAAAATGCCATTTAAAATGCTATAAAGCAATGCAGTAGGTGACCTCAGAATGCTGTAAACTCTTTATTAGTGTCAAGACCAAATTAAAATTCATTTAAGGTGATAAGTTGGAGTTGTTTTATTACATTTTCATGAGATAACATCCTAAAAGGAGCATGTTTTATGGCCAGAGAGTAAGTTTGTTACATAATTTGTCAGGGAAGTAAATCTGTGGTTTGGTGAAATTCTCTGGTGATGCACCTTGTGAGGGTGACTTCCCTGAAATGACCTTGGTTGAGACTTCTGCTTTTAAAGATATTTTACTGTAGTCCATGCACATAATGGACAACCTGTAACAAACTAGACTTGCAGTCAGATTTATCACATCTATTATTAATAATAAATATTTGTCTTTGCTCTGGGTACATGAAGTCAGAAGTTTTACACTTTGAATCGAGATGCTCCTCAAAGTTAGACCCTTACCCCCTCACAGAGACTGGGAAATAGCGGCACTGTCTTCTTGGATTATTTAGTATTTCCAAGGGATAGTTCCCAGTTCCTTGAGGGAGACATTCCGGCTTGCAAAACTGGCAAAAGGTTTTTAAAAGATTTTTGTCTCAAAGAGGCAATTATAGTTAACAGTTTTCTAGAGTAAATGCTCCAAGGAAAGGAAGGGATGGGGCCTCTGGGGTTAGGCTGCCTGGATTTACCATGACCCGGGAGAGAGATATCAGGCCTAGAAGTACCTAGGAAGTGTTTCTGAAGTATAGTCAAGCTGAGGGGAAGTTAAGACTCTTGCTGGCCTTACAGACCTGGGTAAAGACTTGTGTGTAGTGAGAAGGACAGGTACTGAAGAGCATGGAGTCCTGCAGTCGTGGCCCAATGCCAGATTCATATTCACCATACCGTTTAATCCGGCATTCATAACAATTGAAAAAAACAGTGCCAGGGAGGGAGGGAGGGAGGGAGGGAGGGAAGAGAAACCCAAGAAGGAAGGGAGGGAGGGAGGGAAGAGAAACCCAGGAAGGGAGGGAGGGAGGGAGGGAGGGAGGGAGGGAAGGAAGAGAAACTCCTTCAGGTGCATAGAGTGCCGACTGAGTTGCAGCCAGGGAAAGACATTTCAGTTGGTTGTTTGCAGATATATTTAAACCAAAATTTGTAGCAGTGTACATGGTGTTTTAGGGGGATGTTTTTACTGTTCAGTATGATACTGGTGTAATAATTTATAAATAATTTATCTTCCTAAACTTTTCTAAGGTCTTCAAAGCACTAATGTCCTGGATGTCAAATTGAACAAGTGTGAGGATGAACAATCTTTGAAAAGTAGCAGTCTTAGAAACTTAATGAAATGTATCATCTGGGACAGCACTCTTTTTCAATATTATTATCCACAACTTACCTTTGTATGTAAAATACAGAGATGTCACTTCACAAAACTGCATAAAATAGACAAAATCCTCATTTTATCCTTTAAATGAATTTATCTATAATGTACAAAAAACATTGTTTCCTAAAGTGATTCTTGTAGAGTCAATTTTTCCTTATTTCTTTGTAAACAAAATTCGAGGAAATTTGTTTTATCACACAGTGTTTCCTCAAACTGTCTTCTGTAAACCACTCATTTTTTGCAAGGTAAAGAACCAGACTGAAGAAGGGGTTGCTGTGTGATTGAATGTTTGGGGATGCTGGGTGTGGTGGATTACACCTGTAATCCCAGCACTCTGGGAGGCCGAAGAGACCAGCCTGGCAAACCTGATGAAACCCCATCTTTACTAAAATATAAAAGTTAGCCAGGCTTGGTGGTCCATGCATGTAATCCCAGCTACTTGGAAGGCTGAGGCACAAGAATCTCTGGAAACTGGGAGGCAGAAGTTGCAGTGAGCCAAGATCACACTTTAGCCTGGGTGACAGAGTGAAACTCTGTCTCAAATAAATATGTATGTATATATATGTATATATATGTGTATATATATGTATGTATATGTGTGTATATGTATACACACATATGAGATATGGATTTATATATATACACACACACATATTTGGGGAATGTTAGACTAAACAGAGTAGGACAATTTTATCTACTATAGAACTCCTCAGAGCAGTTAGTATGTTATGATAAGCTATGTTCCTCCAAGAAGGATATGGTATGGAACTTTTCCTAAATGTATTTTGATTTATGAATACCTTTGTAAACATCTCTGAGCATATCTCTAAACTGTAGTTCTGTAGAGACATATAGAAACAATTATAACATTTGTTAGTTTGGGGAGGCCTGAAAACTAGGTCTAAGTATGAGAGTAATTCACACCTTCATGTAGGAAAGGCTTCTTGGATGGATTGGAGTAGGATGCATGTACGTTAAGAGTTCATTGAAGGCTGTGTAAGCTGGAGCTGGTGATGGATCCATATGCAAGCCACACATATCCAGGTTTAAGGGTTCATTGAAAGAATCCAGCTTATCCAAGTTACAGAGAGCACCTAGCCCCTGGCTGGAGAGACGACCACACAGAGCAAAAAGTATCAATTTAGTCACAAAGGCTGAAATGTTCTAAGGTCTCCTAGCCCATCAGAGGGAATGTTGAGGGTTGGCCAGTTTGAGGATCACAGTTACTACCAAATTAACCTGGCAGCTGTTCTGAGAGAGTTCAGGCAGCTTCACATCTATGCAGAGGTTCATTTGTATGGTGTTGGTAGCCTGGCATTCCTGGAGCAATCCAGAAGACTGTTGTGACCTTTAGTGACACAGCAAGTAGCAATGTTTCTGTAATTTGCTCAAAGTGTGAGGGTTCAGATGAAGGTTTGGCGAAGTTTCGAATAAAATATCAAATATTATAGTTGCTTATTTCTTTCAATCTTACTAAATGCCCATGTATCATACTTATAACTGACGTGTTGCACATCTCACATATGGCGTCCAATTAAAAAGCAGCAGTCTGACAGGCTCTTTTTCCCCAACATCTTTCTCTCTTCCTGCATCTGGCACTTTTATTGAAAGAGAAATTTGCAACATAAATGTTGTCTAATGTCAATTTTTTTACCAGTGGAATAAAAACATTATTAAGACTTGGCACTAAGAAACTGGTTAATGAAATGAAACGTATGTTATATCTCCAATCACAGCTCAAAGGACTGTTTTAATCTTAATGGACTGATCATTTCCGCCTTGAAAGACTGACTCCTCCTCCATTTCAGAGTGGTGGGAAAGTCATCAGGATTCTGCTTCCCAATTCAAACCCTCCTTCAGCCCTTTTTTTTTTTTTGAGTTGGAGTCTGGCTGTCCAGGCTGGAGTGCAGTGATGTGATCTCAGCTCACTGCAACTTCTGCTTCCTGGGTTCAAGCGATTCTCCTGCCTCAGCCTCCCATTGTACCTGCGATTACAGGTGCTAATTTTTGTGTTTTTTAGTAGAGACAGGGTTTCATCATGTTGGCCAGGCATGTGTCGAACTCCTGGCCTCAGGTGATCCACCTGCCTCGGCCGCCCAACGTGCTTATGACCTTTAACATATCCTCATCACTTCCAGCAGAAACTTTAATATACAGTTGATTCTGCATTTTATGATAGTTTTTAAAATAACGTGTTAATTCATAATGAAAACCTATTAGGTAATATAAGCCTACTCTGTACACATAGCTGCCTAGCGTATATCTCTACATGCCAACAGCAAGTAATTGAGAAAGGCCAGAAAGACCTAACTTGACCATTTTACATGTGATATTTCAAACACCAACTGTAAAATTGATTATGGGTCTTCTGATTCCATTGTTCCTTTTATTAGACTATGCTTTTTTGGAATTAAAACAAGGAATGTCCCACCTTATCACATTTTAATTCCCTTGGATTTCTTTCACATTGAGTAGCATTTATGTTAAAATGTGTTTCACTTTAAAATTTTTTGCATGAGTGAGGAGAGCTATATATTTCTTCACTTTCATTCATTCATTATTCATGAAATCAGAACACAAATAGACTGTCAGAATACAGCCAAAGGGCTGAGTGTAGAGTAAGAAGGTTGCTGTTACCATATAAAGTGCTATAAAAAGTCAAAACAATAACTGGGGGTATATATATAATTCTTCTTGAGAAAAATGTGCCACAAGTTTCACAAAGCATTAGTCATTATATTCATTTCTATTTTCAAAGCCCCAGGCATTAGTTTGGATTTATTTGTTCTTTGTTGAATGGTCAAATTATACTGTGACTGGATGTATTGCACTGCATAATACAAATCGTTACTGAATTCCCATGAAATGCTTCTGTAAAATACTTTTGGTATTGCTGAACATCTTATTCAGTAAAGTATAAATTTATTGGCATTTTCTTATGATAGATAATTCAGGATATAAAAAATAGGTGCCCCAAGTAACTTGCCAAGTTTAGAATGCAAGTAACTGAGAAGCAGCTTGAAAACCTGAAGGAGTTCACTCAAATTATTTAATAATTTGCATTCAAGATGTTATATTTCTTATTGAATTAGGGGATACTTATTTGCCAGGTTATTATTTATTCATAGCTAGAGATAAGGTATTTTTAACTATGTCTTCTTAAAAAAAATCAGTTCTTATTTTTGCATTTCAGCATATTTTACAGTATTCCTCCTGGATCAAGCATCCAAGAAATACACACGAAATATAGACAGTATGAGAAAACATGTTTGCTCACTGTCTCTTTGTATGAGGAAGTTCTGCTAACTTCATTAGGGATTTGGAGATGATATAATTGATAATTTATAAACCTAGTGTCTTTTGAGGCTGCTTGATTCTATTGCCAGCCAACAGAATTCTGACAGTAATTTGAAAGTGGAATTTGAGACACCATCAGATAATGTGTGACCAGATGGGCCCAGGAGACCTTCCATGAATAGCATGACAATTCATTGCACCTAATATGAAACTCCAGCTTTACCCATCTGTCACTGTTCAACCTCAGTTTGGCCAGCTGTGTCATGTACAGTACCTAATCCTGCAAGCAGGCTAACCAATCCAACCCTTCTCTCTTCAGGGATCTTTAATCATTACTGACTGAGAAACTCACCCTGTCAATGGAGAGATCAGTATGAGCACATTACTGTAACTAGAACATGTCACAGATTGTTCAGATGTTCTTCTCCACAATATTAGATGTTTGATATCATAAATACATGTACAGGACAAAGAAATAGTTCATGTATAAAACCATCTTACCTGAAAACTACTGCTAACAAATGGATATGTGTACATCCATTAGACAAAGCATCCAAAAATCCAAGCACTATCCTCTAGATTTCACAAACCTCTTTCCTGAAAATACATTTGTTTATGTAAGCCTGCTCACTTTCACCTCTAATCCTTTTTATCACAAGTCACATTGACTCTGTTTGAAAAACTTTATGTTGGTTATGTGACTAATTTTTGATTTATTATATGCCTTAAGCATTCAAATATTAATATATTTCTTGACTATATGACTACTGAATGAATGCCATTGTCAAAAATTCTAAATATTTATCCTTAAGTTGTAAGAAATGTTTACCACTATTGATAATTTAATAAATGCATTTGTATTTGCCTTGATGACCGTACAAAAATAGTATAAAAACTTGGTACATACTTTATCCCTAACAACCCAGATTTGGTTCATTTGTCTTAGGAGACGTATTGGTTCAGCAAATAGATGGTAGAGCCTTTGACAATGGGAAATTGAGTGTAACATATAGTGTAATCAACACTTAGATTTTCTTGCTGTGTGTGTCTTAGGAATAGTTTCATAAATCTTCTAGTTTCTAATACATGTAACTCTCTCATTTTGTTCTGAGTTTTCCATCTGAAACTTATTATTCACAATTTTCCAAAAGTCTGAGTTCCAGTATTTTTCCTCTAAAATATTAAAACAGACTTCTAAATTCTAGGATTAAGGGAGTCTGTTATCTTGAAGATAACATCAGTGTATAAGAATACTGTATACAGGAAGGAACCTGGGTCCACCTCCTCACACAGGTATAAATTTTAAAAATTAAAGTCACCTAGTGGCCTCTGATGACTAAGATGATTGTAGCAGAAGGTACCATCCTCTTGGTCGGTAGCAAGATGATTGAAAGTAAAGTCTCCCTTGGTGTATTTCTATATTTAGAAATATTCAATTTCAGTAAGCCACTTTTCCATATTTTGTTCAAAAACATATATTGATATATTTGTATCTGCATACATCCTACAAATTTCCATGCAATAAATATAAAAAGAAGTGTCATTTGGAGCAAGACAAAATATGTATCAGAATCCAGCCAATTCAGGAAGCCACAGTAATATATTTTCTTTCTGATGGCACTTAGTTTTGACATCACTTGTAAGACGTAAGTACCCATAGAAATCACTGTGATCAGACACCATCCTCTGTGGCCTCCCCCAAGTCCTCCGTTTGTATATCCTGGGAACACCATGGTTTACACTGATGGCAGCCAAGTCTCTCCTCCATTCAACAGCAGTTGCTAAACTCACAGCTGTAAATCAAGATTCTCCATGTCTGATCCATGCATGGACTTTATGGAACCCATGTATTCCCTGACTTCTTTTCTCATTTATGTATCTATGGCTTTCATTGATTTGTCAATAACTATTGTTTTAATTAATTGTTTTCTTCCCAGAGTACATGTAATGTCCTCACAAGAATAACAACAGCTAATAATTATGAAGCATATTCTACTTGTCAGTATGCCTGGAAGACATGAATTACTGTTCTTCACAATAATCAGATGCAGAGAATGTTATTCACACCCATTTTACGAATGAGAAAATCTCATGGTATGATGGTTTTAGGAATTGTTGAAGCTCATACATATCATTAGTGGCAGAGCAAGAATTGAAACCTCAGAATTCCTATGCAAAGTGTATACTGTTAACCAGGAAGCTAAGCTTTCTGAAAATGTAGCTAGTTTTGTCTTGCAGAACATCTTCTGCCTGTGTGTTTCCATGTGTCTTCCTAGTGTATCTTACAGCCAATGTCTAACTTATGAGTTATTTTGGCCATAAAGTTAAATAACTTTATGGTTATATAACTTACTTATTTATTTATTTATTTAGAAATGACTCCTGACTCAGCACATTCTATGTTCAGGTATCCCACATTTAATGAGCCTGCCTGTGTACACAGTATTTTTGGAAGATGATACATTAATCAAAGAATATTATAACTACCATTTACTATGTTCTATATAACTGTTCAACCACGTGGAGTACTTACATATGTAAATTTTATAGGTGAAGAAGCTGAGGCTTACAAGAGTTAGGTAACTTGCAAAAGATCACACATTAATCAGTAGTAGAGCCAGGGCCAGTCTGTTTAACTTCAGAGCTTGTGCATTTATCTCTAGATCATTAAACTATCTCGCATATGCCCTACCGATGTGATCTTCTACCTCTTCCATGACATTCTGCACTGTGTACTTTGTTCCTCTGCAAGTCTCTTTCTTCTAGACTTTTTTTTTTACAAATATTACTGAATATTTCCCAGTTTCATACTTATCTCTAGCACCTCCTAGTCACCTTACCATTTTTCAAAGTGATATATTTCAATGTGATTTCAAATCTACAGAACATTTTTAAGAATAGTACAGGAACTATTCTATAGTCACTTTAATCAAGTATTTCTAATTTTGTTTTTCTTTCAAGCCTATTTTACAGAAAGCAGAACCCATCTAAATATAAACAGAAGTTTACTTATTAAATGAGAGGAAACCATCCAACTAATTACTCAGTGATGGCCAGGGTGCCATTTTCACTCTCAAAGTCTGGCAAAATGTATGCTTAGTGGAGTCATATCATGATGAGAAGTATATGTTGAAGCCATGATTGTGAGATAATTTAACAAATATTTCAACTTTAAAAAGTCCTCTACTAAGTATTGAGTAAGGGAAACTGAATTTAAAGTGGCCTCTCCTTGGCTTACCAGTGGTTTTAGGATTTAGAGGAACAAGAAGAGTATAAATATGAAAAGGTAATATTGAAAGTCTTATAAGAAAACAAATGAAAAAAAGGCTGCTAATTTAACAGTGTTTGATCTAATCATAACTAGAGGAATATAAGAAAGTTATCTCCCAGAGCAAAAAAAGAAAGTACAAAATGGTTTCATATCCTCTCTTCCAAAAAATTAGTCTAAACATGAAATCTCTGAAAATGAAATTAATTGACTTGAGTTCAGCACCATGTCCAGAACAAAATGGTAGTACAGTCTTGGGTAAGCCAGTTAGATACCTAGGCTTAACTCTAAGTGTGGAAATAATAAGCCTCTTCACTTACATATCATGAAAGTCATATGAAATTTTCTCTTTACACAACTCTAGAACACTTTGAAACTTTTGTGTACTTTTGTATACCATTTGAAAGTAACCCTACTCCCAGCAAAGAAATTCAAAAACTCATCATGCTTTTTGCCATGTTGAAGGAAATAAGAGTTGTAAGATACTTGAATCTTCACAATCTAAGTTGTGACTTCAGCATGTCACTTAAGATTTCCAGCTCACAAGTAGAACAAGTGAATTAGATAAGGTGCTCTTTAATACTTATCCCTCTTCTGTGAATTGAATACTGTATAAGGAGAAGGAGAAATTTTTGTGCACCAGAAAAATGTGTGTATTGGATAGTATTTATTTATTCAATAAATATTTATTGGCTGCAGACTCCTTGCTTGGACTCGGAGAAATGAACAAGAGGTAAAGCCCAGACTCCGAGGGAACTTTCTAGATGAGAAGACAACAAGTAAACAAATAAATATGTAATTTCAGATAAGTGCAAGGAACAAAACTAAGGCCGGGTAAGAGTTTGGAAAGTGACTGAAGGTAGAGACATTTTTCAGTGACCATAGGGAAATGAGATGGTGATAACTGAGCAAAGACCTGAAGTAAGCAGGGGAGTGAAGAGTGGGAAGAACTGGAGATTCCAGGCAGGAGGAACTACAAATGCCAAGACAGGCTGGGTGTGGTGGGTCACGCCTATAATCCCAGCACTTTGGGAGGCCGAGGTGGGTGGATCGCAAGGTTAAGAGTTCGAGACCATCCTGGTTAACAAGGTGAAATCCCGTCTCTACTAAAAATACAAAAAAAAATTAGCTGGGTATGGTGGCGCACACCTGTAGTCCCAGCTACTCAGGAGGCTGAGGCAGGAGAATTGCCTGAACCCGGAAGGCGGAGGTTGCGGTGAGCCGAGATCGTGCCATTGGACTACAGTCTGGGTAACAACAGCGAAACTCCGTTTAAAAAAAAAAATGCCAAGACAGCGAGAATGGCCAGTGTGGCTGGACCAGAGTGAGGGAAGAGTGGCTGGAGGTGTGGACACAGGCTTGCACATGTAGGTCTGTGATCAACTGCAGGTACACTCGTGTGTAGGTTCAAGACCCAGTCAAGGTTCACTTTTTTCCAATATAAATGCAGTTGTTCATCACCATGTTTTAAATAGACTATTTTGTTCTATGAAATATAAAATCCTTTTAAAAAATCCATCAGTTATTGACATGTGGGTCCCTTTATAGATTATCTACTTTGCTTCCTTGATCCATATGTCTGTCTTTACGTCCAAATCACTCTCTCCTAATTAGTTACAGCTTTATAGTAAGTCTTGAAATTGGGTAGTACAAGCCCTTCAACATTCCTTTTTCTCAAAGTCACTTTAGCTTTTCTAGGGCCTTTTGTTTGTTTGTTTTGAGACAGAGTCTGGCTCTGTCACCCAGGCTTGAGTACAGTGGTACAAGCTTGACTCACTGTAACTTCCACCTCCTGGATTAAAGAGATTCTTCGGCCTCAACCTCCCAAGTAGCTGGGATGACAGACATGCACCAACATATCCAGCTAATTTTTGTATTTTTAGTAGAGGCGAGGTTTCCCCACATTGGCCAGGCTGGTCTCAAACTCTTAATCTCAAGTGATCTGCCTGCCTCGGCCTCCCAAAGTGCTGGCATTTCAGGCATGAGCCACCATGCCTGGCCTTCTAGGTCTTTCCTTACTACCATGTGAAAGACGGAAACTCTCTTGGTTCCCTCCTTCCATTCGCCTTCTACAATGCATGATGTGTGTATAATAAAATCTGATTTCCTGTGAACAACTTTATTCTCTTCTAAGAGCTTCATGCTTTAAAAAAGTCAAACAATCATGTTATAGTGACATTATATACTTACTGCTGCTTTGATTTCCTTGGATTCATTTGGCATTGATTTCCTAGCACACATCCTCATGAGGTGTTCCAAAGCTGAAATAATCTTCATGCTTAAACTAACTACCCTTACCCAATTGTTAGCAGATTTCTTTACCATATTATGGGTAAAATCAAACATCCTTGGTATTTTGTGATTTTTTTCCCTTTCTTAAAGTGTCTTTCCTTCTAAGTAAACTCTTTCCACCTATGTGCGTAATTTCCTCCCTGAGTAGTCCCCTTCTTAATTTTCTCCATGTTCACTGGCTCCTTCCTGCCGCAGACAGCCAGGCACACCTGTCTCTTACGCTATTTACTGCTGTAGCTCCCAGCCCCAGGTGGCCGCCAGTTGACACGACTCAGGTGCAAACGTGCGGTGCACACATTCTGTGGCCCTTACTTCTGTTCCTTGGCTTTTGTGTTGACACCAGGGCTTCGTTCCAAGAGACCCAGACGGGTACTTATGCATGGACAACTAGAAAGTGTAGGGATATTAACACTTTAGTGGAAACCAGAGATTGAATATTTGTCTTTTTTTTTCTCCTTATATGGATTGGCTTGAGACATAGTTTTGTGGTGTTTTGCAAGACAACTGTGCAAGACTGAGAAATATTTTGCTCAGAGAGGTGTATAAGCTTAATAATACATCATTATATGGGCTTTCTCTTTCTTCCTTGTCCCTTACCGCTCCTTCCGTAATTGTTCTAGCTAATAAAGTAGTACCACTTACGCTTTTTGCTTCAGGCTTTGCATTAACTATTCATGCTGCCATGGAACCAGGAATTGCTTTAGACAACACACCCTCAGGACAGATTTTTGGGAGCTGGATTACTCCCATATCTGATGGCAATGAGGATCTGATTTCTAGTTGTAAGCACATGTGATCACTCTGGGCATGTGGTACCATCACAATTACCAACACTTCCTCTGTGGTTAACTGAAATGTGGTACAGGTGGAAAAAATGTGTTGGGATCCTCAGTAGCTATATACCTAGACTTCTCTACCTAGACAGAGGACTCAGTGTTACACTCAGCATCTCCAACCACTAAGAAAGAGGTACAGTATTGGGGGTTTATTGAATTTTGGAAACAATATATATCATAATATTTCAAAATATTTTTTCAGTGCATTTATTTCTTTACTTAGAAGGTTGCCCATTTTTAGTGGCATCCAGAGTAAGAAAGGGTCTTCAGCATGTGCTGGCTGTGCTGCAACCTTCCTGTCCCTGGAAGTCTGTGACACAGTAGACATGATAGTGTTGCTGATATCTGCAGTATGGAAAAAAATGGTGAGTAGAGGTCTCTAGCAAGCCGCAATAAGGATTCGATAATGCAGACACCTAGAGATTTGGAAGGAGTTCATGCCTTTTATGGAGAACTGTTCTCCATTGTAAAATTGCCTGATTTTACATGATTCTGACACTAATGGGGACGGATTATTGGGTACCAAGTGCCTGTGTGACAGAAGTCACCCTTTGTAAGTTGGATAAACTGATCAAATATTAAACTGAGGTGGACATAGCAGCAGTCTACTTTATAATGGACTATTCAGGATCAAGCCCTAACCAGTACAGATGATACAAGCTATTGTGAGGACAGGTGGCACAGACTTCCTTGTCACATGTCCTTAATTAATGCTCTGGCACCTTTCTTCTGTCCATACATATGGCCTCTTGGAGGATTCCCTGTGAACTGCTAAAGAGAAAGGAAGCCATCAGGCATGGCTCACAAATAGTTAACAAGGTATGTCTATGCTAGCCAAAAGTTGATTGCTGCCACATTTAACTTCACTCATGAATGTCCCAGAAGGATAACAGCAAAGAAGACTTGCCTTAGTGACCAGAGTTGGTTGCCTTGGGCTCTACTTTCTGGGGTAACGTTGATGTGCTGCCTTCAAAGACCTGCTTATGTTCCCTCACCCTTCTACTAGCTGCTGTTTAAAGTTACTGTATCACTCTTTGCAACTGTCAGTATTTGCCGTAGACTTAAGATAAGGGATGCCAGAGATACAATGATTATAAGTTACATTTTGGGTTCCAATACTGTAGATTACATAAATTTGTGCAAAGGAAGTCTGGTTCAGTGAAATTTAAAGTCAGCTGAAAGGCCAAAAAAAAGGATGAAAAGGCAAAATGCAGCCTAGGAAGTGAGGGTATAAGCAAATGAAGTGAATTGACTTTAATGGAGTGGATGGTATGGTTTTTTTTGTTGTTTTTTTTTCTTTTTATTGCGTTTTAGGTTTTGGGGTACATGTGCAGAACATGTAAGATAGTTGCATACATACACACGTGGCAATGTGTTTTGCTGCCTTCTGCCCCTTCACCCACATTTGGCATTTCTCCCCATGCCATCCCTCCCCTGCTCCCCCCCGCTGTCCCTCCCCTATTTCCCCCAATAGACCTCAGTGTGTGGTGCTCCCTTCCCTGTGTCCATGTGTTCTCATTGTTGACCACCCGCCTATGAGTGAGAATATACGGTGTTTCATTTTCTGTTCTTGTGTCAATTTGCTGAGGATGATGTTCTCCATATTCACCCATGTCCCTACAAAGGACACGAACTCATCATTTTTGATTGCTGCATAATATTCCATGGTGTATATGTGCCACATTTTCCCAGTCCAGTCTATCATCGATGGGCATTTGGGATGGTTCCAGGTCTTTGCTATTGTAAACGGTGCTGCAATGAACATTTGTGTGCATGTGTCCTTATAGTAGAACAATTTATAGTCCTTTGGATATATACCCAGTAATGGGATTGCTGGGTCAAATGGAATTTCTATTTCTAGGTCCTTGAGGAATTGCCACACTGTCTTCCACAATGGTTGAACTAATTTACATTCCCACCAGCAGTGTAAAAGTGTACCTATTACTCATGGGTATGTTTACAGGAAGGTTGTGTACATAAATGCCTTAACAGAACTTTGATTTTAGTTCTGAATGGCAGCACCTTCTCCCCACCACCACACCTGCCGCCTCATTCTGTGATGCTGGGCCATTACCCAGAGCCATCAGCAGGGAGCTCCCCAAGCCTGGCCGCCACTCTGTGCACCCTGTGATCTGTCTTAGCGAGGTTATTCTTGCCTTTTACTTGCCATAAATGTACCTAAATGACAACTTACTGCTTGTTATTATTTAAAGCAGTGCTTTCATTGACAAAGAGGTCACAAGAGATGTTCAGGAAAATCAATTTTCACAGTCATTTGAGTTTAGGAAATGCAATGTAATATGTCTCCCTTTTCTGAAAATTCATCAGGCACATTTGCATATTAAAGGTTTTAAAAAGAGAGTAAAAGGCAATAAAAAGATACTTTTATCCTTATTTAATTCAGTGATTACCAAACGTATGAGTCTACATAATTCCATTTTATCTTTGTTTTAAATACCACCTCCACTCCCTCCACTCCTTCCCCTGCAAACATTTCATCCCTCTCTAATCACTCAGGGAGAAAGAAAAGCCGTCATAATAACTTTGAAGTTTTCATGTGGTACATTGGTGTTCAAAGAATTTTGGAGTTGAAAAGGACCTGAGAGAATGTCTAATCTATTGGATCACAAACATTTTATCACCAAAAACCATTTTGCTTAAATCTCTCTGCATATATACAAGTTTTAAAAGACAAGTTCTACCACTTAGAAAATTATAATGTCTTCTCTCTTTTTAAAACCAGTATGTACCTATGCAACAATCCTGCATGATCTGCATATGTACCCCAGACCCTAAGGTGCAAAATTATATGTGTGTGTGTGTGTGTGTGTATATAAAATATGTTTTTAAAATATACATATATAAAACCTAGCAAAGTGGTAGATAGCTGCCTGTGAAAGCCTTTAATTAACATTGAGTTATATATTTATTTTATTTTAATAATACTTTCAGCAAAAAAAAAAAAAAAAAGGCCCTTGACATTTTGGTTGACAAACTTTTAAGCTTTTTAAAAATGATTTTTTATTTCTATGATCTCGTAAGAATAAGAGGTCTATATTATGCCCATCCTCAACTATTTATTGATAACATACCTTGGTTTCAAAAAATTGAGCATCTTACTCTAGGCCCACTGCTGTTTGATACAACTCAGAGCTCCTAATTCCCTGATCAATGTTCTTCCTATTGCCTTTGATGTTTCTTTAGAGCAGAAGTTGGCAGACTTTTTCTATAAAGAGCCAGATAGTAGACATTTTAGTTCGTGTGTGTCAGAGTCCCTGTTGAAACAATTCAGCTTCGTTGTTGCAGTTGCAGAAGCGGTGGTAAG
Source organism: Leontopithecus rosalia (assembly GCA_028533165.1). Lineage (NCBI taxonomy): Eukaryota > Metazoa > Chordata > Mammalia > Primates > Cebidae > Leontopithecus > Leontopithecus rosalia. Next base: position 99,360,980 of record CM052661.1, read on the forward strand.
ACAATATGTAATGAATGGGTTTGACTGTATTCTAATAAAACTTTATTTACAGAAACAGGCCACAAGCTGTGAGCCACAGCTTGCCAATCCCTCTTTAGAGCACTTTGCCATACACTGCCTGGTTATAAGAATTATCTGGTCTATGACATAAAATGTGGTTTCCACTGTCTTTTCTGATTCTGAGTGAGGATGAGGCCTAGAAATCTGTGCCCTTTTCAAATGCATCAGGTGATTCTTATTTTCAAAGGAACGAGTCTGTGAAACACTGATTTGGGTATAGTATTCTTTTGTTTGTAATATTAGAAAACCATGTCAATTTATTTCCAGGTTTCAGTATTTAGTAATAGCTTTTCCAGTTTGTACCAGATCACGTTTGAGTCAAAGAAACTGAATATTTGGCTTCGATTTGGTTTAACAGATTAATTTGAAGTAAATTATTGGCTTGTGGTTTCGTTTATGGTACTGGTTCTTATATGAACTCTTAAATGATTTATTCCTGGTTCATCTGTGGTTCTTCAGTGGTAATAGCTTGAAGAAGGATCCAGAATCATTCTCTAAAGTATGTGATGACTGTTTAAGAAAATGCATGTTAATATATGTTAACATATGTTAATATATGCTGTACATAAATGTACTTGTTTTTCTATATACATACAGTAAAATCTCACAAAAGAAATGATAGCTAATTAGAAATGGGGTTTTATAAAGCAATTATAGGTGATATTAACATGATTTTGTACAGTTGAAAAAGTACATTCTTCTCATTTGATATTTATAATCCTGGGAGGTAGGTCTTTTTTTTTTTTTCTTGTTTTATAGCTGAAGAAACTGAGGGTCAAATCAAAAGCTGGTAAATGGAACTGGGGCATAAACTGAAGACTTTAAAGCTCAAATTCTGTGTTCTTTTCCCTGCAGTCTAGGAGATACAAGTCAAAAAGGCATAATAGCAGAAGCTAGGAAAAATAGATGAACCAAGAAAAAGCTTTTTATGAGTGTCTATCTCCCCAGTGATTCCCCATCTAAATGGAATCCTAGACTCTTAAGAGCCACTTCTCCACTCTTAAGTATCTTCAGATCCTCTGCTGTCTTAGAGAAAACCTTTTACAGCACTGAAGAACCCTTCTGGAGCCTGATAAATCCAAATCAAGAGTCCACACTTGATGAGGCCATGAAGGGATTCTCCGGAATCCTTGACTTGCTGATGAGGAAGGGAGGGCTCCTGAGGATTCGGCAGAGCTGGGTTCTCACCCATCTTCTCTATAAAGTCTTTCCCAGTTTTCCTTTTCATAGCTTTCTGAAAACCTGGTCAATTCTTCTTCGAGTCCTTCTGCAGACTTTTCATGGTTCTTATAATGCCTTTCATATACTGTTCTCTATTAAGGTGTTACAGGACCCTAATGAACGCCTTCTGTATTATGGGATTCCATACCAGTTAGGGCCTAACAAAAGCACAGCATTCAACATGTAGAGGTGACTGATAAACACAGGAAGGAAACAAGAAAGAAAGTGGGGAGGAAAGAAGGGGAAGCAAAGACAGAGAGAAAAGAGGGGAAAAGAAAACTGGAAAGTCAACAGAGCATGAGACAAAGCATAATTAATTGGCTGAGGAATATCAAAGTTAGTTTCTCTACCCTGTTATTTTCCTATTTCTTTCTTGTCCCAAAACTAAGCAAGAGTGGAATGATCTCCCCAAAGTCCCTTGTCCTCCTCTGATTGTTACAGCTGGATCAGGAACCTATTAATTGATGATGAGGGTCACTGCCTGTTTCTCCACAAAACCATGGGCACCTTGAGTTAAGGCCCCTTTCTTAGATAACATTTTACCCAGTTTCCCTGACTCCAACCTTTCTGTTCATTTTGTTGCATATGCAAATGTCAGATTAACCTGTAGCAAAGTTGTAGTAAACAGACAAAGGCTTACGATGTCTCCACACTGCCCAGGATGACCTGCATACTTTAGCTGACTTACTAGCCCTTTGTACACCAGGTCAGGTGTGGCTCTCTTGCCATTTACAGTATGATTCTCTTATTGCCAGTGACTGAAAAATTTCAATTCACAATTGTGTGCAAAATATTGCCTCAATCTGGTATTCCCCACTCTTTGTTAATTCTCTTTCTTTCAAAATACATTCTGAAAATACATCTCAAAGACAATCTCAGTCCTCAAAATCCCTTAAAATTTTGTTTCCCTGATATGTAGTATTCATCTCATTCTTATTTTATGAGAAGTACAACTATATAACAAAAGCACTAGTGCAACCATTGTGGAAGACAGTGTGGCGCTTCCTCAGGGACCTAGAAATAGAAATTCCATTTGACCCAGCAATCCCATTACTGGGTATATACCCGAAGGATTATAAATCGTTCTATTATAAAGACACATGCAAATGTATGTTCATAGCGGCACTGTTTACAATAGCAAAGACATGGAACCAACCCAAATGCCCACCAATGATAGACTGGACAGGGAAAATGTGGCACATATACACCATGGAATACTATGCAGCCATAAGCAACAATGAGTTCATGTCTTTTGTAGGGACATGGATGAATCTGGAAACTATCATTCTCAGCAAACGGACACAAGAACAGAAAATGAAACACTGCATGTTCTCACTCACAGGCGGGTGTTGAGCAATGAGAACACATGGACACAGGGAGGGGAGCATCACACACCAGGGTCTGTTGGGGGGTGCCAAGGAAGGGACAGCAGGGGTAGGGTGGGGAGGTCAGGGAGGGATAACATGGGGACAAATGCCAGATATAGGTGATGGAGGGATGGAGGCAGCAAACCACATTGCCATGTGTGTACCTATGCAACAATCCTGCATGGTCTACACATGTACCCCAGAACCTAAAGTACAATAAAAAAAAAAGATGTACCCTTTGCTATGTTCAGTTGTATGCCCTTAGATAATTTGCATAGCCATTTGGAGTCCATGTTTTCAAATCTGCAAAACAGCTTCAGGAAAGTGTCAGTCCCTTTTTGCATGTCGGCAACAAGTGAAAAACTACCTTGCTTGTAGCAGAAACTTAAACTCCTGTTTGCTGAATGACAGAAGCAACAGCATCTAACCCTGGGGTCAGAGAGAGACTGGGACCGCAGAGAGTAAGGGACAGGGCAGTTGGACCCAGATTGGCATCTGTTTTTTTGTACAGTCATGAACCTTTCTTTTCTTATTATGACTAGCAAGACACTAAAAAAATTTCCTTTTTCTAAGACCATATAAGGAAATATAACTATTTAGCAATATAATCTCTCTTTCAGAATGCTTTTCGTTAGGTGATATGAGTATTTATTGCTTAACAGTGGGCTCTTCAATGCCAGCAACCCCCAGTAACAAATTAGTGTAACAGTATGCTCCTCTATTGCTTCAAAATGTGCTGTCTGCTTGTTCTCATAAACAATCAACTCAACCTAATGACAAAATAAATATGAAGTAGTTCTAATGCTGTTCCACAGAAAATTTCTGCTTAATCATTGACTAAACTGATTACCAAAATATTTCATGGGAAAATTTAATCTGATTTATTTTTTATATTTGAACAATAGCAATAACACCTTATGCCAGTTGCTTATAAAACCTTAGCTAATAAATGTTATTGGAAAAATTGGATAAAAATTTAGACTCTGGAGCCACCCACGGACTTTTTAATTCATTAGATCTGGAACAGGGCCCAGGAATTTACATTTTTAAAGAAGCAGATGCGTAAACTATGACAATAATTTAAGCTTGTTTTTGTTGTGGTTTCTTCCTGCACCTAACATAATCATTACTTGACTTATGAGCTAGATATTAGCTGCCCATACTAATTACATTGCTTGAGAATCTCTGCAATGGGAATGCTGGCACAAAATTACCATTATTTTAGAATGTGGTCTCCTGGCTTGAATTTTCAACTAGCTCCTTAGTGATAACAGTGTCTAGTGATAGAGGATCTAAATTCTCCAAACATCCAACTGCTACCCCAGCCATCTTGCTGTGCACAAGCAGCAGAGTGAAAAACACACGAAAACAGATTCTGCAGAATAATTATTTGAGATGTGAAACTGCATGTTCTTTTGTCTTCTTTAGCCACCCTCATTTAAACTGTTTGGAGCAAAGATGCCAGTGCATTTTTATTCCTTTAGGGATATTATAATCACTGGATTTGTTTTAATTTTGAAAAATTACAAATACAGAAAACCTGAAGAAATTGAATAAAAATCCATTTACACTCGAACTCAGCAGTTAATATTTTACAAAATTTACTTCTCTTTCCTCTCCATGTCTGTCAACCTAACTGTACATTTTTATTGAATCTTTGAAAGTGAGTGGCAGACTTGCTGATACCCACCCTATATATTTCAGCATCTCTTCTAATTAAAAAGCCTTCACTTACATAAATGTAATACCAGGATCACAGCCGACATATTTAATACTGATAAAATAATACAGGCACATTCGATGGTTCCTTTTCCCACAACTAACCTATAGCGATTTTTTCCCCTCCAGATTTCAGTCAAGAACCACTTGTTTGCTAGGCATGGTGGCGCATGCTTGTAGTCCCAGCTACTTTGAAAGCTGAGGCCAGAAGTTCGGGGCCAACCAGGGCAACATAATATATAATGAGACTTCATCTCTTAAAATAAACACTTAAACACTTACTGCATTTGGTCATCCTATCTCTTTAGTCTTCTTTGATTATATTAATTTATCTACCTGCCTTTTTTCATTTTTCTTCTTTTGTCTTTCAAAATATTGACATTCTGAAGAGTGTAGAAACTTGTCTCTTATAATATCCTCCAACCTGGATTTGTTGTGTTTATTCTTCCTCGGGTTAAACATCTTTCCAAGAATGTCTACATGTATGTATTATTCACAGCCTGACATGAGAAGGTACACAGTGCTGATTTGTCTTCTTACAGGCAATGATAGCTTTAGTTACCTGGATATGGTAGATTTTGTCACATTTGCTTGTTGTAAATGTAACTTTCTTTTTGTAATTAATATTTTGTTCCTCACAAACTTACACCCAGTAGATTAAGTACCTATTGATGAACCTTACCTAGTTAAATAGCACATTGATGATTGCAAAATAGAGATTCTATCGTTACTTTTATATTTTTAGGTAGGTCAGAAAAAAGTTCCTACATATTGGGGAAAAGTTCTTCTTTAAATACTTTGTTTCCTGATCTTTGTATCATGGCCCTATGGATTCTTTTTATATTCATGATAATAAACCATTACCATTCTTCTCTTGGTACTGCTGTTTTTATTGAAGTAGCTGTACATTCGTATGCAGTTGTAGGAAATAACAGAGAGAACTCAAGGGTGACATTTTGCAAAACCATAGCATAATATCCTCCTAAGCCAGATACTACATCGATGCAATCCACTGATCTTATCCAGATTTTCCTAGTTTTGCTTTTATTCATTTGTGTGTATGTTCTATATATTTTTATCACCTGGTCCATTTGTGTATAAACAACACAGCCAAGGTACTAGAAATTCCAACTCCACAGGGCATCCTCGTGTTGCCCTTTAGAATAGCACTCACTTTCATGCCATCCCACCCCATCCCTAACCCTTGGGCACATGTCTTCCATTTCTAAAATTTGTTATTTTTAAATGTTATGTAAATTGACTCACATAGTATGTAACCTTTGGGGATTGGCTTTTTTCTCTCAGCATGATTCCCTTCTGACAGATCCATGCATAGATCAATAATTTATTCCATTTTATTGCTAAATATTCCATGGTGTGGTTACATCCCAATGCATTTAACCATTCACCTGTTGATGGATATCTAGGCCCATCTGGGGCCTTTAGAAATAAAAGTGCTATAAATACTCATGTGCAGATTTTATGTAGATGTAAGTTTTCATTTATTCATGATAAATGCTCAAGAGATTAATTGTTTATCCTTAAGGTAGAAGCTTAGTTTTATAAGAAAGTGCCAAAATGTTTTCCAAAACATATCATTTGACATTCCCACCAGAAATCTAATAGTAGTTCAGTTTTTACAGTCTTGCCAGCATTTACTGTTGTCACCATTGTATTAGTTTTACTTGGGCCATCTGGATAGGTGTGTAGTGATGTTTCATTTTTTACTGAATTTATCTTCCCTTGATAAGCAGTTTTGAAAACATTTTCAAGTGCTTATTTGCGATTCATATATCCTCTTCATTCAAATGTCTGTTCATGTATTTTGCCCATTTTCTAGTTGGATATTGGTTTTGTTTTTACTATTGACTTTGGAGAGTACTTTATAAATTCCAGATATTTGTTCTTTGTCAGATATGTGGTTTTCAAATATTGTTCCCTAGTCCATAGTCTGTATTTTCTATTTTCATCCTTTTCACATAGGGTTTCTATAGAGCAAAAGTTTTTAATTTATGAGGTCCAGTTTATTAGTTTTTCTTTTCATGAGTCATTCTTTTCATGCCAAATCTAAGAGCTGTTTGCCTAGTCTTAATTCCTTAAGGTTTTTCTTCCACTTTTAACATTATACAGTGTTGAGTTAATTGCTATGTAAGCTGTGAGGTTTATGTCAATATTGTCCTGCCTATGGATAGATGTCCAGTTGCACCAGTGCCATTTAAAGAAAAGGTTACCGTTCCTCCATTGAACTGCTGTGACACATTTGTCAAAAATCATTTGAACATAATTGTGTGGGTCTATCTGGGTTCTCTATTCTAATCATTAATCTATGTATCTGTCCCCTGCCAAGACCATGCCATTCTGATTACTACAGGTATATTGTGAGCCTTACGTATGAGGTAGAGTGATTCCTCCCACATTATTACTCATTGTCAAGATTGTTTTAGCTATTCAAGACCTGCTGATACTCATGCTAATTGCTGTGTCTTGAGTAATAAAGTTTTTCTCTGAACCAGGAGTCTTGTCACCTGCCAGGATTTATGAAAGAGTAACAGGTGGACTTGTTAGCTTCTGAATAAAGCAGATCTCAGATCCTTCACAATTCTTGATGTGTATTTCCTTAGGAAATATTAAATGAATGTGTTGGAAGGACCAATATGAACATAGATGTTTTAACTTTCTATTTAGAAATAATTACAGATTCATAGGGAAATTTCAAACATAGTAGAGAGTTCTTGTATACCTTCGATACTCAAAAATATGCAATCTTTGTGTTGTATATCAGCCCCCAATGGTTGCCTCTTACATACGTGTAGACCACCACTAAAACCAGGGATTTAATTTGATACAATGTGTATGTATAATTCCATGCCATTTATTACATGTGTGGTTCTGTGTAACCACTGCTGCAGTCTAGATACAGAACTGCTCATCACCACAGAGATTGCCTTATGCTACCCAATGACAGGCGCACACACTACACTCCCTCAGTCTTCCCAACTGCTGACAAGCACCATCCTGTTTTCCATCTCTCTAGTTTCATCATTCTGGGAATATTATATAAATAGAATCACGTGTCCTTTTTAGAGTAGCTTTTTCACTCAGCATAATTTTCTGAATATTTATCTGTACTCAATACACACAGTGAATTAAAAATAATATGACAAAATAGGGTCGAATTGTTATCAACATAGTCATGATTTAAAGGAGTAGGCTCATCTGTTAAAAGAAAAAGGTTTTCACATTGGCTTACAGGGCAAAATACATGCTAGTGGGAATGTAAAATTGTAGACATTGAAAAACAGTTTGGTAGTTTCTTCATAACAAAAAAAATGCATACAGACTATATAACCCAAAAATGGCACTCCTGAGCCTTTATTCCAGAAAAATAATAAACACTTAGGTCTACAAAATAAAACCTGTACATAACTATTCATAGCAGCTTTACTTGCAGTATCCTAAAACTAAATCAAGTTGTTCCTTAGAAGATATGTGGTTTTAGTCTGAAAAAAAAAATGGGTATTAATAATGACCAATCAATGTTTCATTTAAACCTATGAGTAGGTGTGATGTGGTATTGACAAGAATGTATATTTTGTCTATTTGAAGTAGAGAGCTCTGTAAATATTTATTAAGTTTACTTGTTCCATATCTGAGTTCGAGTCCTTGATATCCTTGTTAATTTTCTGTCTCATTGAATCTCAGTCTCTATGTATCTGGGTGTTAGGATCGTTAGCTCTTGTTGCATTGATCCT
>CM052661.1:99369198-99388601 GCA_028533165.1 Leontopithecus rosalia
TCTCATTGCTTGATTTTCTTCCTTCCCTTCCCTCCCTCCCTCCCTTCCTCCCTTCCTTCCTTCCTTCCTTCATCCCTTCCTTCCTCCCTCCCTTCCTCCTTCCCTCTCTTCCAGCCTTCCTCCCTTTCTCCCCCCCCCAAAAAAAAAGATGTGTGGTTAAACAAACTTCTCTAGGCATAAACAAAGACACTATTTCCTGAGTTTTTCCTTTTTTAAATGTATTTCTATGATGTTTAGAGTTTAAAGACCATTAATAATTCTTTTATCGATTCTTCTGGAATGTTCCACTAGTGTCTTGTTTGGTATTTTCTGATTCAAGAATCTGATTTCAAATGTTTTTTCCATTATAAGTTACTTAGTCTTTTACCTGGGTGCTGAAAGGAATATGTATTTATTCTTAAGCTCTGCAATTTTACTAGAGTATGTCTAGGAATTGATATTTTTTAAATTCCCCCAGTATATAATAGACCCCTTCAAAATATAGATTCAAGTTCCTTGATTTTGAGCAAGGTTTATTGAGTTATTGTTTTAAATATTAGTTTTGTTTTATAGTTTTGATTTTCTTCTTCGGGGATTCCAATTATGCATATTTTAGTTATGTTTCCCATTTGTATATCTGTATTTTTTTCCATATATTTTCTGTTTTTGACATTCTGACAGAAGGTATTTGCTTTCATTATGTATGCAGTTGCTTGAGGGTATTTAATGCAGATATGAGTGTGACGTTACAGTTTGCCTCTGATTTCTGGTCGTTTCAGGGAAAAAAAAATACCAGTTTTTATGTATTCTTTTTTAAATTTCTTCTGTTCGTACTTTGATTTTTACTAATTTTTAAATACTGCATTTTTCAAAATCTTCAAGGTAAATTCAGGAACATAGAGTTTGAGTGGCTCTCTCGGTTTAATTCTTGAGGATTTCTTCTGTGGTGCCCATTTGGTAGAGGAGGGCTGGTAGCTAAACTTCTGCTAATTCTAATTCTCTATACTTGTTTAGGAACATTACTTTTCACCACTTACTGCTTCTTTTCCTTCACCACTAAACCTCTAAAGGATGAGTCCCTCTGCTCTATGACAGGATTTTCATGACACTGGCCCCTCCTGTTCTATGCACTTCCAATACTCTTCCTGTTGATTCTCCAGTCAAGAAGCCTCTGTCCATCAAGTCTCAACAGTATCATCTCTATTTTCCCCTCAGGGTGGGGCCCCTTTTATGTGGGAGTAAATTGATCAATGTCCCACATTCCTAAGCAGGTTCCTCCACTCTCTCCTTTCTTCATATGGTCTATCTATCTAGCTGTCTAATCTCTCTAATCTATCCATCCCATCTACCTATTCCTCCATCCACCTCATCCCTCCATCTACCCCTCCCTCCATCAGTCTATCCATCTTATCTTTCTGTCTCCATTATGGAGTACTTCATAATGTACTCCACAACTGGTCTTCTAGTTTCATTTTTTCTTATATACTTGTAAAGTGAAGTTTCTGTGTTTGTTATTTCTTGGTTATGCTAGAATTGAAAGTTCTGGTGCTTTCATTGGCTCTTTTGGTTGAAGGGTATGATGTTGGAGGGTTTGTGGAGAAATAAGGCAGCCGTCATCATCCTACAGGACTCTGGAAGTCCCGCAGCTCTCAGATTGTAAGCTGCTCGTTCAAACCACATCACTTTCAGTAGGTGACTCTTTAAGTCCATGAAGATGCAAACAGCCAAGAGATGTGAAAGTAAGTGGATTTCATCAGGCTAAACAAGGCACTCAGTCCTTAAAGAGGGATCAGAGCTTGGGTTGTAGGCATGTGTGTGATATACTGTGCCCTTGTTTCCTGAGCACTCCACTCCCCACTCTGCCCAAGCACTCCCCACTCCCTGGACTCCCCATAAACTTTTGAGCAGAATGTGGGAGAAGGAGACATGAAAAGCACTAGGGAGTCTGCTGGTGATTTGGAAACTTATGTCTCCTACTTATTTAAAGGCTTTTCTGAAAATGAAAATCCCATAGATCCACCCCATGCCATCAGGCTGGGGGAGAGGACAGAAGAAGTGGTGACTGACATAGTAAATTGGATGAGAAGCAGAGAAATGCCTTTCTCTGCCCACAGGCAGGGATATGTTAAATAGGACCCTGTTAGTGAAGGCTGCAGTTTTAGCTGCCCAGGGAGAGCCAGAATGAATTTATCTTTATTCATTTGTTTACACGCTGCTTTATTATAGGGCAGGATTACAGTGACTAGAAGGCTGTCAAATACTTGTTTAGCGATCATGTAATCACCATGAAGCCTGGCACGTCCTTCTTTCTCCTTTTCTCTTTGAAAAATACTTTAAAATTTTACTTTTTGTTTTTATATTACATACCTAGAAAACAAAACTGTGGCCAGAGTCATGTCTTCATAAATACTTTAGCTACCTAAAATTATTTACAACAATTATTATTGTTGAGGTAACAGTTAAAAAGAAATCAATTCAAAATGTTAATTGTGCTGAATTTCAGAATATTATTGGTAAGTTGGGTACAAACCAAGGTTATAGTGTATTTGTGTCTGAACAAAAAAAACAAACAAAGCCCATTTTCTAATCTGTACACAAAACCCCTGAGTCATGAGTTTGTCAGTGTAACAAATATGCACATTGTATTTTAGGTTTTAGGTACTCCGAACCTAAAATAAAAGTTAAAATATTTTTAAAGACCATTTTCTTTCTCTTTTCCATTGAAAAGGATGTATGCACCATCCTATTAATGAGAGTTTATGTAAATGACCTTTACTGGGAATTTTAAAATCATAATAAAATGGCCTATTAATATCTCTAGCATAAAAACTAGGAATTAGAAGACATGGCGACGTGAAAGTAAGTGTACTGAATATCCTCTGTTCATTGATAGTTGGAATATCGTTGCCCCAGACTCAGCAGTTCTGAGCACTCCAGTTGTCTTTGGCTAAGTGCCAGTGCATGTTCTGCTTATGCCTAGATGGAATTTGTAGAAAATAATAAGAACAGCCCCCTGTTCCCATCAGCAATAAAATAGCTGTTCATGCAACTGGGAACAGTAGTAAATTCTTTTTTATTTCCTAGTTCCTATGCAGAAGGTCAAATCCCTAGCCAATTTCAGATGTAAAGTATGTTAAACATCTATAAATTAAGAGCAAGAACATGAGCTGAATCTTACATTATAAAAGAGACATGTTTTCTACTGAGGCACATAATCCCAGTAGATATGATATTATTAGAGCATAGCATCCAGATGGCATATTCTTGCATCCTGATTATTCTGTAGCAAAGAAGTCTTCTCGACTTCTCTTACCATCCACACAGCTTCCCATTGGTGAAGCCTGTGGTTATGTCCATTCCCAAGAAAACATGTGTGCCTGAGGCAGGAGAGGGACACTTGTATTTTTTCCAATACCTATCATTAATCAAATTTAAAAGGCTCATCTAATCACAGAAAAAGAGGAAGGCTATATTGTTTAAAAACGGTTACAATAAAGCTTTTCTCATAGCCATTTATTCTACAATGAAAGCTTCCTTTCTCAAATAATATATGACCATATGACCATTTAAACCAAGACTCCTTGTCAGATCTAAAAAGTGACAACCTTCATTGCATGAACTAGACTTCCACAAATCCATATTAATGATGAAAACAGGTATTTTAGTTTGGGAATGGATGGTGTTTTTAATTTGGGATGGATCCCTTTTACTGCCAGGGATTAGCTTATTTCTTTTAGGGTGAATGAGCATCATTTATCTCACTCAATAGATATTACTAGAATTCATCTTACTATGAGGAACTTTTCCTGCATACCCCTTTTTAAGGATAGCAGAGTCCTAACAGACTTTACACTTGGAAAATGCAATAAAATCAACTAAAAATGGATTGGAATTAATGAGATTAGTAAAGGGTGTGATATAAGATCAATACATGGAAATCAAGGACAAACAATACATATTTAGAAAAACCCATAGAAACGTTATTTTTAATGACAAAATTCTAGTAAGATTTTAATAGTAAAATGTTTGAGAAATGTGCAAGACCTAAATAAAAACAGATATATACATCCTTATGAAATATAATCTGTCATAAAAACAGTATACATCTTTATGAATATTCATCTATTATTGCAATGCGATCTCAAAAAGTATCTTTTTTTAAAAGTAAAACTTGACCCACTGATCCTAAAATACATCTCTTATGGGATGCCTTCCCTTCTTAGAGTCCTCTATATAAGGCTTAGACAGCCAAAATTCCCCACAGAGTAACTTTCCTTTCCAAGGGTAAGTACATGGGATTAACGCTTTGCGCCTACCTTCTGTTGTTCTTAGGCCAGTATGGTAGGCAGCATGTCTAACAAGAATTTGTGAAAATTTTAGATTTTTCCATAAAATTATCATTTTTTAAAAACAAGGTTGGTTGAATTTATGTATTTGTAAAGAGGATACAGGGAATACAACTGCTTTGTGGGTTGAAGACTTTAATCTTAAGTGAGAGTTTCAGTCTCTGAGCTAAGAGAATTCATGAAAGGGTTCAAGATGCCTCCTGCCCTGAGCCTAGCGTAAGGTTCTGTTTGAGAGGATCTGCTACGGACAGTGAGCAAACCCCTAGACATCTTCCTTATCACATATGAGCCACGTCAGACCTGGGGTCCTAACAACAAAGGAATAAGCAGGAAATGCGTAGATATTGCTTGGCATATATTTTGTAAGAAATAAAACAAACTTTTTCCACAGTTTAATTACATTGGTTTTCCAAATTTTCAGAGCAAATTTTGGTTAAAATGGATTAAAAACTATCTTATTCAATGAAGGGAGGTAGCCCTTGCTGTTCAATAAGAGTTAAGTTTCAGTTATGCCAGAAGAATAAATTCTAGAGATCTTCTGTACAACATTGTGCCTACTTTGAACAATACTGCACCATACACTTACAATACTGTGATCTCATTTTCAGTGTTCTTACCACAATTAATATATAGCCAAGACAAGAAAAAAATTGTCTTCCAACTCCTTCATTTTTTTTCATGCTTCTATTACTGTTTTTAATTTACAGATACCCATACTTTTTCTTCAACTGTTTTTTTTTAATTGCATTTTAGGTTTTGAGGTTCATGTGAAGAACATGCAAGATTGTTGCATAGGTACACACATGGCAGTGTGATTTGCTGCCTTCCTCCCCTTCACCTATATCTGGCATTTCTCCCCATGCTATCTCTCCCCAACTCCCCACCCCCCGCTGTCCCTCCTTTTATCCCCCCAACAGACCCCAGTGTGATGCTCCCCTCCCTGTGTCCATGTGTTCTCATTGTTCAACACCCACCTATGAGTGAGAACATGCAGTTTTTGGTTTTCTGTTCTTGTGTCACTTTGCTGAGAATTATGGTTTCCAGGTTCATCCACGTCCCTACAAAGGAACACGAAGTCATCATTTTTGATTGCTGCATAATATTCCATGGTGTATATATGCCACATTTTCCCCATACAGTCTATCATTGATGGGCATTTGGGTTGGTTCCAGGTCTTTGCTTTTGTAAACTGTGCTGCAGTGAACATTCATGTGCATGTGTCCTTATAGGAGAATGATTTATAATCCTTTGGCTATACACCCAGTAATGGGTTTGCTGGGTCAAATGGAATTTCTATTTCTAGGATCTTGAGGAATTGCCACACTGTCTTCCACAATGGGTGAACTAATTTACACTCCCACCAACAGTGTAAAAGTGTTCCTACTTCTCCATATCCTCTCCAGCATCTGTTGTCTCCAGATTTTTTAATGATCGCCGTTCTAACAGGCATAAGATGGTATCTCAATGTAGTTTTGATTTGCATTTCTCTAATGACCAGTGCTGATGAGCATTTTTTCATATGTCTGTTGGCCTCATGTATGTCTTCTTTTGTAAAGTATCTGTTTATATCCTTTGCCCACTTTTGAATGGGCTTGTTTTTTTCTTGTATATCTGTTTCAGTTCTTGGTAAATTCTGGATATCAGCCCTTTGTCAGATGGGTAGACTGCAAAAATTTTTTCCCATTCTATTGGTTGCTGATTCACTCTAATGACTGTTTCTTTCACTGTGCAGAAGCTGTGCAGTTTGATTTGGTCCCCTTTGTCTATTTTGGCTTTTGTTGCCAACACTTTTGCTGTTTTGGTCATGAAGTTCTTGCCTATGCCTATGTCCTGAATGGTATTGCGTAGGTTTTCTTCTAGGGTTTTTATGGCTTTGGGTCTTAGGTTTAAGTCTTTAATCCATTTGGAGTTTATTTTGGTGTAAGGTGTCAGGAAGGAGTCCAGTTTCTGCTTTCTGCACATGGCTAGCCAGTTTTCCCAACACCATTTATTAAACAGGAAATCCTTTCCCATACTTGTTTTTGTCAGGTTTGTCAAAGATCAGATGGTCGTAGATATGTTGTGTTGCCTCCAAGGCCTCTGTTTTGGTACCAGTACCATGCTGTTTTGATTACCGTAGCCTTGTAGTATCGATTGAAGTCTGGTAGTGTGATGCCTCCTGCTTTGTTCTTTTTGCTTAGAATTGACTTGGCTATGTGGGGGCTCTCTTTTAGTTCCATATGAAGTTTAAAGTGGTTTTTCCAGTTCTGTGAAGAAGGTCATTGGTAGCTTGATGGGGATATCATTGATTTTTTAAATTACTTTGGGCAGTATGGCCATTTTCATGATACTCATTCTTCCTAACCGTGAACATGGAATGTTTCTCCATCTGTTTGTGTCCTCTCTTATTTTCTTGAGCAGTGGTTTGTAGTTCTCCTTGAAGAGATCTTTTACATCCTTTGTTAGTTGTATTCCTAGGTATTTTATTCTCTTTGTAGCAATTGTGAATGGCAGATTGTTCTTGATTTGGCTCTCTTTAAGTCTGTTATTGGTGTATAGGAATGCTTGTGATTTTTGCACATTGATTTTGTATCCTGTGACTTTGCTGAAGTTACTTATCAGTTTCAGGAGATTTTTGGCTGAGGCAATGGGGTCTTCTAGATATACAATCATGTTGTCAGCAGATAGAGACAATTTGACTTCCTCCTTTCCTATTTGAATACCCTTTATGTTTTTTTCTTGCCTGATTGCTCAGGCTGGAACTTCCAGTACTATACTGAATAGGAGTGGTGAGAGAGGGCATCCTTGTCTAGTGCCAGATTTCAAAGGGAATGCTTCCAGTTTTTGCCCATTCAGTATGATATTGGCTGTTGGTTTGTATAAATAGCTTTTATTATTTTGAGATATATTCCATCAATACCTAGTTTATTGAGGGTTTTTAGCATAAAGGGCTGTTGAATTTTGTCAAAGGCACTCTCTGCATCAATTGAGACAATCGTGGTTTTTGTCTTTGGTTCTGTTTATGTGGTGGGTTATGTTTATAGACTTGCATATGTTGAACCAGCCTTGCATCCCTGGGATGAATCCTGCTTGTCCATGGTGGATAAGCATTTTGATGTTTCAATCAGCTTGCCAGTATTTTATTGAAGATTTTTACATCTATGTTTATCATGGATATTGGCCTGAAGTTTTCTTTTCTTTCTGAGTCTCTGCCGGGTTTTGGTATCAGGATAATGTTGGTCTCATAAAATGATTTGGGAAGGATTCCCTCTTTTTGGATTATTTGGAATAGTTTCAGAAGGAATGGTACCAGCTCCTCTTTGTGTGTCTGGTAGAATTTGGCTGTGAACCCATCTGGACCTGGGCTTTCATTGTGTGGTAGCCTCTTAATTGCTGCCTCAACTTCAGACCTTCTCATTGGTCTATTCAGGGTTTCATCTTCTTCCTGGTTTAGGCTTGGGAGGACATAGGTGTCCAGGAATTTATCCATTTCTTCCAGGTTTACTAGTTTATGTGCATAGAGTTGTTTGTAATATCTCTGATAATGGTTTGAATTTCTGTGGAATCTGTGGTGATATCCCCTTCATCATTTATTTTTTTATTTTTTTCTCTTTATCATTTTTTATTGCATCTATTTGGTTATTCTCTCTTTTCTTTTTTATTTAATCTGGCTCGTGGTCTATTTTGTTGATCTTTTCGAAAAAACAGCTCCTGTATTCATTGATTTTTTGAAGGGTTTTTTGTGTCACTAGCTCCTTCAGTTCTGCTCTGATCTTAGTTATTTCTTGTCTTCTGCTAGGTTTTCAGTTTTTTTGATCTTGCTCCTCTAGCTCTTTCAATTTTGACAATAGGGTGTCAATTTTAGATCTCTCCTTGCTTCTCAGGTGGGCATTTATTGCTATATATTTTCCTCTAGAGACTACTTTAAATGGCAAATTGGATAAAAAGCCAAAACCCATGGGTGTGCTGTATCCAGACCCATCTCACATGCAAGGATACACTAAGGCTCAAAATAAAGGGATGGAGGAAGATTTACCAAGCAAATGGAGAACAAAAAAAAGCAGGAGTTGCAATTCTCATCTCTGATAAAATAGACTTTAAACTAACAAAGATCAAAAGAGACAAAGAAGGACACTACATAATGGTAAAAGGATCAATGCAACAAGAAAAGCTAATGATCCTAAATATATATGCACCCAATACAGGAGCACCCAGATACATAAGGCAAGTTCTTAATGACTGACAAAGAGACTTAGACTCTGACACAATAATACTGGGAGACTTTAACACCCCATTGTCAATATTAGACAGGTCAACAGGACAGAAAATTAACAAGGATATCCAGGACTTGAACTCAGACCTGGACCAAGCAAACCTGATAGACATTTACAGAACTCTCTACCCCAAATCCACAGAATATACATTCATCTCAGCACCACATCATACCTACTCTAAAACTGATCACACAATTGGAAGTAAATCACTCCTCAGCAAATGCAAAAGAACGGAAATCATAACAGTCTCTCAGACCACAGTGCAATGAAGTTAGAACTCAGAATTCAGAAACTAACTCAGAACCACACAGCTTCATGGAAACTGAACAACTGGCTCTTGAATATTGACTGGATAAACAATGAAATGAAGGCAGAAACAAAGATGTTCTTTGAAACCAATGATAATAAAGACACAACATACAGAATCTCTGGGACACATTTAAAGCAGTCTCTTGAGGAAAATATATAGCAATAAATGTCAACTGTTCTTTTTGGTATTTATTCATTGCAGAGTCTAAATACCCTTCATCAAGGCAGTGGTTAAAATTTAAAAACAATCTTAATATGGAATCTGCTCCAGCCATACATTCATACATAAACAGTTTAAAAAACAGTCTTAGACTCTATGTGGAGAGCTGTAGAAAGCATATTGCTGGTAAGCAAAAGGGCTCTCTCCCCAACTTTACAGAGGAAATAGAAGTTACCTTACCATCATAGCATAATTCCCAGTATGAATTCTTTAAACACCTGTGTGTGTCCTCTCCACATGAGCCTCCTGTAATAATGGGGGAAGTATAATAACATCAATACCTCTACCTATAGTTTTGATCATACCACCTCCTTGAAGCACAAATAATCTGCTCTGCCTTTTATCCCATGTGTAATCCAATGCCTCCCTCAAAACTAGATCTTTCCCATAGTATTTTAGATGTAGTCCAATTTCTACACTTTTTTTTTTGAAAACTTGTCCCTGCTTTCCCTTTATCTTTATCTTCTCACCTTCACAGCTGGACATTTTGGCTCCTTTTTAGGAAATCCAATCCCTGCCCTGCATTGCATCATCAGAACCACCCCCCGTTTTCCTTTTTTTTTTTGAGACAGAGTCTTGCCGTGTCACCGAGGCTGAAGTGCTATGGCAAAGTCTTAGGTCACTGCAATCTGAAGTGATTCTTCTGCCTCAGCCTGCCAAATAGCTAGGATTACAGGCACATGCCACCATACACACAGGTAATTTTTGTATTTTTTAATAGAGATGAGGTTTCACCATGTTGGCCAAGCTGGTCTCGAACTCCTGAACTCAAGTGATCCACCTGCCTTGGCTTCCCAAAGTGCTGGGTTTACAGGCCTGAGCCACCATGTCTGGCCCCTTTAATCTCTTTTCTGTGTTATCTCCTTGCAAAGCAGGCTAATAAACATCTCTCTGACCTCCATTGGTTAAATGATAGTAGTATTTTAAGTCATTTGATTATTCAGAATGCATTCGATACAAAATAAAAAAGGAAACTAAGTTAGCCTTAAAAGTGAATTGATTTGATAACCAAAAGAGCAATGAGAGAAGGGCCTTTGGACAGTTAGTATCCTTGTGATTCTCTCTGCTTTAACCTTGCTTCGTGCTAGCCTCTCTTACAACAGTGGTGGCTCCCACAGGCATTTACACACAGCTTGTGGAAAACTAAGGGCGTTCTTGTTTCATCACCAAGGAGCAATTGTATGAGTAATTTTTCTTTCAAGCCAATCCATGAAACAAAGAGGATTAGAATGACAAGTGAATTTTCAGAGGAGTTGGGTTTTTTAATATAATACACTAAAAATAAAAAGCACCTATTTATTGAAATCTAGACTCAACCATTTTTAACTTTGTTCACATTTAACTCTTGGTTTTAGAAGACGAATATTTCATATAGATAGGAGACGTTGACTCACCCAGGCTTCCTTCTTTTTACAAAGAGTGTGATGGGAAAATCCCAGGACTGTACAGAAGAACATCCCTCAGAAACTGGGAAGGAGCTGACAGACCAAAGAAGGACTTAGACACTTCCAGCCTGATGAGTAGATGAGTTTACTGGGATTCACAAACAGGACATTCTCCAGCAGCATCAGGACAACTCCAGTGATCCACCCGCCACACGCCTCTAAGCTGCTTTTTAGCTGATTTTTTTGGCTCTTTGCCTGCTGCATGTGATGAGACTGTTTTCCTTGGTATGTTCCCAGATACACTCTAGGATGTTTGGGTTCTCAGGGACACCTGCTCCTCAGCTGAGCACCAAGGCCTTGGCTCATTTCCCAGCTTTTAGGGTTCAAGCAGCGGACACACACCCTTAAGTAACCTGGTGGGAGAAACACTCTACAGAGAAACGTGTTATTTTTACTACATAATCAAACTTGAAGAAAGCATAGAGATTATACTAGCTGCAAGAAATTAAAAATCAATTTAGAATAGTAAGGACAAACAACTATCTGTTGGTCTATGTTATTTTCAGACCCATGACTATTGCCTAAGGGGGTGATGTCTTTTTTTTTTTTTTTTTGAGACAGAGTCTCTCACACTGTTTCCCAGGTTGTAGTGCAGTGGCAAGACCTCGGCTCACTGCAGTCTCCACCTCCTGGGTTCAAGCAATTCTCCTGCCTTAGCCACACGAGTAGCTGGGACTAGAGGCATGCACCACCACGCCCAGCTAATATTTTTGTGTTTTTAGTAGAGACAGGGTTTCACCATGTTGGCCAGGATGGTCTCAATCTCCTAATCTCGTGATCCGCCTGCCTCGGCCTCCCAAAGCGCTGGGATTACAGGCGTGAGCCACCACGCAGGGCCAATGTCTGTATTTTTAAAGATTCACTGTGGAATTCTACTTCTGGCTATGGGGGACCCACTTTTATCACACCAACACTGTTGTTAAAAACAAGTACAAAATGGGTATTTTTCAAAATCATCTATGTGAAGGTATCTAAGAAACATCAAAGCAAGTGGATTTAGAGAAGCCGAGATTCAGGATAGAAAGCCAACATATGTTTAAGTGAGTCTAACCTTTAAAACCATCTATAGTTTGAAGTGTTTGCCACTTTGTATGTAGCATAGGCTGCAAGCCCATGGAGAAGAGGCTATGGCAAAAAGCTGAGAAGAGTTTTAGGCAGTCTTACGAGGTGGGGACCGGGGCAATTAAAAAAATAAAAGAGAGGGGAGCTGGGGGGAATTTTAGTGCTTCCAAGGCAGCCAGGACTCGAGGAGCTGAGGTCCTGGAGAAAAGGAAGTACAGAGAAGTGAGCCTGACATTTGAGTCCATGTTGCTTCCCAAGTCACTTGCCATCTGGTAGGGAATCACTAAGGGGCTGAGAAGCCAAGCTGAAGGTGGTGGCTGAGGGAGCTTTCAGGAGCCTCATGATATTGGGAGTCAAATTTGGATTTCAGGATCTACCAAGGAAGAGGGACTTCTGAAACATCCCACATTTCTGGTGGGATTCTGAAGCGCTATAACCCAGGAATAAAGACAAACTGAACAAAGTCTAGTCCTTACAAAACCCAAAACTCAGATTTGAACCAGCCAAGTCCCAGACTGGGTAAAACGGGTATGTCTCTAACCACGTGCAGTAAAGCAAATTGATAAAGACAACATCATTCAGACCTTTGTCATCTGGACAGAGATAAACATCGTTGAGATCCTCAAATTCTCCCTATAATGTTTCAAACATACATTCCAGCATTCAATTAAGTATTACCAGTCATTCCAAGAGAAAAAAATGGTTACTAGAAACAGGGCCACAGATTGTCCAATATTGGAGTTATCCTACATGGGAGTAAAAATAGCTGTGATTAACATGCTCAAAACTTCAACAGAGGACTGAAACCTCTAAAAAACGAATTAAACAAAACTTCTGAAATCCTACAAATGAAAGTAAAATGTAGTGAAGATTTACAATTGATTTAAAACAGTTGAGGAGTATGTTAGTAAACACAAATGGGTCACTAGAAATACATAGACTACAGAAGAAAAAAAGCAAAAATAAAAATAAATGATGGATAAGATGCAGTGAAAAAGTCTAACATACTTATCATTGGGTTTCCAGAAGTTTAAGGAAAAAAAATTGTGTAAAGGAAACAGTTGAATGGAAATTGGCAGATAATTTTTCCAATATGACGAAAGACACCAAGAGACAAATCCACATTGCTATGTACTTGAATGGGGACACACACACACACACACAATTGTAAACTTGTCTAGGGCAGGAAACCTGACATTGACATTGAGTTGACATGAAGTCAGGGCTCTGGGCTAAAATTTTTTGCATGAAATCTGGCTCTTTCTTTCTTTAAAAAAGAAATAGCAAAATTTGACTCACCCTCAGAAAGTAATGAGAAAGGGTGACACATCTCTCTCAGAATTAAGATGGTGAATTGTCATCTAAATGAAGGTTTGCCCCTCTTAGGAATATCATATCCCAATATAAACTACTTGCATATAAAAGAATTCCAAGCTAATATTAAACTCAGACTTGTCCAGAATTGCTATCTGCTGTAGGGCTTTGAAGGAGTCAGAGATGAAACAGTTCTGTTAAGAGGCCTTAAGAATTCCAGGCTCATTGGACACAGTGGTGCACGCCTGTAATCCCAGTACTTTGGGAGGTAAGGCAGGTGGATCACTTGAGTTCAGGAGTTCAATACCAGTCTGAGCAACATGGCAAAGCCTTGTCTCTACAAAAAATACAGAAAATTAGCTGGGTATGGAGGTGTGCACCTGTAGTCTCAGTTACTCTAGAGGCTGAAGCAGGAAGATATCCCAAGTCTGAGAAGTCAAGGCTACAGTGAAACATGACTGCACCACTGTACTCCAGCCTGGGCAACAGAGTGAGACCCTGTCTCAAAACAAAACAAAACAAAAAGAGACCCAGGTTTATGAGGTTTCTACAGGAAGAGAATAACCTTTATGAAGATGAGCTTACTTTAATAAAATAGCACCAACCACATAAATAAGTCATAAGGAGGAAAATTCACCAGATGCAAAACAAAAAAGCAAATTAGCATCCTAAGAACAGCAAATAAGAAAAGTTATACAATAATAGCAAATAATTTTATTTAAAATAAATATGTAAGAAAAAATAGACATTATATTGGAAGGGTGTAATATAAAAGACAGAATAAATGTAAAACAAACCAATAGAACTTTGAGATGTTTTTAAATGCCTTTGAAAAGGAAAGGATTATATAAAATCAGTCTCTCTGAGGGGATTGCTATTTACTTAGAAGATGAATCTGGATAAGTCATCAAGTATGCAGCAATCAAAAATGATGAGTTCGTGTCCTTTGTAGGGACATAGACGAATCTGGAGAACATCATTCTCAGCAAATTGACACAAGAGCAGAAAATGAAACACCGTATATACTCACTCATAGGCAGGTGATGAACAATGAGAACACATGGACACAGGGAAGGGAGTACCACACACCGAGGTCTATTGGGGGAAATAGGGGAGGGACAGCGGTGGGGGGGAGTGGGGGAGGGATGGCATGGGGAGAAATGCCAAATATGGGTGAAGGGGCAGAAGGCAGACAAACACACTGCCATGTGTGTACCTATGCAACTATCTTGCATGTTCTGCACATGTACCCCAAAACCTAAAATGCAATAAAAAAGAAAAAAAAAAAAGTTCACCACCTCACAGCAAAAAAAAAATAAAATGCAGCACAAAGGCCAGGCACGGTGGCTCACACCTGTAATCCCACCACTTTGGGAGGCCGAGGTGGGTGGATTGCTTGAGCTCAGGAGTTCAAGACCACCCTTGGCAACACAGTGAAACCTTGTCTCTAATAAAAACTACAAAAGTTAGCCAGGTGTAGTTGCAGGTGCCTGTAATCCCAGCTACTCAGGAGGCTGAGGCAGGAGAATTGCTTGCACCTGGGAGGCAGAGAGGTGGCAGAGCAGCCTGGGTGAAAGAGCGAGACTCTGTCCCCCCACCCCCAAAAAATGAAGCAAAAAATATGAAGATATAAAAGCCTTAATCTAAAATATGAATGAAATATGATATGATAAAAATAAGATGAAAAGATGAGAATGTCTGCCATACTTTCAACCTATATATGACAGGATTTGCAATGAAAGAAACAATGGTGAGTAGGAAAGAGGCAACATTCAAATGGTAATAGCTGAAACAGAAGTCCAGAATTGAAGAAAGACTTGTGTTGTTGACCATTACATCAAGCCAACAAGTAGACACATGAGAGTGATTATGTAAAATTAAATATAAACAATCTTAAAAGCAACCCCAGAGAAAAATCAGACTGCTGTTAGAATGGAATGAAGAATGAATAGATGACTCAATGGTAGCAACAATAAGACAAAAATACCCTAAAAAAGTGTTTTTGTAATGCTAGGGAAAAGCAACAGAAAAGATAAATTAACACTGAATAGTAAAGGTAGCAAGAAAGATCTTTTCAGAACTGTAAAAGCAAAGGAAATTGATTAACCTAGATCTTCACAGAAAGGAGTACTAAAAATATCTTTATGAAGAGGAAAGTAAAAACAGAAAGGAGGAAGATTCAAATCACAATAATGAGACAGTATCACAAAGCGGTTTAGAGTGTAGGTGTGCTGTAGGCCATGCTGTGTGACAAAGAGTAAATTACTTCACCTCTCTGTGCCTCCATTTCCACATACGTTCAGTGGAAAGATCAGTCATAGCAGCACTTGCATCATAGATGTGTCACTGGCACATAGTGTAAGTTCAATAAATGCTGATTTAAAATAAGTTGCCAAATTTACAGTAATATTGATGTAAAATGCTAAGATAACTATTTCAAGACTTTAAAAACAACAGACAACATAAAAGTATAATGTTGGACAGTGATACGGTACAAAGATAAGAGGAAATTTGATTAAAGTATTCTGAGATCAATATTTTTTCTTACACATGAGAAAGGGAGACAATAAAGAAAATGCAATGGATACTGCAGAAGAGTGCAGGTGTGAGCGCTGGACCACCAGTATTTAATTAAATTAAATATGTAAGAAAAAAATAGACATCAGTATACCTGGGAGCGCGTTAGAATGCAGCTTCTCAGGTTGCACCCAAGATCTTCTCAATCAGAAATTCCAGGAGTCCAAGAATCCACATTAACAACCCACCCCCACCCTGGGTATTTATAATGCATAATAAATTCTGGGGTGCTCTCTTAGAGAAGATAAGAAAGGAGGACAGAAAAACAGAAAATTCATGGCAAGCAGAAAACACAAGCTGAGAAATGACCGATAAACAATCCAAATGTAAATACATAACGTTTTTCTACGATTTCTCCAATTGAATTGAAAACCTAGTTATATACTTTTTACAAGATAAATGCACATACAGCGGAAGGTCCACAGTGATAGAAAGTAAAAGGTGGGAGGGATTAGTGCAGTTTGGTGGGTTGGATTATTATTTCGGATGCTTGCCTGTCTTTCTGTTAGAATATTAAACCTCACTTTCCATTAACTTGCATCTGTCAGTGGAACCTGGAGCAGTGACATGTACCACATCTGAATTTTAACTGCATGACGTGGCTCTGCCTTTGCTTTTATCCCCTTTGCCCCGAGACTGGGTTAGACGCTACCCAATCAGCCTGGTCCCAGAATGAGAGAACCTGAGCAGAGTTGATGCTGACCTGACCTACATCCAACAAGGTCAGGAGTAAGAAATGAGCATTTTCTTATAGGAATCCTCCGAGACTGCGGGGCTATTTCTTCCCACAGCATAAGCTAAGTAAAAGTTGATTAATACAGAAAAATGTAACAGATAAAAGCAAACCAAAGAAAGTTGATATAATATAATGAGATTTTTGATGCTAAAACATTTATTGGAAACAGAGGCTAATAACTCTTCACCCTTACACACCTAACAAAATAGTCTCAAAATAAAAATTAGGTGCTGGTAACTTTTACGAGAAGAAAACTGGCCCAGCACATGAAGGAAATGGTAAATCCACGAACTTGATTTTCCCCTGTCTCATAAAATTCTAGAATTAGGTCTGCGTTCTATCAGACCTAAGATACAGATTAACTGGAATCTTTCTGTTGGTGGGTGGGTGGGTGGGTGAGCAGGTGGGTTTTTGTTCATTTGGTTGGTTGGGTTTTGGTGGGTTTTTGTTGTTGCTTATGTTTGTTTTTGAGAGGAGTCTCCCTCTATTGCCCAGGCTGGAATGCAGTTCCACGATCATGGCTCACTGTAGCCTCCATCTTCTGGTCTCAAGGGGTCCTCCTACCCCAGCCCCCTGAGGAGCTGGGACTAGAGGCGCTACCACGCCCAAATGATTATTTTAGTTCTTCATTTCTTGAGACAGGATTTTGCTATATTGGCCAGGCTGGTTTTATACTCCTGGCCTCAAGAGATCCTCCCACCTCTGACTTTCAGAATGCTGGGATTAAAAGCGTGAGGCAACACGCCCAGCCTGGAATCTTTTATTGAGGTTAAGAGCATAAGCTCGGGCTGGATTGCTGGGTTTGACTCCTGAATCTTCACATGCACTTTAAATTATTTGGCCTTGGTGACATCATCTGCAAAATTGTGAAACTAATAGTGTCTATTTCATAGTGTTGCCGAGATTCTTAAATAAGTTATACATGTAATATAAACTTCTTACAATAGTACCTGGCATACAGTAAATACTTTTGAAATAAGTATCGTTGTAATGTTTAGTACATTGACAGTAATTACTACTGCTATTACTATTGCTATTTTTATTATACAAGTTTATTAAATTTCAGAGCAGCATTGAAAAGACGTGAAAGTCAAGAACTGGGTTTTATTCACTAATTTTCATGATCAAAAATAAGGGGTTTCTCTGCTTCCTTAGTCCTGCTACTTATATCTGCCAGTAACAGCTTGCTGTATTTACTTCATAAATGGAAATGAATCTTTTTCTGTTGTCTTTTCTTCAATATTCCAGAATACAGCACAAGCTAATATAGAGAGACTCAAAATGCTTAATTTTTGCATATATAACTGTTTTTCCACCAAAGAAAAAGATTAATTGGTAACTAGTTTTCCAGTTCCTCTCAATATTCCTGGCTGCAGCTTAGAAACGCTGAAAAAGTAAGCCTGCTCAGCTCAGCGGGTGCCACGCCCACAAAAACAAACAAACAAACAAACAAAAAACAGCAATTGGAAAAGCTCGGGTTGAGAGTTTCACAGCAAGCACAGCTGAACCCAGGATGGTCCACTTCTGTGGGGGAGGGGCGTCCGCCATTACCAAGGCACTCCACCCCTACGGAGGTAGTCTGCCATTGCTGATGCAGCCTGCCGTTGCCGAGGCAACCCACCATAACAGAGAGAGTCTGCCATTACAGAGGCTGACCACAATTGCTGAGGCAGTTCTAACCACACCCATATAAACAGGACCGCAGGGAAGTTCACATGGCAGCAGGGCAGAGCCCACAGCAGTTCAGCAAAGCCTCGGCAGGCAGACAGTGACTAGGATGCCTCCTTCCTGGGCAGGGCAGCCCTGAAAAAAAAAGGCAGCAGCACAGCAGATACTTATAAATAAAGCCCTAACTCCCTGGGACAGAGCACCTGGAAAAAAATAAGGGGGTTTATTAGTTCTGCTGCAGCAGACTTAAACGTACTTGCCTAGCAGCTCTGAATGAACAATGGAGCTCACAGCTCAGCACTTGAGCTCCTATAAAGAACAGACTGTCTCCTCAAGCAGCTCCCTGACCCCCGTATATCCAAAGAGTCACCTGACAAAGGACTGATCAGACTGACATTTGGTGGGCATCATTCTGGGACAAAGATAGCAGAAGAAGAAACTGGTAGCATCCCTCACTATTCTGCAGCTGCTGTAGGTGATCCCCAGGCAAGCAGGGCCTGGAGTGGACCTCAGCAGTCCTACAGCAGAGGGGCCAGACTGTTAGAAGGAACACTAAGAAACAGAAATAACTTCATCATCAACAATCTGGACATCCACTCAGAGATCCAATCCAAAAATCAGCAACTACTCAGATGACAGGTGGATAAATCCACAAAGATGGGAAGAAACCAGCACAGAAAGGAGGAAAACACCCGAAACCAAAACACCTCGCCTCCTACAAGGGATCACAACTCCTCACCAGCAAGGGAACCAAGCTGGATGGAGAATGACTGTGATGAAATGACAGAATCAGACTTCAGAAGGTAGGTAATGAGAAACTTCTGTGAGCTAAAAGAACATGTTCTAACTCAATGCAAAGAAACTAAGAACCTTGAAAAAAGATTTGATGAAATGATAACAAGAATGGAAAACTTAGAGGAATATGAGTGAATTGGTGGAGCTGAAAAACACAATACGAGAACATCGCAAAGCATGCACAAGTTTCAACAGCCGAATTGACCAAGGAGAAGAAAGGATATCAGAGGTCAAAGATCAACTCAGTGAAATAAAATGAGAAGCCAAGATTAGAGAAAAAAGTGCAAAAAGGAATGAATAAAGCCTCCAAGAAATGTGGGACTATGTGAAGAGACCTGCGTTTGACAGGTGTACCTGAATGTGACAAAGAGAATGAATCCAAGCTGGAAAATACTCTTCAGGATATTATCCAGGAAAACTTCCCCAACCTAGCAAGGCAGGCCAATATTCAAGTCCAGGAAATACAGAGAATACCACAAAGATATTCCTCAAGAAGAGCAACCCCAAGGCACATAATCATCAGATTCACCAGGGTAGAAATGAAGGAGAAAATCCTAAGGGCAGCCAGAGAGAAAGGTCAGGTTACCCACAAAGGGAAGCCCATCAGACTCACAGCAGATCTCTTGGCAGAAACCCTACAAGCCAGAAGAGACTGGGGGCCAATATTCAACAACCTTAAAGAACATGACTTTTAACCCA
>CM052661.1:99389101-99406371 GCA_028533165.1 Leontopithecus rosalia
TAAATTGTTCTACTATAAGGACACATGCACACAAATGTTCATTGCAGCACTGTTTACA
Source organism: Leontopithecus rosalia (assembly GCA_028533165.1). Classification (NCBI taxonomy): domain Eukaryota; kingdom Metazoa; phylum Chordata; class Mammalia; order Primates; family Cebidae; genus Leontopithecus; species Leontopithecus rosalia. The sequence goes on from CM052661.1 coordinate 99,389,160, forward strand.
AAGCAATGACCTGGAATCAACCCAAATGCCCATGGATGATAGACTGGGCAGGGAAAATGTGGCACATATACACCATGGAATATTATGCAGCAATCAAAAATGATGAGTTCGTGTCTTTTGTAGGGACATGGATGAACCTGGAAACCATCATTCTCAGCAAACTGACACAAGAATAGAAAATGAAATGCCACATGTTCTCACTTATAGGTGGGTGTTGAACAATGAGAACACATGGACACAGGGAAGGGAGTACTACACACTGGGGTCTATTTGGGGGAATAGGGGAGGGACTGCAGGGGGTAGGGAGTTGGGGAGAGATAGCATGGGGAGAAAACCAGATATAGGTGAAGGGGAGGAAGGCAGCAAATCACACTGCCACGTGTGTACCTATGCAACTATCTTGCATGTTCTTCACATGTACCCCAAAACCTAAAATGCAATTAAAAAATAAAAATAAAGTTAGCCTGCACATAAGAATTAAACACAATCCCTTCTCAGCCTATAGATGGTAAAGACTAGCACTTACAATGGCTGAGGTGGGTGGATCATGAGGTCAGGAGATCGAGACCATCCTGGTCAACATGGTGAAACCCCATCTCTACTAAAAAATACAAAAAATTAGCTGGGCATAGTGGCGCGTGCCTTTAATCCCAGCTAATCAGGAGGCTGACGCAGGAGAATTGCCTGAACCCAGGAGGCGGAGGTTGCGGTGAGCCGAGATCGCGCCATTGCACTCCAGCCTGGGTAAACAAGAGCGAAACTCCGTCTCAAAAAAAAAAAAAAAAAAAAAAGAAGAGTTACAGCATGATTTTTTTGGTCTAGTCCCCTTAAGAAGGCTATTTTTTTCTACTCTGAACATTTGAAAACACATTAAAATCAAATACAGGCCAATTGAAAACTTCCTAACCCCCTGCAATCAAATAGTATAACAATGTAAACATTTAACCAATACATCTGACTTTGCTGCCACTAAATCTTCCAGGTGACAGGGGCTTCTGGGCCCCTGAGCTGTGTGTGCTCTCTGCTGATCCAGCATTTAACCTTCATGGTCAAAGGATGCTGTCCTGGCTCTGGCCTGTTCAGAAGAAACAAACAGCATTCTGGCCTTTCCTATTACATAAACATGATTTCAAAATCACTGCTCTCCATGTCCACGTATGCCCACAAAGGTTTAGTGTATGGAAACAATGGCATCCATTAGAAAATGATAACGTGACAAAGAAAACGGCAACAAAAAGGCTGCGTGCTATGGTTTTGCAAAAGAAGATAACCAAATATAATGTTATGTGTTTCTGCACAATATATCTCTTTCTGTTTTTATTTAGGAATTAATCCCCTGAGAAATTGAACATGCTCACATTGGCCCGCTGAATCCGTTTAATTACACAGGCTGAGATAACGTCAAGGGCACTACGGACATGAGCAAACAGGTCGTTAAATGCGGTGACGGGAGTGGAGGATCAGGATGGAGAGAAGGCACATTGACCAGTGTTTTACGGCCCTAATTTGTTTTGGAATGTCTTAGAAAGTAGCTAAAAAGGACGTTCATCTGAGTGTGACTGGAATTATCTGCTAGAACAGTATCACTCTGAACACTGAATAAATGCCAGATTTTAAATATTAGATAGCCTTCTGAAATCCTGGCATTTCATGATGAGAAGAAAATCATAAACCTGGTCACTCTATTGATGCGAATGACTTGGGAGCACCTTCCTAGCTTTACAATGAGAGGAGGGACTTCGGCTGCACCCTCTGCCTCAGTCTCAGTGCACCATCTGGTCTCTTTGGAAGAGGCTTCTGTGCATGACATCAGCAAACAGACCCTGACATTCTTCCTGAAGGCCACTTTTCACTCTTTTCAAACTAGTTTCTGTACTTCTGAAACAAACCATCTGCATGGAGGCCTACGATGTGCATAGAGTGTTCAGATTTCAGAACTCTGACTTTAATCAGTTGCTAAACATATTACCTTTTATTTGAAGAAAAGTAGGACGCAAGTGTCTCTATTTATTCAAATAAAAGTTAATGAATGCAAAATTTCCAAGAACATACACATTTCACCTCTAAAATACAAGTCTCAATCAATCCAACCACTTTCTCATTGTTTGTTTTATCATGGTATGTGCTAGTGCAGGATGCTGACTTTTTTTTCAGATTAGTCAACACAATCACTAAAATAATTCCATTTTTCTATCTTAAATGCCAGATTCAGCAGGATTAACATTTTATGAGGGATATCTCCATAATCAAAATTGGATAGATTTTGGAGTTTTCACACGGATCTCAGGGAGCAGTACATTCCTTTTCCTATTTCAGACATAAGACATCTATACCTAATATTTCTTAAGCTTCAATTACAAATTCAACTGAGGAGACAGCAGATGCTGAAAGTCTGAAGGAGTAACACTTCAAAACTCAGCAAAGTATATCCTGTTTAGTTCATTCAGGCTGCTTTAACAAAAATACCATATCCCGGGTGCTTAAAAACAACAGAAATGTATGTCTCCCAGTTCTGGAAGCTAAGATTTTCAAGATCAGGGCACCACCACATGCAGTGACTGTTGACGACCTACTTCTTGTTCCATAGGTGGCTGTCTTTTCTCTGTGTCCTCACATGCTGCAAAGGACAAGGGATCTCTCTGGGTCCCTTTATAAGGATGCTAATCCCATTCCTGCTAGCAGAGCCCTCATGACCTCATGACATCCCGACAGCCCCACATGTTAATAGCATCACCTTGGGAGTTAGGTTTCCACATACGAATTGTCAGAGGACACAAACATTCAGTTTATAGCATATGCCTAAGCAATTAAGGAGCAAAAAAAAAAAGAGACTATGGGCATCTCCTAGATGGAAAATTGAAATTCAGAAAATGTAAGTAACTCAGTCAGGTCTACCTGTGAGAAATGCTGGAGCCCCCTTTCTATTATACTCTGAAAAAACCATTTAAGGTTCCTTTACGTGTAATTGCCAGAATAGCAGCTCTAAACTTTATATTCTTATCAACTAATATAAAAATGTAACACAATTCAATCTGGTCAGTTTTGTTCTACCTAAAATAATTCTTCATTAAAATACAGTTTTAATTTTGTATTAACTGTGAATAAAAACACAGTTGCAATGTGAAAGAAAAATAGAAAGCTTACATAATACGTGTAATATGGACTGTCACCCATCACCCCTAACTGTAAGTACATGCTACACATGTTTTCTTGTCTGTTTGGGTTGGACTGTATTTATGTGTGTCCACTCTGAAAAGCTGTACTTCTGGGCAGGCACAGAAATACTAATCAGAAGGGATGACTAACCTATTTCTCACCTTTGTTCTTCTGGATAAACTCAGAATTTAATGTCACCATGAAGTTGATTCAGAACTCCAGGAGCTACCTTTTTTTTTTTAAGACAAAGTTTCACTCTTGTTGCCCAGGCTGGAGTGTAGTGCCGGCACGATCTCAGCTCACTCCTGCTTCAACCTCCCGAGTAGCTGGGATTACAGGCGCCTGCCACCATGCAGCTAATTTTTGTATTTTTAATAGAGATGGGGTTTCGCCATGTAGGCCAGGCTGGTCTCAACCTCCTGACCTCAGATGATTCACCTGCCCAGGCCTGCCACAGTGCTGGGATTACAGGCATGAGCCACTGTGCTGGCCTCCAGGAGCTACTCTTTATAGTCTTTTATCTCTTCTGTCTTGTTTCTCCTGTGGTTCTGTTTTGAGAATTCCACATTTTAATCAGGATGTATACTTAGCTACTTTTAGAAGACTTGCTGTTGATGTAATTTATTACTCTCTTTACCTCCATTTTTAATAAAGCGCTTTAAAAATGTTTTAGTCTATTCTCAGGAGTTTAATACTACTTGCTCCAAATCCTAGGATTTTTCCCTTTTGTTCATTTTGAACTTTTGTCTATAGACTTCTATTAGATGAATATTGCCTTCGAACAAATAAAAATATTTGAACACCTTTTTACACTGTCTATTTTAATGAACCAAAGCAAATTTTGCAAGGGTGTGCAGTCATAGATTTCCAATGAGACTTTCAAAGTCAGTTTTAAAATCTGCACTTGAAAAAAAGCCAACTGTCACCTATATAGAAGCAAAATGAACAAGATTTGAAGATTAATTTCTTGTGCCATGCCAGTGTAACACTGTCCCATTGCCAACTCCACGATGATGTTTAGCTTTACTAAACTTCCTGCTGCAAAACTGATCTTCGAGCCAAGTTAAACTAGTTTCCTTCATAGAAATAGTTATTAGGGACATATGACTTTAAGCAATAAGATGGATTCACCCTTCAAGGTGACATGTATTCACCTTAGCTCCAAAGCCAATTAAGAAAACCAGAGGATCCTTTTTTTGAATTATCCTAAACCATTCCACAATTATTAGTTATCTCACGGAACATGTTTCAGATCTCAAGTCCCTTCAAATCTAGTGCAGTTGTTAACAAAACCAAGGAGTTAAAAGGCAGTCTGCCTGCAGAATCTGCTGAACAGTGTGTCAACCTTAGGGACATAGTTAACAACTGGAATGGATCTGGCCAATTCCCTTGGTCCTAGAGAAATTCCTAAAGCACACTGTACTCTGAAGCAATTTTCCAGGCACGCTTCTTTGCAAGTTCTGCACCTCCTCAGGGTCCTGACTTCTAAGGTTTATTTTAAGATCTTCTAAAAAGGGATTCGAAATCAGAGGGTGAAGGGTGGGACGAGGGAGAGAATACTAGGCTTAATACGTGGATGGTGAAATAGTCTGTACAGCAAACCTTCTTGACACCTATGTAACAAACCTGTAAATGTATCCCTGAACTTAAAAGTTGAAAAAAAAAATCACAAGTCAATTGACCACAGGAAATCACTTGAGCCTAAAAACTTGGAGTATGAAAATGGGTCCCAATGACAGATAATAATTAAATGATCCATGCTTGGTTATGGTAATACAGACACATTGGAGAACACTGGTAATTAGAAAAATGTAGACTAAGATGTTCTGGAGATGTATGATTCCAAGAAGAATCGGGGAATGGTTATCCTTTCCCAACACCCAGGCACAGTGTTGTATTTGGCATTAACTACAGTGGAGCTTTTAATGCAATTGAATATTGAAAAATATTTCGGAACCAACTGAAGGCAACCAATGATGACAACAAGCGTATCCCCAAATCTCTCGTTTTTGGTGCCGTATGACTCTGGTGGCTCTCTTTAGAGTGTCTGTGGAATGTGCAGCTGTTTAATGTCTTTTATTTTCAAGTGGTAGCTTTAGCGGGCTCCAAACACAAGAGAATAAATCCTGTTCAACATTTTTATAAAGTTTACTTCAATAAGATTTCTCAGACTCATAATACATACAAATGCAGCTCTAATTTATCTCATTTCATAAGCCATCAATTTTAAAGGGTGACTGGTCAACAAATACATTTTAAAATAAAATGCTCTGTGATGTTTAGCTTGGGGTACAAAGCTAATATGAAACAAAGGTTGACACTTAAAATGTACTAACACATCAAAAGTTCGTATTAATTAAGGATCTAATACTTGAAATTCTTGTAGTTTTATTTATTTTTTTTTTTTGAGATGGAGTTTTACTCTTGTTGCCCAGGCTGGAGTGCAATGGCGTGATCTCGGCTCACCGCAACCTCCGCCTCCTGGGTTCAGGCAATTCTCCTGCCTCAGCCTCCCAAGTAGCTGGGATTATAGGCATGCACCACCATGCCCAGCTAATTTTTTGTATCTTTAGTAGAGACGGGGTTTCACCATTTTGACCAGGATGGTCTCGATCTCATGACCTCGTGATCCACCCGCCTCGGCCTCTCAAAGTGCTGGGATTACAGGCTTGAGCCACCGTGCCTGGCAATTCTTGTAGTTTTAAAGTTAAAAAGTAGTCAGTTCATTTTTATAACTTCTGTATGTTGTTTTCAAATCATTACTCAGAAATCATTTTTCAGACCTATTAGTACTTTTCTACAAACATATATGATCTTTCTTTCCAATGAATGAAAAATTAATCTGAACATATTTATTATAGGTTCTCATTTGATACTGACTTTTAAAAAGCCACCTTTATGAGCTGTACAATACTTCATATAACTAGAACATGTAAATCTTAATGATCATCTTTATGCAAATTATCAGAATAATTATACTTTTATGCTCCTCAATAACTATTTCTATTTCAACATCAGTGGTTCTTCTGCTTTCTTCTTTTATGGATGTATGACTAGAAGGAAAAAAGAATTCCTGATTGTGTAATGTCAAAACCACTAGAGGCGCTCTTCTTGGAAATAAACAGATACTCATCACACTCCTCCCATGTACTAACTTCAAGCAGTATCACCCTGTAGGCACTCAGGGCTTCTCAAACTGTGTGCATTTAAAGGGAAACACAATCCCATTATTAGGTATATATCCAAAGGACTATAAATCGTTCTACTATAAGGACACATGCACACGAATGTTCATTGCAGCACTGTTTACAATAGCAAAGACCTGGAATCAACACAAATGCCCATCGTTGATAGGCTGGACTGGGAATATGTGGCACATATACACCATGGAATATTATGCAGCAATCAAAAATGATGAGTTTATGTCCTTTGTAGGGACATGGATGAATCTGGAGAACATCATTCTCAGCAAATTGACACAAGAACAGAAAAAGAAACACCGTATATACTCACTCATAGGCGGGTGATGAACAATGAGAATACACGGACACAGGGAAGGGAGTACCACACACTGAGGTCTATTGGGGGAAATAGGGGCGTGACAGCAGGGGGCGGGGAGCGGGGGAGGGATGGCATGGGGAGAAATGCCAAATATGGGTGAAGGGGCAGAAGGCAGCAAAACACACTGCCACGTGTGTACCTATGCAACTATCTTGCATGTTCTGCACATGTACCCCAAAACCTAAAATGCAATAAAAATTAAAATAAATAAATAAAGGGAAACACTTGGAAAATATTTTACTTTTCATTCACTGAACAAATATTCTCTGACCGCCCACAATGTGCCTAGCACCTGCATTCAAAGAGGAGAAAATGCCATCTTTTCTCCTCTCAGGAATGTGCCTGAAAGCAGCAGCTCCAATTCCAGCTGCACAAGAAACTGCAAAGGATCCCACCATGCATGCTTCTGCTCACTGAATATCGTTGTTTTCTTCCTAAAAACAAAATGTGCCCGGCCGCAGAATCACTTGAACCTGAGAGGCAGAGTTTGCCATTTAGATGAGACCATGCCTCTGCACTCCAGTCTGGGTAACAAAGCAAGACTCCATCTCAAAAAAAAAAAAAAAATCCATGCACTCCTCCCCAAAAGACAGCTTGAACCCGAGAGGCAGAGTTTGCCATTTAGACAAGATCATGCCTCTGCACTCCAGCCTGGGTAATAGAGCAAGACTCCATCTCAAAAAAAAAAAAATGCATGCACTCCTCCCCAAAAGACACTAACTCAATGTCTCATCCAGTCATGGCTCCAAGATTCTGGGCAATGCAAGGTTGTCCCTACAGCCAATCCAGATATAGCCCTTTATAAGGTAGTAACCTATGACCCAGTGCACACTTGTGGAATGAGATAGGATAAACCGTCAGAGCCTCCTTGTTATGTGTAATGAAATCTATTATTTGATTAGGTAGTAATTTTGCATTCTAGGAGGGGGTCACCAGTCCACTGTTAACTGAAACCCATGATGTCATTTTCTGGGAGTTTTCTAATTTTCTGTCATCTGCCTTAAATCTGAAGTGAGCATGGGAGTATATACCTTCTTTAGGAGCTAAGAACTTTCCTCAGATGTGTTCTGCCCTAGAATCTCAAGGATGATTTATAAGCTTCAACAGCCATTGACTTTCAGAGAAGTTTTGGATTTCTTTGGCAGCATAACTCTTTAAAACTTTGCAGTTTTGAGATCTGTTTGATTTTACTTAGTTCCATACACCAGTAGTTACACCCACAGTTTTGTTTGATTTTTTTTTTTTCTAGAAATACTTCTCTTCAATCCTAGGCCCCCTGCTGTTTCTCTGTCAGACCTTATGCCCTCAGGTTTGGGTGGGGAACCACCCCTTTGCTCTCTTTTCCCTGAACCATTTCTCTATTAAGCAAGTACACTGGGCTTCACCTCTGGGTGGTAGACCTTTACTCTGAGATGCTTTCAACCATTCACAGGCTTTAAGAAAGGGCATGTAGCTCAAAGGCTTATCATTTTTATTTTATTGGTATTGACTTGGAGTTGAGAAGCAGTTGCCTTTTCAACCTTGAAAAGCTCCAAGTTTTAAATACACTGTATTTCCTTTTGATCCTGTGTGCAAACTCACCAATTCTTTCTCTTAATACCCTGCCAAATACAGCCTGTGGCAACTAACATGTGCTGATAAATCTGCTAATGTTCTGTCTTCCAACTCCTTTTCCAAGGGTGAATGTTTTCTAACCCATTTCCCCAAGTTACTATGGGTACTGTTTTAATCAAGTATTTCACTACTGGATAACATGGATCAGCCTCTATCCAATGCCCGTTTCTTTTCCCTTCCTGACTGAGCACCAAGACAGTGACATACATGTTAAGTTCTTTGTGATGGCATCACCCTTCTCAGTTATCTTCTGTTCTTCTATTTTTAAAAATTAGTCAGGAAACATTAGGGATGCAGCTATAACAAACAATCCCAAAATCTCAGTGCCTTAATCCAGCAAAACTTTTTTTTTCTCAATTACGCAGAGTGAGTCTGCAGAATGGTTCTGCTAATCATTGACATCAGATATTCAGACTAACCATTTGCTATTTGCTATTAAATTGGCCCATTAATGGTGTTTTCCACATAATGGGACTCAAAAAAATGTTTATTGAATGGAATGGATGATGTGAGATGAAGGAATGGAATGAGTAAGATGGCAGAAGTCAAAAGTGACCCCAAGGTTTGTCACGTGGATTGAGTAAGAAATAACTGCCCACTGACAACCCTGGGTCACCTTTGGCAAAGTTGCCTGCAGGCTGCCATTAGCAGGGATTCACAGGCTGTGTACTCAGCATCAGACCACCCAAGGAGGCTTTCCTCTGCAACAGTGAGGAAATAGCTTCTTTTTTTAGGAAATCAGTATGCCCATGTGCAGGCTTCACCTCTGTCATTAGGAGCCACCAGGGACACTGTGCTTCCAGAAGGATCTCCCATCACAACCTCCCTTTAGTTCTCACTCTTGTCCACAGAGCATCAGCAGAGGGCTGTCAGAATCAATCTCAACATGCCCTTCATCTCTGTCCATGTCAGCTACATACTCTTTCTCCTTGGGCTTTCATCTCTAGGATTTAATCTCTTGGGCTTTATAATGGTCTTTCCAACGCCTCTCACACCCCTGCACATATCCTGATGATTTTTTTATGCTACTAGAAGTCATCATCAAACAAAATTCTGATCTCACTTCCTCCTTCAGCTATTGTGCCAGGTATTTCTTCTTGATTTAAAAAATATATAAAGTAACTTCTAGATAGAGTTGTCCATGTTTAACTATCTGCACTGACTCCAATTTGTTTCTCTTCTCTCCAGTTTTCTCTTGCACCTATTCAAGCTGTCTTTTGTCTTCCTACAAAGACAATAAGGGAATCCTAACAAGAACTTTTCCATATTAAGGGAGCTAATGCTACCTTAAGAAAAAGAACTTGTTAATAGAACTTTCCTTATTAAGGTAGCTAATGCTCTCCAGGATGGAAAAATCTTATAATCAATTTTGGACCTCATTTGACTGGAGCTTTGCTATCATTAAAAGTCAGCTCTCCTCTCCTCCTTGAAACGCTTTGTTCGTGGCTTTCCGTGTATTGCATTTTTTTCTCATTTCTTCTTCCTTAAATGCCTGTTATGTCTTAGTTGCCTTCCCTGTTTGTTTCCCAAATATTGAATTGTGGGAGTATACCAGGTCTTAGCCCTTAAATGTCTTCTTTTTTTCTACCTGCTGAAGGCTTCTTGGTGATCTAATTTGGTTCCATGACTTTAGATGAAATCAATATGCTGTTGACTCCCACATTTACAAGTTGGATCTAAATTTCTCTCCTGAATTCCAAGCGCATATAGCAAAGTGCCTATTCATCCATCCTCTCCAATAACTAATACGAATATAAGAATTATTTCTAAAACTGAGCTCTAGTTATTTTCTTCTAAGTCTGCTTTTCTCATAGGCTTCATCCTCTCACTGCATGATAAATCCATTTTTCCCTTGTACAAGCTAGTAGTCTTGCATTCATCTTTAATTTCTCTTTCCCTCATACTCTGATTGCCAATCTTGGGGTTTCCTGACTATATCCTAAATGTGAATGATTCTCATCAACACCATTCCCCACTCCACTGCTATACTGACCCCAGTTACCATTCCTCTATACTGTTATCCATTTCCACTGCTTCTCCTTGACCCTTTTACTTAATGACAACTTTATTTTTATATTTTACTCAGTGCCTCTAAAAGTGTTCATTTTAGTCTATTCTCCCTTATCTTGTACTTCATTTTTCATTCCTAGGTTTGTCTTTTTCAGCTTCTTTTCCTAATTTATGCCACTATTTTCATTTCTCCTACAGTTTTTGTTCATTTCCATTCTTACAGTTTATGAATTTCTGATTCAAGTTTATATTTTATACCCTCAATGATTAAACACATTCAACTGTTTCTGGAGTGTACTCACACTTTTCTTCTGCTTCATGTTTTTCTGGGGGATTGAGGTGGGGTAGGAGGTGACTTTCCTTAATTTATTTGAATTTGTGTGAATTTTCCAGTCTTGAATTTTTGCAGTAGTTCTCTATGGACTTTCATTTTCTTTGCTGATTTTTTTATTGCATTTTAGGTTTTGGGGTACATGTGCAGAACTTGCAAGATAGTTGCATAGGTGCACACATGGCAGTGTGTTTTGCTGCCTTCCTCCCCTTCACCCACATTTGGCATTTCTCCCCAGGCTATCCCTCCCCAGCTCCCCCCGCCCCACTGTCCCTCCCCTATTCCCCCCAATAGACCCCAGTTTGCTGATTATTATAATATCAGGATGATGTGTAAGAGTCCTAGTCTGTTGTTTGGCTGAATTTGATCATTCCACAATGTATGTGATTCAAAGCATCATGCTATACATGATAAATATATAAAATTTATATCCCAATCTTTACACAATTAAATATCTGAACAAAAAAGGTTAAAATACAGCATCTGACTACTGAGCAGTTAACAGTTTGTAATCAAAAGTCTTTTGTCAATGAAAAAAAAGTCCTATTTTAATGCTGCTCTTTCCTGTCATTTTAATAAGGCCCAGGGAGTATGGTAGGGTTTTGCTTGCGTGCCTCTGGTGATAGGGATTGTCAGTTCCCTGATACTATGGCACCGTTTTACTTAGAGGATCCTAAATCTTCTGCTTTTTCTTTTCCTTCTACCACCCCAATTGCTAAAGGGTGTTTGTTCCTTCCTGTTTTTTTTCCTTGCAACTTTTATTTTAGGTTCAGGGGGGTGCATGTGCAGGTTTGTTACATGGGTAAACTGCAGATTATTTTGTCACTCAGATAATGAGCAAAGTATGTGACAGATAATTTTTTGATCCTCTCTCTCCTCCTGCCCTCCACCCTCAAGTAGGCCCTGGCATCTGTTGTTCCCTTGTCACTGTCCATGGGTACTTCTTGTTTAGCTCCCACTTAAAAGCGAGAACGTGCAGTATTTGGTTCTCTGTTTCTGCATTAATTCTCATAGGATATTAGCCTCCAGCTGCATCCATGCTGCTACACAGGACATTATTTTGTCCTTTTCAATGACTACATAGTATTCCATGATGTAAGCCATACAACTGGAAGACTTGCCCCTCTAAACCCAATGTGTTTTTTAGATCACAGGCTTGGCCTTTTATATAACACCCGTCCTTTATACCACATGTCATTTGAAATCTTCCTTATAGATTGTGTGACCTGCACCATACACTTTCAGTACTGGCAGGTTACCGGTGGATCTAATCTTCCTGGTGGTTGCTCCAGCTCTCCCTCAGACCCCTTCCTGCACCTTCCCTCTGACCCTCCTGCTCTTTTGGCAGATCAGCATTCTCTGCCTTGAGATTTTTCTTTCCCCCCAAGTTAATAATCAGGAAAACCTATTTAATTTGTTCAGCTTCAAGCAGGTCTAACCGCACCATATTCCTTATGTATATTTCTAATTGTTTTTGTAGATCACATCCTATTAAATTAATTTGTGTGCTTGGAAGCTTTCCTATTAGAATGGAATAAAATATCTGGCCTTTGTATTTGTTTTGGTGTTTTATTACTAACATAAAAATTGCCACACACAGCAGCTGAAAGCACTACAAATTTATTATCTTATGGTTCTGAAGGACAGAAGTCTAACACTGGTCCTCCTCAGAGGAAAATCAAAATTGTTATCAAGATGACAGAAATCAAGAAGATCAAGATAACAGCTTGATTTTCTTCTTTTGTTATCAATTTGATTTTTTTTCAACTTTATTTATTGTTATCAACTTAATTAACTTGATTTTCCTTCCTTTCAGGAGGCTCTGGGATAAATACACTTTTAGACTTGTTGGGGTTGTTTGACCAAATTCAGATTCATGTTCATTAGGGACTAACTTCAAAATGTTTTGTAACAAATATGGTTATGTATAACAGTTTTAGAACTCTGTATGATTTCAGACTTCAGGTTTAGATACCCATGTTGTTGGCTCTGTTTTCATATTCCTGCACACAGCTCTGCCTGTCTGTTTCTCTCAGCTGCCAACCACCTCTGGAGAGCTGCACAGAAGGGAATTGCTTTCTGTGTCTTAGGAAAGCACGACTAAGATAAAGGGTCTTGATAGCACCTCTTCCTCAAAAAGTTGTCTGCTTGATTACTGTATTCTTGAGAAACCTAAAACGTGTTCAACAAGTTTTCTATTGGCATCTATTAATAATTCTACCTCAATGCTGGCTTTCCATCACAGAAATGCACTCATTCTCAAGGTGAGCTTCCCAGTTGTTGCAAAGGATCTTTCTTAAACTTGTAATTTAAAAAAAAATATCCAGTTCCCATCTCTGCCCACACCCCCCTCCACCACCATTCTTTTCAGATCATTTACTGGTGTCGATTTCTGTCCTCTCTTGTTTTCTCTGAATTGTTGTAAGCCCTTGTGTCATTTACTAACCTCCATATTAAATAATTTTGCAATGAATTCTTGTCAGGCAAAAGAGCAGCACATTTGATTGTTCCATCAATTGCTGCTATTTGTCATTTGTTACTATGGAAAATAGGTAGGGGCAATTTTCTCTTCGGCCATGTTTGAAAGCCTAATCTCACTCCTTCAATTCTGCTAAAATAAGTAGCAGAATAAGGTTTTCTATATTGAGTCCAGAAAGTTGATATATCAACTTGCTTTTAAATCAAGGAAAACAAGTTGATTATCTGCATAAGAGACACATTTAGGTGGTAACTCATTTCCTTGGCTCTAAGTTGATCTTTTCTAAGATTCCACTGTCGTATCTATATAGAAAATAAAAATTTAATGAAGTGCTGATCAGAAATAAAAGGGTTTATTCAAAACTTTCAGGTTGCATAAATAGCCCTAATAAGGTTAAAAGAAAAAATAGCTAATAAGAAACCTTTTTGGAATGGATGATATTTTATCATGACCCAAGTTCAACAGAGAACCATGTCAGATATTGCTCTTTCTAATCAAAAGAGCTATTTTATCTAGATAAGTAAGAGTTATAAACTCCACTTAAATGAAGACAATGGAGACCTCAAAATATCCTCCCAGATGCTACTCACCAAATTATTTGCATTTGGCTGTAGAATTTTTTTGAATTTCTGGGAATCAGCTGCAAATTATACATACTCACTTGTTCTACATTTATGTGCTAGTTTCCATATCCAGATGTTGTTCTAGGATAAAGGGTAACTAGATCAAGTACATTTCTTGCACTCTCATTTCTTAAAGTTGACTGGGAAAGGCAGAAGAGTAGCTCATTGATACGTAGGGGCTATGATAAAATTATGTACAGTGTTATGAAAATGTAGAGGAAAGGTGTCACATATAAACATAGGTCTGAAGAGCTAAACTAAGGAGGCCATATTTGAACCACATTTTTAAGGACTATTAGGTTTCAATGAACTTTGTGGAAGAGAGCAAATGAGGAGCACTCCACAAAAAGGAAATAAATGCACTTCCTACTTAGAAAACTAATTGTTCCCCCATCTCTACACTGGTCAATTCTACAAATCTGACTTCAAAAGAAACAGCGTGCTCCTGTAGCCTAACCCAAGATATGTGCTTTTGATCTTTGCCGAAGCAAGTGTTTAGATTTTTTTTTTTTTTTTTTTGAGACTGAGTTTTTATCTTGTTGCCCAGGCTGGAGTGCAATGGCTCAATCTTGGCTCATTGCAACCTCTGCCTCCTGGGTTCAGGCAATTCTCCTGCCTCAGCCTCCCAAGTAGCTGGGATTACAGGCATGTGCCACTACATCTGGCTAATTTTGTATTTTTAGTAGAGACAGGATTTCTCCATGTTGCTCAGGCTGGTCTCAAACTCCCAATCTCAGGTGATCTGCCTGCCTTAGCCTCCCAAAGTGTTGGGATTACAGGCGTGAGCCACCGTGCCTGGCCATGTTTAGGTTTTAACTGGTTCCTTGTCTTCCTACTATTTAAAAAAAAAAAGGTGGGCGAAACTAAAGTCCATAAAACATCAGCTAGGCCAGTTAAGTAGACGCTCATGCCACATCACGCCAGTTTTCAAGAATGATGAAAGCATCATCAAAATGTCTTATGATTTAATAGTTCTATAAATTTTAAATGACAGTAAGGGAGAATGTTATATTCTTTAAACAATAGCCTGTAAGGGAAACATTTTTCTTCACTTTACAGTAAAGCATGTATTTAAGACATTAATAAATATGAAAACAACCTTTATCATCAAATCATAGCATATCTGCACAGAAGATAAGAATTAGATAGAATTAAGAATTTCTGCTTCTGCTGAAGACAAAACAAGATTATTTTATCTAAGCTTTTCAAAGATTAATAAAAGCTAACTACAGTGGGAAGTACATACGATTTATTTTCACATAAAAAAGCCCTACCTGCATTGTATATAAAGTAACATGAAAATGATGCAGTGCTATTTTTAATTCTGCAGTGTAATTTTTGGCTGACGGCATATTTTCCATATGTATATATGGAAAAAATATATATATAATATACATATATATATGAAAAAGTGAAAACTTTTTCACTCTGTTTTCAAATATAACTCATTTTGGATCATTTAACTTTAATGTCATTAAGGACTAAATGAAAGCAATAAAGCTTGAATATAATTATTTAGTCAATAGGCATTTATTAAAGGCCTTCTATGTAAAGACCTCTTTTCTTATCCCTGTGAATCAGAATTAAAAATAGCACTGCTTCAGTCCCATGTCACTGCATTGTAAGACGCCATACTTTCCCCAGAATTCCGTGAAGGAGAGATGGGAAGACGCTGAAACACTGGGAGGAGCCACCATCTTTGACTGAACTGGTTTTGTACTCCCATCATTTGCCCTCCAGTCAGTAAAACCATTCATCACATAATTCATCATTTACTTTAATCTCTAGTCTCCATTTGTCTTATTATTCCCAAATGCCTTTCAATTTTCCTTTTGGAAATTACCAGATTTCTTCTTTTAACTAAGCACCTACATAATGAAAACATTATTTGTGTTTCTAATCCAGAGAAAAAGTTATTTACTCAGTTAAAAATTTGAACATAGCTGCAGCTATCTGAAAAAGGCATTTTAATCAAAAATCACTTCATGAAGAAAAAAATAGAAAACTTCATAGAACACTTTAATGTCTTTATTCTCCCATAAAGAAAGTTATTTACGTATTATCTGTAGACTAAAAAGTTTGAAAGATAAAGCAAATGACAAAAGGCATTGAATCTATGGGAAAATAAACATTTTAAAATGCAGTGGTAAAATGCAGGTGAGTGGCGCACCTGTAATTCCAGCTACTCGGGAAGCTGAGGCTGAGGCAGTTGGTTCTCAACCCACCTGCCCAACCCACTAGACCCATGTATTGCATTCATACTGATTCTCAGTTCTGTAAAAAAATATAAAAAAATGAAAAGTAGGGCCGGGCGCGGTGGCTCACGCCTGTAATCCCAGCACTTTGAGAGGCCGAGGCGGGTGGATCACGAGGTCAAGAGATCGAGACCATCCTGGCCAACAAGGTGAAACCCCGTCTCTACTAAAAAATACAAAAAATTAGCTGGGCATGGTGGTGCGTGCCTGTAATCCCAGCTACTCGAGAGGCTGAGGTGGGAGAATTGCCTGAACCCAGGAGGTGGAGGTTGCAGTGAGCCGAGATCGCGCCATTGCACTCCAGCCTGGGTAACAAGAGTGAAACTCCGTCTCAAAAAAAAAAAAAAAAAGTGAAAGATTATTCAGAGAAAAGCACTAATTAGAAAAAAATTAACACTCAATAAAAGATTAAAAGACCTCAGCCAGGTGCAGTGGTTCACACCTGTAATCCCAGCACTTTGGTAGGGAAAGGCGGATGCATCACCCAAGGTCAAGAGTTCAAGACCAGCCTGGCTAACATGGTGAAACCCCATTTCTACTAAAAATACAAAAAATTAGTCAGACACAGTGGTGCACGCCTGTAATCCCAGCTACTTTGGAAGCTGAGGGAGTAGAATCACTTGAACTCATGAGGCAGAGGTTGCAGTGAGCCGAGATGGCGCCATTGTTCTCCAGCTTGGGCAACAAGAGCAGCAAAACTCTGCCTCAAAAAAAAAAAAAAGAAGAACAACAACAACTAAAAATCATGGTTGTAATATTTGAAAGGCAGTGACTATCAAAAATAACTTTATAAAACCAAAGCTTTGTCTAAAATCAAATTAAGCTTATCTGCAACAAAACAGATCAAATATACAGACTACAGAGGTTAATTCTTTTGAGGTGAAGTTTTAGGACTGATCTAATTGAGCCAAATGCTAGAAAATCATGAAAAGAATGAACTGATACTGTTTCTCACATTTTTTTTTTTTTTTGAGACGGAGTTTTGCTCTTGTTACCCAGGCTGGAGTGCAATGGCGCGATCTCGGCTCACCGCAACCTCCGCCTCCTGGGTTAAGGCAATTCTCCCGCCTCAGCCTCCCGAGTAGCTGGGATTACAGGCACGCGCCACCGGGCCCAGCTAATTTTTTGTATCTTTAGTAGAGACGGGGTTTCACTATGTTGACCAGGATGGTCTCGATCTGTT
>CM052661.1:99406871-99630729 GCA_028533165.1 Leontopithecus rosalia
TCTCGGCTCACCGCAACCTCCGCCTCCTGGGTTAAGGCAATTCTCCCGCCTCAGCCTCCCGAGTAGCTGGGATTACAGGCACGCGCCACCGGGCCCAGCTAATTTTTTGTATCTTTAGTAGAGACGGGGTTTCACTATGTTGACCAGGATGGTCTCGATCTGTTGACCTCGTGATCCACCCGCCTCGGCCTCCCAAAGTGCTGGGATTACAGGTTTGAGCCACCGCGCCCGGCCTTGTTTCTCACATTTTCTACGTGAACTCAGAGCTATCCCCAGCTGTTACAGGATGTCACTCTTGCTGCCGTGCAAATGTCTTTCCCTCTGCCCCAGACATCTTTGTCACTCCTCACAGACTCCCACACACACTCATACACTCACAAACATGGGTACACAACACACACACTCATCAAAACTGCTGTGTGCACATAAACTCACTATGAACTCACACATACACACACTAATATACATGCACACGCACTCATGGACACACATCATCATTTTCTCCCTGCTTGCCCTTACAGCTTTCACTCTGCTGAGCCTTTGTCATAGTTCCTCAGTCTCTCCTAGCGAGGCTAACAGCCTTCCAGATCACCGCATACCAAACCCACCTGCCCATCCCACCAGATTCTATGATTATTGACAGCAGAAATGGTGTGTTTTTCTATAACCTCCTAGCACACTGCCTGGCATATAGAGAGTTCACAATAAATATTTGTTAAAGGAATGAGCCCTGAGTCATAAGAATCTTTCTTCTCTCTGTCTGTTTGAAATAGTTTACAGTTCAGTCTTTAGTGTGATGGTATATACTCTTTTATCATGCCTGCTATTTCTATTCTTATATGCTACCAAACTACTAAAATGCTGCAGCACTGGCTACAAAAGACATCTTTACGTGCCAGTAGGAGCCCGCGAATACCTCTCATTGCTGTGATGGGAGACTTCTTTGTTCCAGCACTTACAGAAATACTGCATTTAGTTCTACTTGAAAGGGTCCACTCCAGTTTCATAGAAGCCTTTTACTGTATGATTGCTTTGTCTCATTAAACCTGGACAAAAGACTTAATACAATGAAGGAGTGAATCATATTTCTTAAATGCCTGGGCATGCACTGACTTACTGCTTAAGGAGAACGTTGGCACCAAGGTGCTTTGGCATATTTAACTTTCTTATTTTTACCCCCAAGTAGCACATTAGATATTTTCATCTTCATGTGTAGAGAATTGGAAATACTACTATATAGAATAATGCAGAAAAGATATTAATTGTATACAACTTTACATTATTTTTAAATTGTGGAGTCCTGTGAAAAATTTAAAACATTAAAAATTTAAAAGAAAAACAATCATAGTGTCCCTCTGAGAGAGATTTCAAGCATTTCTTGATACACAGCATATAAATTGGTTTAACCTGTAAGAGTTTGGTTGATTGATAGAAAATCTTTTAAATCTTGTATACATTTTATAAATACTTATATATCTAATAAAAGTATTTTCAATATATGCTATTGTTGCTTCTATAAAATTTTTCTATGAAGTTTGGCATTTGCTTCCTAGAAGAAAAATTTTGGTTGGAGTTTTTGTTTTTTGGTTTTTTTTTAAGTAAGCCATAGCCTCAGCGAATGGTACATTTATTATATTGGTATCCTTGTGGTTGGAAAGGATTACTTTCTGGGTTCCTAAGGAAATGCCTGAGCAGCTAATCCCAGGCCTCTGACTCCATCCAAGTGGGGAGCCAGGTCCTCCTGAACATCTCCCTCATCCTTGACAGAGTTTGATGGTGTGACTTATACCAGTGAGGGGATGGTCCCTGATACATGCAAACTGTATTTTTGTACATAAAATGGGAATTTTATTTTATTTTATGATGGGAACTTGGGAACTATTACTTTTATTAGAATAGGATCCCATGAGGAACTGCATATTCTTTTTTCTGTACTTTTAAAAGTATGCACAGTCTTGAAAAAACTAAAAATAAATGACAAATTTTCTTCACATCTCATTGATGAAACAATTTTTGCTGCAGAGGCAGCGTGATTAAGCTCAGAAAGAGAACATTACCTAAATTTGATGGTCTTGACCATTCAGGATAGCCCAGAATTGGTAGTCAGATCCCTGAAGTCAAGAAAACCTGTCACAGATAACTTTTTATGGGGATTTTAAAATGCCAAGGCAAAGGGTTAGGTGTCATCCACAGAGAGCAAAAAGAGACTTACAGAAAATCCATATTAAACTGCTGTAGTACAGATTTATGTTACATGGAAAAGTCAGAAACTTCTCTGGGCAGATAGCAATGGAAAGTTCTTATCCAGTTTTTGTACATTGATATTGGAGCTTGGACTAAAATATTAAACCTCAGACCCTTTTTCAAATTTCTGCATGGTGTATTAGCTGGAAGACTCAGTTGATTTCCAGTCCTGTTTTGGTGCTGACCAATGATTTGAGACACAGGTATGACCCTAACTCTTGGCTACCTCACTCACACAGGGCTTACACCAAAGTCAGATTCATTTACGTTTATGAAAGCCTGTGAAAGCTTTAGATATGACAGTATTTTGTGTCAGTGTAACACATTCTAATGTTTTAACCAAGGGGAAAATGTGATTATAAAGAAATTCGGAGTTAACCATAGTTAAAAAAAAAAAAGCAGTGATCTAATCAATGTCTTAGGTAATTAGAATTTTCCAAAGAGAAGAGATTAAGATTCTACCCCGATTTTTAAAAAAATAAGAATAGCCTAATTTGTATTGTTTACAGAGAAAATGATCACATTCTAGAGCTGATTTATGATCCATTTCAATTTAGAATGACTTTGGGATCAGATCTTCAACTCATGAAAATCTAAGTAACTTTCAGGAAAATGTTCATTTGTTTAACCTGACATTTTATCAACTATTCACTTAAATATTTTATTTCATATTTATTTAATTTTTACATTGACATAAAATTAAATGTATTTATCATGTAAAGCATGTTTTGAAGTATATGTATACATATACACATATACATATGTGTATATGTGTATGTATATATGTATACATATATATATATATATATATATATATATATATATATGTATAGTGGCATAACTAAACCTGGCTAATTTATTCTTTTAAATACTTTTCCTCCCAAAATAAAATCAATCTAAACTTTCCTATATAGGAAACAAATATTCCCAGACTATTATCTGTAAATAAGGTAAAGTACTACAAATAAAATATACCACTTAAAAATATAATCTCAAGTAGAGGGAAGTAATCGTTGGGACTTTTTTTCACTTCCTAAATACAGTTTTTCGTGGTTTTTTTTCAAAGGTGTGTTCTTAACTCTTGCCAATTACCTGGGAAAATGATTCAGGGAATATTCTTCTTCCATCATTCCTAGGGAGCATTGCTTGACTGGTGATGTTGTGGTTACTTTCAGAGCTGGAGGCTGAGGAGTGGTGCAAGCACCTCTGCATGGAGTGTCTGGGGACCAGGCTCAATGACATCAGCCTTGGGGAGCCCGACCTTCTGGCGGCAGGAGTGCAGCGGGAACAGAATGGTAGGTGTGAGATTGCCTTCCATCACTTCAGAATACCCTTGTCGCTGTAGCACTTTGAAATGGGAAAGGATCTCAGAAATGTTTCAGACCATGTTTTTAAATCAAAGAGGTGGAGTACGTGGAGTACAGTGGTGTACACCTGTAATCCCTGCACTTTGGGAGGCCGAGGGGGACCCATCACTTGAGGCCAGGAGTTCAAGACCAACCTGGGCAACATGGTAAAACCTCATCTCTACTAAAAATACAAAAATTAGCTGGGTGTGGTGGCCCATCTTCTCAGTAGGCTGAAGTATGAGAATTGCTTGAACCCAGGAGGTGGAGGTTGCAGTGAGTCAAGATCATGCCACTGCACTCTAGCCTGGACAACAGAGCAAGACCCTGTCGCAGAAATACATACAATAAACTGAACAGTTCAAGTTATTAAGGAACTTTCCCACGACGGTACAACAACTGGAGAAAATGCTAAGGTACGACCCAGGTCTCCTGGCTTCTTGTCTGTGACATTGCCTTTTATCCTAATAAATAACTAATAGGTTAACTCATTACACAGAAGGCTTTGAATGCCTGGCACCACTCCGGTTTCTTCTTTGAGAGTTGTTAAAGATTTAGAGTCTATGTTACCAGATTTGGCTTCTCAGGTAATCAGTAGCTTTTAGGGCATTTGGCTAATACTCTGAAGAGAAAACTACAGTGAAGAAAATGTCAGGGTTTCACAAAACTGAGGTTTTTGTTTCTAACGATGTTTGCTTACTGCACTGTTCTCTACTTTAACATGCACTTCTAATGTCTCGTAACAGTTAATGCTGCACGTTCTTGATTAGCAACTCTAAGTAACATAATTGGAGTAATATTACTCAGGCTGCCAATATTCATTGATTGTGAGCTCATTTTAAAAAGTATTATCACCACCACCAGATGATCAGATAGTGTAAAAATATAAACTTTTCATTGTTGCTAAGTTTTGATGGCCAGTGTTTTGAAAGGTTGAAGGATGTTGAGGAAATTTGACGCTGTTTTTTAAGAAGAAATTCTGGGCCTGGTGCAGTGGCTGACACCTGTAATCCCAGCACTTTGGGAGGCAGTGGCAAGCAGACTGCTTGAGCTCAATTCAAGACCAGCTTGGGCAACATGGTGAAACCCTATCTCTACAAAAATTACAAAAATTAGTGGCACTACATGTGTCTGTAGTTCCAGCTACTCCAGAGCTGAGGTGGGAGGATTGCTTGAGCCTGGGAGGCAGAGGTTGCTGTGAGCCAAGATTGGGCCATTGTATTCCAGCCTCAGTGTCAGAGTGGTCTCAACAAAAGAAAAAGGAAAGAAATTCTGGAATTGTCTATAGCTCATAAACGAGACAGCCTAGGTAAGAGAACAAATGATAGCATGTGATTATAATCTCATCATTACTAGCAATACTGTCAACAGTCATTGATAGGTCATAGCCTACTGTAGTACTATTTTTTTATATGTTGCTAAAATGAAAAACTTTTCTGCTAATTAATCATGAGCATATGTAAGTACCAAACATTGCTTCCATGTGAATTTTTAGAAACTCACAAAAGCCTTTCTATAGCTGTTTATCTAGCTTCAGGTTTATATTCCAGTTCCTCTCCCACACTCTCTCAAATTTCCATCTCTGATTTGTTTTCTGAGAGATGTGCTTAGCACAGAGGGTCCATAATCTTGCTATTTAAAATGTATGCTCTTCATTCACAGTTAAAGGAAAAACCTCTTACTGATAAAAATCTGTCAAGTGCTACATAAAGAAAATATGAAAAAGTAAATAAATTAAGTTTACGAATAGAAATACTATGTGTCTCTGGTAGTGTGGACTGTATGATTTTTACTTTGAAAATTTGGAATTATATATGGTTTCTATCCAAATGTATAATGTACTTCTTTGGTTTATCATAATTTTATTTCTACTTTGATAATAATGTCAAAGTAATTTGTCAAGAACATAAAGTTTTTAACAGTTTTTTTTTTCTAGAATAGGACACAGAATAAAATGCCAAAGCTACATAAAAAGGTTTCTTTAAAACACACACACATCAAAATAAAGAAGAGAAAAATAATTCCTGTATATACTTTACAGCAGACCTGAAATTATATCACCAATGCTATAAATGCTTTTTTCAAACAAAAGGATATATGATTTAAAAATATAGTTAACAAATCATCTATGAGTAACTATTCAGCTAGGAAAGGTAATGCTGGGTTTATTTAAATGGCCCACAGAGATACATGATATCCTGTAAGGAAATTGGCAACTTTAGCACACATGCTGGGTGACAGACATGTTCTCACTAAGACTCTTCAATGTTCATCATTAAAAGAAAAATTTTAATGCTAAAATGGGAGAATTTCCATTCCCTGGGAATCTCCTTCCCCTTGGAGGAAGTTCCATTCCCTGGGAATCTCCTCAGCCTTGGAGGAAGTTCCTTATTTTACTGCCAAGGCCATGGATACAGCCGTTGTTCAGGGTTTGTGAAGTCTGTGTCCCCTCTCTTTAAAAAGAACTTCCATAAACTTTATTGATAATAGCTTTTTCTGTTCCTCTTGGTCCATTCAGAGCTGGCTCGAACTTTTTAAAACTGGTATTAACACTTTAGGAGAATAATAAAAGGAATAAACATTGAGGGAATATCAAGATTTCAGACACTACTCTTGCTAGCTCAATAATCTAGTGTGTATACCCAGAGAGAACTGTACACACACACAGATTGGCACAATTTCATGGGTATATCCCCCAATTCTCTCATTTTCTCACCAATAGGCTTCTCCCATACTTATAATAATTTCAATTTAGGATGCTCTCTCTAACAATTACCGGTAGGCTATAAAACCTCATAGTAAAGACTAAGATATCTCATCCGTCAACTTGAACCCTCTCCCCGAGGCCTTGGAGTCAATATCGATTTACTAGACAATATACTCGCTTGTTTTACTTAAAAGTATATGGAAAGAATTTTAGATAACTAAAGTCTTTAAAAATAACACTGACTTTTAAGGCTGTCATTTCATTGACTCTCCATCACTCTTCCAGACTCTTCAAGCATAACAACTTTTAAAATAAACAAAATCTATCATTAGAGTGAATAGACTACCTATATAATGGGAGAAGTTTTTTGCAATCTGTCCACCTCACAAAGGGGTAATATCAAGAATCTATGAAGAACTTAAACAAATTTACAAGAAAAAAAATCCCATTCAAAAGTGGGCAAAAGATATTAACAGACACTTCTCAAAAGAAGACATTTATGTGGCCAACAAACATGAAAAAATGCTCATCATCACTGGTCATTAGAGACAAGCAAATCAAAACCACAGTGAGAAACCATCTCACACCAGTTAGAATTGTGATCATTAAAAAGGAAACAACAGATGCTGGAGAAATATGAACATTTTCACACTGTTGGTGGGAGTGTAAATTAGTTCAAACATTGTGGAAGACAGTATGGCGATTCCTCAAGGATCTAAAGTGAGAAATACCATTTGACCCAGCAATCTCATTACTGGCTACATAGTCAAAGGATTACAAATCATTCTACTATACAGACACATGCACACATATGTTTATTGCAGCACTGCTCACAATAGCAAAGACTTGAAACCAACCCAAATGCCCATCAATGATAGACTGGATAAAGAAAATGTGGCACATAGACACCATGGAATACTATGCAGCCATTAAAAAAAGATGAGCTCATGTCCTTTGCAGGGACATGGATGAATCTGGAAACCATCACTCTCAGCAAACTAATACAGGAACAGAAAACCAAACAGTGCATGTTCTCACTCATAAGTGAGAGTCAAACAACGAGAACATATGGACACAGGGAGGGGAATATCTCACATGGCCTGTCAGGGGTGGAGGTCTAGGGGAGGGATAGCATTAGGAGAAACACCTAATGTAGATGACAGGTTGATGGGTGCAGCAAACCACCATGGCACATGTATGTAACAAACGTATGTAACAACGTATGTAACAAACCTGCACGTTCTGCACAGGTATCCCAGAACTTCAAGTATAATGAAAAAGTAAAATAAAAATACTTTGAAAACTTCTATGCAGAATATAAGAAAATTTTATTAAAGTACCTGAGACATGAATAAATGTACTGGGGTATTAGGTTTATAAAAAACTAAATAAAATAAACAAAAGCATTAACTTCCTAATACATGGTTGAGTCACTAAGATACATGGATTGAATCTATCATGACAATTATTTGATAAAAGATTATTCAATCTTTTATTAAGACATTTTATTTAATTATATAACATTCAACAGAAACATGATTTTATTATTCTGCCAATAATATGCTTGGATTCAGTTTGCACTCTTTTTTCCTAAGAGATAAGATACCTATGTGTGCAGAATTGATGTAATTACATTAATGTGGTTTGTGGTGATCTTGCGGTATTCTATCATTAAATAAAGTTACACCACTTAGTCTTTACCAGAGCATTTTTGAGACATTCAAAATTGCTACTTCTCTTCTTGTGTTTCCCTGCCTCTTCGGATAGCCTGGTTTTGTTTAATCTGAGACTAGCTAAGAAGAGACATTTACGCAAGTAATTTTTAAAGGTGAAAGATAATGTGTGCTGCTGAGATAAAAGTGGTTACTGATTAAATCCTTTGCTATAATCATCCTTATCTACTGCTGTCAGCTGTTTTCATATCGACTCAGAATCTCACCTGGTATGGAGAAAGTTACATGAACCCAAGTTCACATGCACACACGCGCGTGCGTGCGTGCGCGCACACACACACACAAATAGAGGAAAATGTCTTCTGACATCAGATGACACTGCCACAGAAAAGTGCATACTTGGTAGTCATTTTAAAGTTTAAATTCTTAAAATTTCCAGGATCTCCAGGTCTTTCAGTAATATTTAAGATAGCCTATACAGACTGTAAAAAATATTAATCTATGGTGTTATGGTTATTTATAAAGGATTCACAACACATAATAGCAATTGTAGAAAACAAATGTGGCTTATTCATCATGAATAGCAAAAGTCAACGTTGTAACCAAGAAGCAACTCAGTTGTAGGAAATTCCTACAATTGCAGTTGGAAGTGGACAGGAAAGATAGGTCCAATTTGCTACTGATGCAAGAGATCTCCATCTAGAACAACAAGAAATGGAACCTCAGCCTTTACCATCTGGTTTTGGTTTATTCAGAGTCAGACTGAAGGGTTTGCCTTTCTCTGGACCCAGTGGCTCTGCTTATGAGTGGCGAAGGATCAGCATACATTTCTTCTCTTAGCCTAAAAACATGTATAACTTTTCTCGGAACCAAAGTATTACGCTAGTAAGTATTGTTTCTGAAGTATTATCTGGTTGCCATGGTAAACATGCTTCCTATATTCAACTCAGACATCCTTGACTGTCATTCATTCATTCCTGACCCATCAAACAATTTGAGGACCTATGATATGTAAAACTAAATAAGAAACGTAAAACTGAACAAAGTATGGTTACTTTTTAGAAGCTTACAGAGTAGTAAAGGAGACAAACAAAGTGTATAAATTAATGTTTTGTAAAATAATGTGTTACCAGACAACAACAATCTCAGTTGCACAGATTTATAAGCAGATTTCATTGTTCAGGCACAGGTAAAAAGGCTAAAGTTGGGATGAGTTAGACTGCATCGTGCTGAGATTGGCTCCAGACTGCCAACAGACAATGCCAGTGTCCATTTAATCTGTCTCTCAGCCTCCTTACACTTGCAGCTTCCCAAAGCACCCTCTTGAAACAGAAGATAACAGTAATGCATGACAGTAGGCCCAGATTTGCAACCCACTTTAAGCCTTTGCATATTTCATGTCCACTAAGGTTCCATTGGCCAAAGCAAGTCCTATGACCAAGCCCAAAGTCAAGAAGGACAGTATACTACATGTATGAGGCCACAATAGGAGTTAGAATGTATCACCTCTGTATGGGGAGAGGAAGTAAAAAACTGATATAAAAAATGATACAATCTACTGTCTCAGGTATAATAAAATATATGCTAAAATAAAAACAAAAGGAAAGTACTGTGGTAGAGGTGTGCATTAATTCTAATCAAAGTATCCTGCTCTTTTCTTTTTATAATTACTTTTTATTCCTCTAAAATAGCTTTCTCAATCAGGCAAGTCTGAAACTCTTAATGTCCATCAGTGATTAAAGCCATTGTTAGCAGGACCTTATTCATGTAGAAAATAACCAATCAATGACAAAACAAAGTAACAATCAGCCGCTATTTTGAGGATTTCCCCCCAAAATCTTAATGATCTGGGATGAACTATATTCACTTGAATACATTCTTTATAACCAAAAAGAAGAGTTTTCCAGGGTAATAATTTTTTCTATGGAATGCCACTGAGCAAAACCAAAACCAACTTTTGCATAGTGGGAAAAAAAAACCCAAGTATACCCACGTCTGAATTTCTAAAATGCCACTTACATGCTCTAGCCTTGCCCAAGTGAGTTCCTGGAAATACTACGATGATGATGATGACCTGCTCTCTGAAGCGAGGGAATCAATCGGGTGAACTTAATACTATATGGTAATTGTGTCCCTTCCAAAAAGTTGAGTTGAAGTCTTAACCCTCCATAACTTAGAATGTGACTTTATTTGGAAATAGTTTCTTTATAAAGGCAATCAAGTTAAAATGAAGAATTAGAGTGGGCCATAATCTAATGACATCCAGTATGTCACTATAAAGAGGGGAAGTTTGGACTCAGACAGATATGGACAAGTGAGATGATGTGAAGATGGCCATGTGACTGCAGTGATGACGCGTCCACACGCCAAGGAACATCACGCATAGCACACAAACGCCAGAAGCTGGAAACAGCAAGAAAGGATTCTTCCGCTGAGCAGCCAGAGAGGATGGCCCTGCCGACACCCTGATTTCAGACTTTTAGCCTCTAGACCTGTGAGATTATATAGTTCTGTTATTTTAAGCCAAACAACTGTTGGCACTTTGTTATGGTAGCCCTAAGAAACAAATACCAGCCTTGTGTGATGGTCACAACAAACATTAGTAAAGCTGTTGAGAATTCCTATAGTAAATCTGTTTAACTTTGTACAACCCACATTTCTCAAACTCACTTGACCTTGGTGCCTCCTTCTGCAGATAACATGCATTCATATACTGTGGGACTTGTGTTCCATGAAACACATATTTGCAAATGTTGATATATCCAACAGAGACTATTATCTACGGTGCTGAAAGGCGATGATCATGGGAGCAGCCCCTCCAGAAGAAATAAGATGACACTAATGGATGCAATACAAAGTTGCATGTACCATAGCAATTTTGCCTACCACTGTGTTGCACTGTTTTACTATTATTTGATTTATATAGATGCCGCATATAATTTTCAAAAATACAAATTATAGCCACCACTTTTCTCACTTGGTCTTCAGTACATACTAGCCTAGAAGAAGGTCGATGCTATGTATAATTTCTCCCTACACTTTGCCATAGACATTTCAGGGAAGCAAAAGATGTTTTGTAGTGCTTCTCTTCTGACAATGTCAGAATGTCAAATCTAAATGATCCATTTGTCTATGTCTAACTGTGCTGATATAAAGGAGATATATGCATGAAGAAATGTCTTGAAGCACCAAGGGACCAATCCTGGCTCTTTTGCCCTGGGGACATCGCTTCCATCAGTAAGAATGAAGATGCAGATTTTGAAAGCATTCATAGCTACATAGGGGAAAAGCTTTTGGGGGAGAATACTGAACTCAGAATTACTGCTCCAAGGTATGTGCAAGAAGATGAAAAGAATGGCTTGGGAAAGAAGAGTTTTATGGAAAATAAGAAATAGATCCGTTCCTTGCCTTTCCTCTTTCCATGGGAGGTCAGGTGGGTTGTGACATGTGCTTATATCACCTTGTTATAAATTGGAGGTTTCTTCAAAAGAAGACTAGAATGTGATTTTCCCTGTTGGGTTTAATGAAAGGCATAGGACAGGTAGCAGCCAGTGTTATTGGAAGCCAGAGAGATATAAGAAAGCAAAGAGCCTCACTTGTCTCAAAATTGAGTGTGGAATGGAGAGGGTCCTCAACTTTTCCTTAGGTGCATACTGGACCCCAGATATTATCTGGAAGCAGAAACTGACATGGCACAGGGAAGCAGAGAGAAAACCTTACTGGGATACAGGCACATGCAAACAAGGTAAGACGACCCCTTTTCTCTGCCAACTCCTATGACTACATTGGTTCTACCAGCTTTCAATTCAGCCTACGGTAAAAGGCAAGGGTGCTCAGGAATTGAACTCTGAACAATAACAACAACAAAAGTGGGTTAAATCAGTCCTCATTTGACAGAAAATTAATACAATTTAACACAAAAACAAACAAAACATAATCATTATCAAGTCAATATATTGATATTTCACTTTTTGGTATGCATAAGTTTTCATGATCCATTTTTTTTATGCTGTACTAAAACAAAATGTTGTATGAAGCTGGAAAGTCAAATATGTAGCCTGTCAAAAAAAAAAATAAAGGTTGACAAAGTTACTCTATCCTCAAGTTCTATTCTACTTTTTGCTTGCTATGAGGCCGTGGTCTGACTAGTGAAATTCTCTTAATCTCTGCTTCCTACTTTGCACTGAGGATAATGACAGTCCTTCTCTCAGAGAATTGTTGTGAGGACTAAATAAGATATGACTTGGAAAGCAGGCAGCACAGTGCCTGGCAGGAAAGTCAGTTTTCTCTGGATGTATGTGAACATCTCCGTCGCATTCACACTGGGTGCATGTTAAACAAGGGAATTCTGGGCTCACCCACACCTACAAAGTAAACATTGGGAGGCAGAGGCCAGACATCTCTATTTTGACAATTCCAGTGATGCTCATATATACACTAAAGCTTGCAAATAGGTGATGTACTGTCAATTATAATTAGCTTTAAAAAAAATCTGCCATTGATTTTAGGAATTTGCCTGTTGCTTGAAAAGTTTCAAAAAAACTGGCAAACATTTTGTCATAGTATCTTTGCATTATCATTTTGATATCTCTTTATAGTATGGTGGCATCCTCTGCATTCATTCCTTTTGGCCATATGTGGGTTATTTTCTTAGTTGGCATCACTAGATACTTGTCTCTGTGTTAAACCTCTTTTCTGTATTTTGTGGGCTGAATTTTGTTTCACTCAAAACGTAGATTTTGAAGTCCTAACCTCTGGTACCTCAGAATGTGACAGTACTTGTAGATAGTATCTTTAAAGAGGTAATTAAGGCATAAGGAGAATATATAGGTGAGCCCTAATCCAATATGACTAATGTCTTTATAAAAGGAGGAAATTTGAACACAGACACAGAGGGAAAACCATATAAAGATACAGGGAGAAAATGACCAAGTACAAGCTGAAGAGAGGGGCCTCAGAAAAAAAAATCAACTCTGTTGGCACCTTGATCTTGGACTTCCAGCCTCCAGAATGGTGAGAAAAGAATCTGTTCTTTAAGCTACCCAGTCAGTAGTACTTTGTTATAACAGCTCTTGCAAACTTTGTATATTTTTTATTTTATTGAGTTTTGCTCTCATTCACTATTACTAATCATTCAGCTGCTCTACAGTTTTCGGCTTAATTGCTGGTTATTTTTCAAATTTCTTAATATGGATATTTCAATAACTAATTTGTAGCCTTTCACTTTAACGTATTTTATAAAGTTCTACATTTTTCTTTGAGCACAGATTAAGACGTTCACATCTTCAGAAGATCTTCGAAAAGCTTCCAACATACGGAATTCTCACAGATAGGAAAACAAACCATAGATGTAATTTTTGATAAATCTGTCAGTAGACACTTAAAGAGACTCACTCTATATGTATTTTGAATATTTACTGGTAAGGAATTTCTGGAAAGCAATTTGGCAGTGTGTGATACTTATAGGAGTTTATAGTATTTGCTCCAATGATTCAGATTTTAGTACTCAATGTAAGTTAATAATCAAGGATATTTAAAATTATCTAAAATTTATATAAAAGAATATAGTACAGTAAACTATATGAATCAATATAAAAGGACTGAATTATTCAGCAAATTGAGCTAAAATTGGTTATCTGCAGCTTAATTTATATTAGATGAAAATTGGCTTACTTTTAATATTCATTAAACAATTTAAATAAATTATAGCATAGTTATATAGTGTAATATTATGCATTCCTTAAAAATTTCAGACCCTTAAAATATTTAATAGTTTCTGAAAATCCTTGTAAGTGCAGTATACAAGGTTAAATACTTTCAGTGTAATAATTGTGTGTGAATATGTTTGTATATTACAGTACAGTATAACAGAAATCTTAGTAAGGTACAACAGTTAACTTTTTAAGTTTTAAAAATAATGTTTTGTATTTGTGCAATGACATGGTTTACTTGGAAATGCAGGTAAAATCCATGCAATAGTCAATTCTTATAAAGGAAAAAACAAATTTCTGGGGAATTTAAAAAAGACTGGATTGTTTTTTTCAAGGACTGATGATTGTTCAAAAAATGCAAGTGTTTTGATTCACAGTGGTCTTGGGCATTGAGCAGATGGCACCTGGCAAAATAAATCTGTTGCTATTTCCACATTATAATAAAATAAATGTTGATGAATTTTAGTTCTGTGGAGATGGGGTCACAATTTCTGAAGAGTTCTACAAATTTTGACAAGCATAAATCATGCTTTGTTTAGTGGTGGTTTCATTGCATTATACAGGTCTCCGGGTTGTGCAAACATCTGCTTTCTCAGTGTGGCTCAGCTTCTAAAGCTGCTAGAATTGAAGAGTGACCACTGCAATAATCATCTATTATCGAAATTTCGGAGATAAGCATATAAAGAGCAGAATGATCTTTAAAGTTCTCATTATCTGTGCCATATCTGACTGTATTCAGTTCCTTTAGCATTTCATTAACCATTAAGAAAAAGAACAAAGCAGATTTAGATTCCAAATTGACATGAATACTCAGTAATAAATTCCAAGCATTAGGTCAGTTTTTCTAATACCAGATTCTTGAGGACTTAAGATTAACACTTAATATTAGACCAGTGACTCTGGTCTTTTGCCTAAATAACATTTAGTGGTTTTATATTCTTACGAAAATTTCATGTTTTCATTGGTATGAAAGAAGTGTTAAGGACTATAGAATTGGGCAAGGCACGGTGGCTCACATCTGTAATCCCAGCACTTTGGGAGGCCAAGGCAGGAGGATCACCTAAGGCCAGGAGTTCAAGACCAGCCTGGCCAACATGGTGAAATGGTGTAGTTACTAAAACTTCAAAAATTAGCTGGGTGTGGTGGCAGGCACCTGTAATTCCAGCTACTCAGGCGGCTGAGGCAGGAGATTTACTTGAACCCAGGAGGCAGAGGTTGCAGTGAGCCAATATCTTGCCATTGTTGTTGCCCACTCCAGCCTGGGCAACAAGAGCAAAACTCCATCTAAAAAAATAAAAAAGAGAGAGAGAATAAAGAATTGAACTTTCTTGTTGTCTCTGTACTGCGGCCACAGAACTATGGATGGTGGGTGAAAACAACCAGGAAATGTTAAAAGATGTGAAGGGAATTCTTTGAAAGTCTTTTATAGGAGAAGAACAGAAGGGAGGGGCATTTACCCCTCTCAGGCCCCAGCAAAGAGGAAGGCCAAGACAACTCCTCGTAGAATTTTGGTTGTCAGGAGGGGTGACTGGCTTTTCCCCTCACCTATGCTGGTAGAACTGTAGAATCAGGCAGTGCTGCACCAGCTGGTACCCAAGCAGTGTGCAAGAGAGCTTGGGGAAGAACCTCAGTTGGGGGAAGTAGTGGTTTCAGTTTTCACCATGGTGAACCTGGGGTCAGGATGCAAGACGGATCTGAGGCTGTTTGTGATATCCAAACAAGGAGAATGGGTCAGCAACTGGACAAGATACACCGCCACATTTGGTGGGACAAGTGCACATCTTGAGTCATCTTGAAAAGACTCACACCAGGAAAACTCGTCCTTGTGAGAAGGAGCTCCAGCAGAAAGAAGATAAAAGTAGAATGCAGAAAATAGGAGCTAAGGCTAGTAGGCTCCATGTCTTATACAAGGCACCTCCCCTTCAGGAAGCAAGGGAGACATCTGAGGTGTTGGGATGGATCTTAGGACCAAACATATCATACACCCCAAAGAGAGAGGTAGCATTTGAATACATCTCGTCATTAAGAATTCAAAAATAAAGAAGAACTTTCAATAGTAACAACTCTTAAGGGATTTGCCCCCTTTTCTTTTCATTATTGCCCTGGAGAAGTCAAAAGCAAAAGAAAGGGGAGTGGGGAGAATCGCTGGAGAAAGAAGGTGATGGAACAAGCAGTAAAGAGCATATTCTGTCTTTCTCATTCTCATCGCTGGATTCTCAGTAATGGACTTGACCTGAAAGAAGCAGAGAAACTGCTACTTATTTGAGACTTTAAAATTTCTCAATTACACCAGTCAACTAATCTGACACATGAAGATGACAATATCCTTACGGGTGATAGTCAATTAAGCACTAATCTCTGCCTAAGATACCGCCAGAGGCAAGAAGGGGAAAATTCATAGTTGTATGAGAGCAGGGATGGAAGAAAAACCAGTTTGCTAGATTGCACCCTACCAAAGTTGGGTATTTTAATGAATTAGCTACAGTATCAGATTTAACTTAATGTCTTCCATAAATATTGGGGTTTTTTATCATGTGATATTTTGAAACAAATTTGAGGACTCTTGCCATCAGAGAATCTCAGTTAAATCTTTAAAGCTATTTTGGCCCATTAGTTGTATATAGAAGTGATTCTTAAGTTTATGGAATCACTTGCTAATAGAAACAATGAAGTGAAATTCTCCTATGTAGGGTTAACATCTGCTGTTTATGCTCAGATAGGCCCAGGCCATCCAAGTTTTGGCTGTGACTAATTATATATACTTATGGGAAAAACAATAGATGGGTATAAAGTACAGCAGAATGGGGAAAAAAAAGTAATTATCCAATACCTACAGCTACTTTGAATCATTATAACCAGTTTATATCTACTGTATACATTTGTGTAAATATTTGTTTTAAGTTACTTAATAATGCCCAGATATTTTAATTAATGAATTTTAACAAATATTTAAGCCTCATGAGATACAGGTTCAGTTTTTCACAAGGAATTGTTACAGCCTAAATCATTATGACACCAACAATCTAAATAAAGAATGCCTTTTCTTTTGTACAATTTCTTCTTTTGAGCCATTTTTGGTTTTTAAGAGGAAGAGAAGGTAAAAGTGTAATATAAGAAGTTAACACTCACTTAGCTGAAGATATTGTTAGATTTAACTCCTCTGTGAAAAACCTAATGAGTTAATATTTATGAATCTCTTGATTTCTGAAATATTTACATCTAATACTTCATTCCATGTTCCACTGTTTTCTTTTGATCTATGACTTCTGAAATAGTGGAAGAAATGGAATACAGTGGATAAGTATTCAGTAACAAGCTAACAACTGAAACTTCTTTGAAAATAAACAATGTGTTGGCACCCAGTAGACATTTTTCAAATTTATTCTAATGAAGTAACATACAAAAGTGCATTTTATGTCTATGCAGTCACAATCCACTGACTGTTTACCATGTCTTAGATGCACAGTTATTTTATACATACATTTCAAAAGCCTCTCTTGATGGAGAGTGTCTTATTTAGTGTAAAGGAAATTTAGCTGAACAGATATGTCTGTTGTCCTGTACGGTTCTCCATTAAACATAGTTTTCCATCTGTATTCTTACAAAAGAGAAATTATCAAGGGGTTGAAGGACTTGTCACTTGTTTGTTTTCTGTGCCGCCATTTCTACTCACTAGATGGTGTGTTACTTCCTGTCAGAAACCCTCGCCTCTGGTCCTTTGCTTCTCAAGGCAACTGCAAGCTCCACATATCTCCACCTGCCAGTCTCAGACTCACAGCTATACTTGGATTTGTTCCTGCATAAAACAGACCTATTTAAAAACTGACTGGCTGACAGGGAAGATTTCAGTTCTTCCTGGCACTGATGACCCGATCAGTCCCCTCACGCTCCACCTGGAGCCTCGCTGCCCCTTTTCCCCGAGTGCAGCCACCCTGTCTTGCCAGCCCGGGATCCACTCAATTCAGCTAAGCCTGGTTTTGCAGTCCCATCTAGACTCTTGCTGTAGCCTTACCCCTGTATCTCAGGCCTTCTTTGGGCATGGTCTATTCCTCATCATTCAGCCCTAGTGAAAAAAATGCCCTTGTAAACATAATTGCAGATTCAGTACTATTATCTTTGTTGGATGCAATGTTTATATAATAAAATTATTTACATATTTTATTATAATTATATAATATTTACAATATTTAATATTTCACCTTGTTTTTTTAACCATTTAAAATTAAATTATTCTTTCTTACATATTAGCTAATATGGGACTCTAAATTGTACCAACATGCAAATTCATGGGCAATGTGTTTTTAACTCTGTAGTTTTAAATGTTTTGTGAATAAACATATTTTGATTTGTTATTAGAATTAGAATTACTAATTAGATTAGTAGAGTATTTATGTTTTAGGATATTATCATTATTTAGACAATTCGTTTCCTTTTCAATACTGTTGGGTATTTGGGATAAGTTGTTCAGTTTTCTTTAATAATGTTTTATTGCTGTTGTCAATCATCTTATAAGAAAAATAGCTGGAATGCACATATCTTGATAAATTGTAAACCATCTTTCATATGTCTTCTTTCTTTCTATGCGCCCATCTCTTCCTTCATTTCAATTTGCATAAGAACTCTTTCTTTCCAAATCGGACATGAATCAGTTGAGATGGGATTAATTTATTTAGGCAGATATTAGATAACACTTCTAAAAAAAAAAGTGCTGGTTTGTTCTGCTGGCACATGGCATCATTTTCCAAAGTCATTCCTCATGGTTTCTCTGATATGGCTACTTCCCTGCCAGTATTTTTAAAGTGAGTTTCACAAATCAGCAGTTCTCAAAGTGTGGTCCCAGAGCAGCAGTGTCAACATCTCTTGGGAATAAACAGAAAATGTAAATTAGCTGACTCCAACCCAGCCCTACTGTACCAGAAATGATAAGATTGGAGGGGGCACAGCATTCTGTGTTTAAACAAGGCCTCCAGGTAATTTTGATGCACACTGAAGTCTGAAAACCATTGCTATAGGAAATAAAAACCAAACATGTATTCAGAAAGTTAAAAGGCAGCATAATTAGTGATTTAAAATGCCTGCTTGATAGAATTGTTTCGCAAAGATAAACATTTTTAAAAATCATTTTAATGGAGCCAATTTTAACCATTCCCTTTTGAAATGGTCTTTTGCTAAGGTCTAGCAAAACCTTACCACATTTTTCAGTAAAACAAAGTGTTCTATGCTGTTAAGAGAATACAGTGATATATTCATTGTCAAGACAGAAAGCTTTCTTCCTCATTATAATGGAATTCAGTTAAATATGGTTAGGTAACATGATGTGCTGCCTTCATCTTCATGTGCCTAGTTTTCTGCTGGATTAAATTCATTCACTTTTTAATTGAATCTGAAATTCTTAGAAATTAGCCATTAGGAGAAAATAGATTTTAAGTATTTGAAAATTAAAAATAATATATCTCAGTAAAATTTCTTTCAAAAGTTGCAAGACATAGCTTCAAAAGGAAGATCGGAGAATTCTATACCATAACAAAAAGGGTTGACTTGAGTTGCTGGGTTAAAAAGTATATTAGGACAGGGAAAGCAGAAGGCAGGCCAGAGGGTAGGGGCACCACGGGTCAATTTTACCTGCTTGTATTGACTAGAGATGGCCCTGGAAAAATTCCTTTAGGGCAAGTTATCCAGTTACTTTTTTTAAAAACGGGCCTTGATGATCAACAGAGACAGAGACCAAGATAGGGACAGAGCCCTATATCATGTGAATCGAATTAAATTCACCTGAATTTTTTTCCGCTCTCTCCAGTGTCCAGTGGAATGCTTGTACTCTCTCCCTGCTTATTTTTCCTAGGCTTTATATGCTAACATTTGAGCACACAAACATTTCAATGAAAATATAATGGTCCTTCCGGGTCCACTATAATAGGTAATGTTTCATGTACCATCCATTTGAAGGACACTCAATGTCAAGATCCTTTTTTAATGTTTTATGTTTTTAACTATCAAACTATGGGCATGAATATCAAGGGTAAATACAGCCATAAGCAACAATACTTATTAATGATGTTTACTTCAATATTTTGGAATAAGTATTATTTATTGGCATTTTGGCAATAATGTTTTTGGTTGCTAATTCAGACTCTGGAATTGATGGAAAGAATGTAAAGAAAAGTTTTACTTTTCATTTTTATAACAAAATATTTTCTCTATGCACAGCAGGTGCCACTGACATATGATTAATTCCAAATGTAAGAGCTGAACTTTATCAAAAGGTTCTCGACCAAAGAAAAGAAGACTGATGTTCACCCTTGTGTATATTCCTGTGTAAACTCTTTGGGTCCAAGTTTCATTTACAGTTTTACATTAGATCATGCCCCTTTGATTTACTACTAATCCTACTGGAGTGGGAATATGAGTGATGTGTTTATGCTATAATACTTTAGTTGGTTGCACATAAGAATTTTAAGCTATTGGGACTATGTATATAATTGGGCTTTTCATTGCAGATAATTAATAAGGCAATGTTCTTTCTTCAGTTTTCAGCCATAGAATTGATTGCAATTTGTCATTTCTTAGGAAATGAATGTGAAATCCGTATACATATTAGTTTCATGGGTCAATAATCTTAAAAATTGAATCATTCCATAAGATTTGTCCAAAATATCAAGACATATGAGTATAAATATTGCCTTTATGACTAGTAAATGTTAAACTATCATGTTTATGTTAATTTGGAATCTGAATATTGGATTTTTGGCATTAGAGAATCCTTACTAAGTAAAATATCTGCGAGAGAAAAGAATCTTTCTATTACACAGTTTCAGCTCAGTACCAGCAAACATGCAGCATTTAAGATTATGGCATTATGATGTATAATAATACATTCCTAAACATACCAATAATTTTCCACCTGCAGCTGCACTATTTCATCTCTCAAAATAATTAATTCAACAGCACTGACTTTAAAGCACTATTCACAATTAAATTCTAACCCACAGAGGTTTATCTGCCAGTAATTCTTAAACTTTTTGTTATCATGACTTTTCTGTAATTTTTCAATTATTGCATCTTGTAATTCATCATGGCATAGATATACTTCAGTCATACAGTCAACAAATATTTACTGGACGCAATGTAAGGATATGATGCTAGGAACTAGGGATACTTTATAGCATATGTCGTAAGGCATACCAAGTTTTTTTACTTCCTGGAACTTAAAAACTATTCTTATTTTTCAAAATAAAATATGTTTAATGCATTTAAATGTGAATCAAAGGCAGCATAACTTTGCAATAGCCTTTAAGACACACAGAGAGTTACAAAGTAAGGTTTGGAATGATTGTCTAACAATCATATTTTCAACCACAGGATACCCAGGAATGAAGAAAGTAAAGTATTTTTATTTTGCTTACCAAAGCAGTGCCTTGAGCTCTGCGAAAGGCTGTAATGAATATCTGCAGTTATCAGATGCTAAATTTGACCATGACTACAATTTGTTTTGAGATACAAACTATATTATCTTTTGCAGTGCTTAGTGAGTCAGTCTGAGTGTGCATTAAATACTTCACGTCAACAAAGGTAAAATCAAGTAAGATCTTGCCTAGGTACAACAAATAAGATATTCTTTGCTGGAATTGTATCTGTGATATCCGCTTAGATAGTGTGAAGGAGCAGACCATAAGCACAATCTGGGCGGAGAGTCCACTTAATTTTGCCCTTATTTTTCCATTGTACAGTCTAACTACTTAATCCTCACCATAGACGATACCCGCAATGAAAAGTTGTTAGGTGAGTGAGCGAATGAGTTAATGATTCAGAACACATTAATGAACTCCTTTTTTCATACAAATACAGAAAGATGCAGTGTTCTGCAGTGCTTATCCATATCACCAAGGGATGTGATAATGTTTCCTGCAGTCTGTGGATATACAAATTAATATAGTATGGCTATGACGTCACACCTCTTTTTACTTAATTTTCTCCATTTTTCATTCTTCACAGAGCGATTCAACGTGTACCTTATGCCTACGCCAAATCTGGATATTTATGGTGAATGCACAATGCAGATCACTCATGAAAATATCTATCTCTGGGATATCCACAATGCCAAGGTCAAACTGGTGATGTGGCCTCTCAGCTCACTGAGGAGATATGGTCGGGACTCAACATGGTTCACATTTGAGTCAGGAAGGTAAGATTTAATGCAGCAACCGAGTGCGGGAGGTGTGTAACAGAGTCCTGAAAGAAAGCTCTCTCCATCATTGCCCTCCGGGAGGACTATCTTCATTCAGGGTGAAACTCACCAAATACATAATTTCTTCAGATCCTGTAATGCAGTTCTGTTAGTTTTTTGGCAGGTTAATTACCCCATTCAAAATAATCTTGCTCTCTTACACTAACATCAAACTCAAACTGGTTTTGTAACTATTTTAATAATGTAATATCTTCTGCAAGATTATTACAGTACTATATTTTTTGTGTGCCTGTGTGGAGTAGGATCTCCATAAAATTAAATGCAGCATCTCCTGACCCGCCTTGTTTTTGTGAGTTGTTTAAATAAGCAAACACTATTTCTTAAAGTTTTAAATAAAACTATTTAAATATTGCTTGTAGACAAATATGCTGCTTTCTTGGATACAGCATATATTTGGAATCCGTAAGTATCCGAAATGAACCCTTGCTTCACAATCATTCATAGACATGGATTTAGACGTAAACTACAACCAACCAAATCATTTTCTTTATGCAGTGATCCCTTTGTGATATTGTCACACATCCAAGATAAGACTTAGGTTTTGGGATTCTATATAAGGAGATGTTTAATGCTTCCATCTTCACCCAGGGGATATGATTTATCACATTCTTAAAATGAATTCATGGTCTTATAAAGGTAATAATAGTGAGGTTTCACTACATTTGATATGTTTTTAAGTTTATAACTTTCTTCTTATAAAACCACTAAATATTTACTCAAGGTCAAGATTCTAATAATACCAATCTAGGGTAGGTCATATGTCTCTTAAAATTTTAAGGAGAAAAAAAAAACCTGAGCTGGAATTATTTTACCAGTCTGGGGAGCCCTTTGCACTAAGATAATAGTAAAGTCTCTACTACACTAATTTCTCTGAAAATATTAGGTCCTGTGTTTGCTTAGTATTTATGAGCTTGTTCAGCCATTTCTGTCTACCTAGAAGTATTGAGAGTGTAATAGTGTAATCACATTCTGATAGCCTTTGGGAAATACAAATTCTTATAAGAAAATGAGTATTTTAAAGATATGATTACTGTTTTTAAGATCTTGACTATGAAAAGGAGTTGACATTTTTTAAAGATTCACTGACCTGAAATCTATCATGCACTTTTTTAAAGCTGGCTTTAAAAGTTATGTATTTGTTCATTTTCACACTGCTGATACAGACATACCCAAGACTGGGCAATTTACAAAAGAAAGAGGTTCAATGGATTTATAGTGCCATGTGGCTTAGGAAGCCTCTCAATCATGGGGGAAGGGGAAAGGCACATCTCATATGGCAGCAGACAAGAGAAGAGAATGAGAGCCAAGTGAAAGCAAAACCATCAGATCCTGTGAAACTTATTAACTACCATCAGAGCAGTATGGGGGAAACTACCCCCATGATTCACTTATCTCCCACCAGGTCACTCCTACAACACAAGGGAAATGAGACTTGGGTGGGGACACAGCCAAACTATATCAGTTTTATATATATGAATGAATTGGATGTTGTCGTTGGGGTTTTGTTGATGTTTTGTTTTTGTTTTTTTCATCATCATCACTTACCAGCACTACCTCCAGGATCCCCTCCCCTGGATCTTTCTGGATATGCCTTTCCTCCTCTTTCTATGGAAAACAATTTAACTATTTTGTCTGTTCCATCATTTCAATAGACTTCCACTCAAAATTTTAAAGAACAAATCATTTTCTTTCATAAAGAATGATTACTCAGAATTTTCACTCCATTTGTACCTGCCCACATTAGGTTTTTTAAGATCTTTCTACTTGATAGAGGAATTTGGTATCTACGTTTTTCCCTCTGTTGTTTGTCTCTGAGTTTAAAGATTTGTCCTTTGGACACAGTTCATTTGTGTTGTTTTCCTTCTTTGAATTTTGGGTATTGTTTGCTCACAGGTGACTGAGAAATTGTCCATAATTTTATGCATCTATTTTGTAAATTCCATATGATCTCACACTTATTAAAAAGAGCCAGTGGTGGGAGGTCTTGTCCACACTTGATCTAGAGAAGTAAAAGTAGAACATTGCGTTCCCTGGGTCTGGATTGATGGGGGTTACTGGTGATGAGATTGGTGACAATTTAGAGGGCAGATTGGCAGGTGAGGCATGGCCTGTCATCCTAGCAAACCTAAGCCAAAGGCCAACACTTTTTTTTTCTTTTTTTGAGACAAGGTTTTACCATGTTGGCCAGGATGATCTCTGTTCTCCTGACCTGGTGATCCACCCGCCTTGCCCTCTCAAAGTGCTGGGATTACAGGCGGGAGCTAGCACGCCCAACCAAGGCCAACACTTTCTAGGTTTTTTTTTTTTATTAGCTCATTGCCCAAAGCATATCATTTGGTATAAATTTTAGCCATTTATTTATACTACTATATGTACTAGAAAATACAATTGGATATGTCAGAATACTTTTTTCACTGGCAGACTTTTTCAAATGCATTGTTAAAGTCTACTGTAAACCTAAAATGTAGACATGAACAGTAGGAATGGATCGACATCATTTATTCTGGAGGAGTATCCTTTAGTCACCCTCGTAATTACAATTATATGCCTACGTCTTAAGGAGCACTCGCCCAGTGTGGAGTAGAAGAAAAGCAAGGACCCGGGAAACTCTCCGTGGTTATTGTCCTCAGTACAGCAGGGTGCCTGGGAGATGTATTCATAGTCTCAAATCAGCTCGGAGCAATTGCTTTTTTACCATAAGGATCATAATTTTGCATTTTAAAAGTAAAAAACCAATTGGCTGTGCAAGCAGATTTTCAAGAAAAATTACAAAAAAATATCAGACCTTCAGAGGAAGTGATAAGATTCATGATTATGTAAAACTTTATCCAGTGGAAGACAAAACTCCTTTATTTAACTGCTGACTTGACATTTTCACTTCTCACTACCTCATAAATATTGTAAGCAAAAATCAAGATGAATTCAACTGCCTGCATGACCAAAATTCAAGTGAGCCCCTGATCCTTGGTCTGAATTGTTGTTCAAAATGTAAGCACTCATATTCAGCACGATGCTTACTCGTATAAAACTGGTGCTGAAAATATGTGTCTCACTAACTTTGATACTATTTGGAAACCTAGGGAAAATCTGGTTACTGATTTTTAGCGATTAGAAATTTAAAATTCTTAAACATTGCAATGTAGTTATATTATAAAAAGACAGTTAATAGACAGAAATGTTATATGTCATACAATTAAGACTTCTGTGATGTCAGAGGTAGGCTTAATTTATTCCTAAACCTGTGTTGGTCAGAGATACAAAGAGAAATAATCTTTTCTCTCATGCATAACCAAGTGGTTAAGAGGAAAGATAAAGCAGAGAGTTCTTAAATATGATACAAAAGCATAAAAATATAATTAATTACATAATACATATTATATCATATAAGGTATATGCTCTAATTTAGTAAAGGAATTTCTAAAACATTCTCACATATGGACTCCAACTTTTCTGTATCAACCCAGAGTTTTCAATGCCCTTGGGGATTTCTTTTTTTTAATATATTTATCATTTGATTTGCCATCAATAGTGGTACACATTTCTTCATAAAAGAGTGTACTGCTGTGATGCTAAGATTTTCTTCTGAACTACTGATATCTGTCCTGAAAGTTTTTATGCTTGTTGGTGCAATCTACCAAAAGGTAAACACAGCAGGTTTTTAGACAAGAACTCGTGTTTCTCTTTGAAATGGTCCTGAAATATTTCTTGACTGAAACACTGAAGAGTTGCAATTAACTAAAATATAGTCTAACATGAGACATGAAGTACCAACATTGCACAGAGCTTCAATTGAAGTGAGGAAATCCTGAGCCTGTGCACACGGGCAACAGCAGCCATATCACTGCCTCCGCCTGGCAGCCATATTTGGAGGCTGCTATTCCATAGATGATGTCGTAACAAAATATACCCCAATTTCAGAAATAACAAAATGTAAAAACATGTGCTTTTCTTGAATGAATGAATTAACCAAGGGGATGGCTCCATTGTTCAAATAAAACCAGCTGGGGGTGGCGTCCTGGAATACAGAAACCTAGGAATGAAAGTGGCAACCTTTCGCAAATCACGGCAGGAGATCAAACCAGAACTGTACATCTCTCTTGACTATATATTCTTGATTCCAGAAATCATTCTTTATTTGATGACATGAAGTTTAGGAACTTTCCAAATGAGAATAAAAGAAGCCTAAAAGGTGACCAAAACTGTCATTGTGATTTCTGCAGACCAATTAGTAAAAAGCAATTCACGTTAGAGTATGTGTGGGCTCAATAAAAATGGATTGAACTTTAAATTGAGCAAAAACTAAGATCAGACTCTTCATTTCTTGATAAAAACAGCTTCCTAAATCATTTAATTAATGCTCTCTCCTGGGGGAACAAAAATCAGAACTGGTATTATCGTAGCAAGAGATTTACCAAATTAGACACATGAAAAGAAAAGGCATTACATTCCTAAAACACTTTGTTTTAGCCTTATTTCTTTGGGATTAAAGCAAGGGTTTATAGAGACCTATGATTTTTTTAAACATTGAATACATCTCTGATATTCATGGAGGCCTTTGCTGCTCTATGCTTTGTAACTAAAACTCAATTAGATATGATTTAAGTCATTTTGTGGCACCAGAAACCCCATTTATTCTCTGGGCTACTGTATTTCATTTATTGAACACCACCGTAAGAACTAGAGAAATAAAGATGGGTAACACATAGTCCCTGCCCTTAATGAGCACATTGGGTACTTGCCGAGATAGATCAACTAATGATTTCAATGTAAGAATTGTAATAAAATATATCCCAGGAGGGTTATGTATTAGGAAAGGTTGTTAAGTTGACAGTAATAATGTCAACCCCAAATCTCAATAGCTCAGTATAATTAAGGTTTATTTCTCACTCAAGTTATGTCTGATGCAGGCTTAGACAGATCACCAGGGCACCTGGATTTAGAAACCTAGACTGCTACAATCTTGTGATTCAGACATGTTCATTGCCATGCATAGCAGGGGAAGAAGCTGGGAACATTCTTCAACAACCATGCTCTGGACTCAGTTGTTTCTCCCCACAATTCATATGTTGAAGCCCTAACCCCCAAACTTACATCTTGATGACAAAAGGCAGAGATGATAGGTCCTTCATAGGTGTAATTAAAGTTAAATAAGGTAATAAGGCTGGGGTCCTAATCTGATAGGATTGGTGGCTTTATAAGCAGGAGAAAGAAAACTCTTAGCACCTCTTTTCTGCCTTGAAGAGGAAAGACCATGTGGGCACACATCAAGAAGGTGGCCATTTCCAAGCCAGGAAGAGAGCCCTCACCAGAACCCAACCATGCTGGCACCCTGATCTCAGACTCCAGCCTCCAAAGTGAGAAAATTAATTTCCTTTAATTCATCCATTCTGTGCCATGTT
Organism: Leontopithecus rosalia; assembly: GCA_028533165.1. Taxonomy (NCBI): domain Eukaryota; kingdom Metazoa; phylum Chordata; class Mammalia; order Primates; family Cebidae; genus Leontopithecus; species Leontopithecus rosalia. Next base: position 99,434,197 of record CM052661.1, read on the forward strand.
TTCTTACGGCAGCCTAAGCTGACTAATACATTGAGATACTTCAGTACAGTGGCAATGCATGTTATTTCTGTTAATAGCCCACCATCCAGAATGTGGCCTCCCACCCCACCACACACCCCATCTGTAAGGGGGCAAGTGGAGAAACTGGAATATGTGGAACATTTGGTAAGCATTATTGTCTCTGCCAGAGTCATATCTTGTGATGAGCAAAGATCCCTTTCCTCTCTTCTTCCGACGCACTCAATTGTTCCTTAAGGGAAACAACTGAAAAGCAATCCAGCCAGCCACTGATTTTAACTCAAAGTCCAGTGTCTGCAGGCAATTTGTAGCAGTGTGTACATGAGGTCCAAATATGACTTCTTATAGTTCCAAAAGAATAATCCAAAAAGATCGTTGTTTTCCTCTACCCACCCTGGCCCAAGGAACAGTGGTTTAAGAGGGGTGGGAAGCCTACGGCTGCAAACACTCCCATTCAAAGGAATGTTTGGGAGCAAGCAGGCAACAGCCACTGGTCCTGGTAATTCTGAAATGCTGCTTGCCAGATATCCTCAGGGTCTTTACTCAGAGTCAACAAGGATTTGCAGCTGGGCCTTCATTCTGCTCTTTCCCACTTGGTTCTGCCCTCTGCCCGCCAGGAGGATTTTCCTTTTTCATTATCCTCCTTGTCCGTATTCAAATTGGACATTGGGAAAATGTTCTCTCAAGTGTTGCAAGTTTCACAGCCCAGATTTTACCCTGAGAAGTAGTAGTAGAGATCTGAAGGCTACTGAATCTTAAAAAGTTACAAACTTTTTTTTATTTAGGGCCTTTTCTCCCTCTGTAAAACTTTGTCGAAATATCACTGGATTTCTTGTATATTTAGTTCCAGTTAATGACATGTTCCAAGGGCAGTAATCACTGCTTGGGGAAGCGTTTTTTTTCGAGGTTTTGTGTTTTTTTCCTCCAATCTGCTCCTCAAATTTGCTTTGTTTCTTCCCCAAAAACTCAGTCTTTTGATTTATAAGGGGCCTTGACTTTGTCAGGTTTTTGTAGGAGCAGCACTCACTCAGTTCTTTGCCTTGGGTCATTTTTATCTCATTAACAGATTGTAATAGGCATCCTACCCTTGAGTTGCTTTCTACCTTGACACACCTTCAATGATGGGTTTTAGCAATAGGTGTAGAGATTACACTTAATCTCTTCTCCTTGAGGCTGCTTTAACTTGCTTTCGTCACTTAAAGACATTGTCTCTGGTGTCTCAGAGTTCTCTTTTCCAATTTTACAAGGTTTTGAATTTTTCAAATGCCTTTCATTTTTGCTTGCAAATTTTCAATTTCTTTCTAAGAGAGCCTCTTTCTTTTTAGTATCTTATCAGTCAACGAACTGTTAACATTTATCTAACGCTTCCTCTAGATGTTATTGGGGGAATCAAATTAAAAACAAAATCTTCTCCCAATGCAGAAATCTTCCCCATAAAGGTGATTTTAAAAAAAACACACACACTCATTATTTCTGCTACAAAACGGCAGACAGAAGGAGAATAAGGAGAATCCCACACCCTTTGATATAGCCCAGCAGGTACAACAATACACATAGGTTCTCAAGATAAACAATTACTGGTCTCAAGCAAGAGCACTTGGCAGCCCTTTGTCCTACATACCTTATCCCTGTAATTACAGTAACCACTGGTGTTAGCTAATTGGCTTTATGTAGAAGAAAAACAAATGTCTTATATCTTTATGACAAGAGACAGTTTTGCGAGTTGCAGAGAGAGGTAGCTCCTGAAGTTAGGTACCCTTGCTCTCACAGAAACTAGGAGATAAGGGCACTTCTCCCTTCAGGTTTACAAGTCAAAGACCCAGTTCAAGAGTCCTTAAGAAAGGCATTTTAGGGTCTTAAAGCTGATAAAAGACCTATCTGGTTTTCAAAAGAATTATTTACATTTCAAAGAGAGGAGAAAGTACTTGCAGCCAAAAGTTTTCTAAAGTAAATGCCCTAAGAAACAGGAAGGATAACTGCCCATTTTCAACAGGCAGAGTAAAGCCTCTTATTTTTAAGTTTCACATTTTTCCATACAATCCAGAAATGCTTAAGACATGAAATCCGCCTACCAAGTTATCACAAGTTCTCCTAAGAGGCAAGAGTTTTACCGAATATCTCACTGCTAAATATTATTTTCCCAGCCACTACTTCAGTGCCCCATATTTTAGGACTATTTATTTATTTATCACTGTACCACTGTGAAGATCAAGAACAAAGTCTCAGTGGCTTATGCAACTGGAATTGATTTCTCACTCATGCTAGTCCCCTCTGATTCTGGACAACTATCCTAGGCAATCAGGACAACCGTTACATCAAAAAACAGATGCGTTGGCTTCAGCAGGCAGCCCTTCTGTTCATAGCCCTTTGTCGAGAACTAGTTACAAGGTTTCCAGACTATGCTGGATGCAGGGAATGATGGGGAGCATGAGACATTTGGAGAACAGTCCTGTTTAGGCAAACAGGCACCAAATTGAATTTTAGGGACTCGGGAAAGGCTTCCTGAAGAAGACAATTTGCACAGCAAATCATGAAAAATGAGTTGGACTTCTTCAAGGTAAAGTGTGAGGTTGGAGTAAGGAGAGGTCAGGGTATTCACCAATGCATAGCACAGACAGAGCATGGATGGTGGTTCTTAGCAGATTTTAGCTGCTGGAGATTAAAGACAGTGGGTGGAGAGTTTGTTAGAAAGTCAGATAAAGCTCAAAACGAAGTGTTTTCTCTGTCATGTCAAAAAATGAATTGGACTTAAGCAGCAAGGAATTGTTTTTTAATGCTGGCAGGTAAACATAGATTTAAATTTTAGCTCTATCTGGTGACTTTGTGGAGGATATTTTAATAATGAATTTTTAAGTAGGTTAATAATTTATGTACCTAGGACAATATTGTCTGAGCAATCATGGTTTGAAATGACATGGGAGAATGAATTAGACCAGACTCTGCTTCTCCGAGGGCCAGCACTTTCCCTGTGCTCCCAGTTACACTCTATTAACCTTTCTGAGACTTGGTTTCTTCATCTGTGAGAACCTGATAAAAGTATACTCTGTATGTCCACCTTCAGTGCTGATATGAGGATCAAATAAAGTAATGTGCTTTGAGGCCGAGCCTCATGCCTGTAATCCCAGCACTTCGGGAGGCCAAGGAAGGCAGATCACGAGATCAGGAGTTCAAGACCAGCCTGGCCAATATGGTGAAATCCTTGTCTCTACAAAAAAAAAAAAAAGCCAGGCGTGGTGGCAGGCACCTGTAATCTGTAATTCCAGCTCCTCCAGAGGCTGAAGCAGGAGAATCGTTTGAACCAGGGAGGCAGAGGTTCCAGTGAGCCTAGATTGCGCCATTGCACTTCAGCCTGAGTGACAGGGCAAGACTCTGTTTCAGAACAAAAAATTGCTTTCAAACAAGGGCCTTCAAAGCTATCAGATGTAACACAGTATAAGAGATGATTAAATTTGGCAAACACCTATTTTTACATGCACAGCACCGGACAGGGTAATATAGGGAATCAAAAAGGAGTCTTTCCTTTGAGGAAATCAACATTCTTTCATGAAAAATGCTAAAATCCCAGAGCATGATTTTTATAGCTTGAGCTTCAGGAGAGTGATTACAATGAATTGAATCTGAACACACGGCAGGTCTCTCTCTGTCGGAGCAGTCACCTTTGGAGGTCATGCCAGTATCACTGCTTTGTCCTTGTTTAGAAGATTTCAGGAAATCTTTAAGGGGACCTTTCACAGCAAGTTAATGTGCCCCTCAAGAACATCCATCGTATGACTCTGGCTTCACTTATTTTAATGGTGGTGATAACCCCGTGCATTAGCCTCATAACTTGTGAGGGTCAAAATCTGCTAATGAGCACTAAGGAATAGTGTCCTGAAATTATTTTAAAATTGAATTGCCAAAATTTTGTCAAAATTGCTTATAAATGAAAATGTTTTTCATTCTTAGTCTAATAAACCTATCCTTGATACAAATGTTAATTTTTTCCCTTTATTGCAATGGTTTTTTTAAAAAATAAATTGATACATGTGAATTCAAGTCATCTAGTTTGGTTGGAAAATGTTAAAACTCTCACAACAGAAGTCTAGGAGGAGGGCCAAAATCATAGTTGCTCTTGTATTTACGAGATTTTTTTTCTTGGTGTTGAATAAATTCTAGCAAAGATGATAAATTCATTATTATCTTTATCTGTTACATGACACACATCATATTATATGCACTTGGTCAAGGTAGTAAATAACTCACGATGTCTTCTGATTTACTAAATCTAAAAAAATTTAAGATTATCTGGGTTATTTAGCATTATCAAGAGTAAAAAAAAAATTTCCTTGTAAAGGAAATTCAAATTGTGATAAAACCTACTCTTTCAAAACTATTTTTTTGCTCGTATATTTTTTTCTAATATCTTTACTTGCTTAGATTTTCACCATCTTATTATAACTTCCTGGCCACTTGATTTTTTTAAAAAAGTTATAAACTTACTGGCTAGGCCCCGCTGCTCAAGTCTATGTTCCCAGCACTTTGGGAGGCTGAGGCTGCCAGATCCCTTGACCTCCAGGAGTTCAAGACCAGCCTTGGCAACATAGTGAGACTCCATCTCTGCTAAAAATACAAAAATTTCACTGGGCATGGTGCTGTGTGCCTGTAGTCCCAGCTACCTGGGAGGCTGAGGTGAGAGAATCACCTGACCCCAGGAGTTTGAAACTGCATTGAGCCATGTACATGCCACTGCACTCTAGCCTGGGCAACAGAGTGAGACCCTGTCTCAGAAAAAAATAATACATATATACTTACGATATTTAATAAGTTAATTACTGTAAATAAAGCAGAAGAGTTTTAACAGATCTTTAAAGAGGAAAAACTAATTTCTTCAACATTGAATATATTCCAAACATTTTTCTAATTCTTACATACCTTACAGCACTAAAGTTCTACGAAATAGGTATTCTGGTGCTTATCATCACAAAAGGGAATACAACTCAAGAATCAAAATCAATTTGCACATACATAGTAAAACCAGTCTAAAACTCACAAAGCCGCAAAAACACATGTTCTTCTCATAATACAGCTTTGCTAATACATCTCAGGTTTTGTGTTTAGAGGTCAAATAACTTAATTTGTGTGGTGGAGGTTCAGCAGCAATTACTAATAGATAATGAGAAAACATTTTCTCTTTTGACCCGAGGAGATAACAGATTACAAAAAACAAAATTAGTGCTAATGTAGAACAAAATTAGTGTTAAATGTAGAACTTCCAGACACTAGATTTTTTTCATTAATATTTCTAAGTAGATCATGGATTCATAATTGTCTTAAAGGAGAATGCAGTCTGTCATAGGATATTCTGCCATGAGAACAAAAACCGATTAAACTACAAATGAAATTGGGTATTTTTTGTTCCCTTTATTTTACCATAAAGACTTGACTTAGATGAAATACGTAGCTTGGCTTATTCAAAACTAGCTCTACTCTGACCTGACCCAAGAAAGGCTGTATCTTAATAGAAGATACAGAGACACAGGGGTTATGGGAGCCTAAGGCTCAACATTTGCTGCTGATCTTAGATCTGCCCTCTACTTGGGTTTGTCTGGTGTTACCCTTCAGGCTAGGTCTACAGTTCCAGAGACATACTAGAGTTAATCAACCCTTCAGATGGAGGTGAGAAAAAGCTTTCAAATTTATTTTCCATATATGGCACACCTGGAACATAGGGCTTTATAAGACAACTCCAATTAATATCATTAGAGGAGCAAAGAAAACAAATGCACAGAGACCGTGAGTCCATGATACGCTTTCCCCCATTCCTGTTTCCAAGTAGATATTTTCACTTACAAGTATAATTGGTAGGCGCACCTATGGAATTAATTACCTTTGGAAATACAATCCCAGTGATAATGGAATCTTTTAATGACGAACAAGGTAACAGATACTCAAATAAAATCATCCTTAATAAACCTGTGATTAAAAACTACTGCAATTCTCACAGTTGTCAATTTAAAAATGATAGTTGTAGAACTTTTACTAAATTTTTTTTTCATGTTGATTAAAAACAAACCAATTAGCTGGTATATTCCCTGATTCATTTCTTTGGAAAATCAGCATCTACTTAGATTACAATTAGTATGTATGAAAAATAATGCTACTCTAGTCTTTAATGTGAAAATACATTTGCTCCTGAAATTCTGAAGAACCCATTTTCCTTTGACATGTGTTTGTCCAATTACTCCTCAGGGCATCACACGTGTATTTGCTCATCTATCACCTGATGTGTTTCAATGATTTAATTACATAATACATTTTAAAAAGCCAAATAATTTTATCCTACATTGTAGGGCCGAGAAGTCAATTAGGAAAATAAACAATAACACTTTATATCAGAAGAAAAAAACTTTCCTGACTTTTAATCCCTGTGAATTCTGTAGGTGAAACTACTCATGTCAGACCCATACTCCTTTTCTGTTGATTTTAGGTACTTGTCTTTTTCCTTAGAGTCACCCTGAAAAGCTCAAAATAACCAGATAATTATTAATTATTCTCTATGCTGGCATAAAAATGAGCCTTTTCTGAATTACATTTATATAGAAAATCAATTCTCTGAAGGAACACTTTTATTAAAGAGGCAATGGACATTATTGTGTTTATTTTGAAAGGTGCAATTTACAACTCATAAAATAGGAAAATACTAATTTTCAGGTGAAAGAACAGCTACACAGATAGCATATAAATGGTCTGTATGTATACAATCCACCAAGCTGTCTGAGCATGCCAGTTATCTTTCTATAATTGTACACTGGGGCTGGGTGAGGTGGCTCAGGCCTGTAATCTCAGCACTTTGGGAGGCTGAGGCAGGCAGATCACTTGAGACCAGGAATTTGAGACCAGCTCTGCCAACATGATGAAAACCCCCATCTCTACTAAAAACACGTAAGTGGGAGCAAGGAGTGGGAGCAAGCACTTGTAGTCTTAGCTACTGGAGAGGCTGAGGCAGGACAATCTCTTGAACCCAGGAGGCAAAGGTTGCAGTGAGCCAAGATCATGCCACTGCATTCCAGCCTGGGCAACAGAGTGAGAATCTGTCTCAACAAAAATGGAAGCTCTCTTATCCAAAAGTCTCCAACAAGTGAAGTGCTAAATATAAAATTGTATCTTTCCTGATTTGATTACATAGGTGGAAAAGATGTTTGAAAATATTGCTTTCAAAATATACCAGATTCACCTTGAAATTACAGCTACAATTTAGAAACTTAGGGATCTTGTCCATGCCAGATCATCTAAAGGGTATCAGTTACTCTCTCACAAATGATCACTGAGTTCCTTTTATTTGAGAGAGATTCAGGACACACAGATCACAGTCTATCCCTAGAGCCAGTTGAATGAGAAAGCCATTCTTTATTGCTTTAAAATCATGATTAATCTGATTGTGGGGAAAGCACAAAGAAAGAAAAGTAGAACTTGTGACAATTATTCAATGAGACCTGAAGTTCATGAAGATTTTTGCTGAATTAGGGAAGAAAAGATTTAGAAGTATGCAGGTAGCTAAAAAGTCAGATATGTTTATTTCTGTTATCACTATACCAAAATAGCATTGGAGAACTAAGACCATGGCATGGGTTATAGAATAAGCTTCCTCCTTACCAGATCTTTTATTTATCTTATGTATATTCCAGAGGTTCCTATCAGCTGAATGCAACTCTCTTAACACAAATATCATACTTACATATGACACTAATGAGCTATGGCTTCAGGACCTCTCTATTAAAGGTGACCTTGCACCCTGTTCACATGTGACCATGTAATTTTGTCATTTTGTACATGTAAATTATTTTTCTGTTCTTTAAAGTAAAATGGCCTCTAACATTGTGTAGGCTTTGAGCCTCATAAAACTTGCATCTGTATCTTCTTACTGTTTTATCTGTTTAATTGCCTCACCGAAAGGGGTGCTGGATTTCTATATCATACCTTTGTTACACCTCCTCCTTTCAAGAGGAACCAGTGAAACTCCCAAGATGGAAGGTCTGCATTGGTGCTAGGGTATATCACCGTGAAACGTGATGCCACTGAATCACATAGGAATTAAGCTCCCAGTCTTGGCTCTGACCTCAGCAGTACTCCCAGGAAAGTGGCGAAAACAAATTACAGATCCAAGGATGTATCCCACTACGGTGGAGGAAGGTGCACACCTAATCTATGATCATTTCTGTCTCAAGTACCACTAAAGGGACCTCCAGAGGGACAGGAGGTGATACAGCTTCATCTCCTTGTAAATGTGCTGGTGAGTAAACTCCTGGTAAATAGACTACTGATCTTTGCTAGAAAGAGACTCCCTATATACAGACTGCTCTTAGCAGTATGCTTCTAGTTTACAATTATCTATGGTGGATAGACCTATAGCTTCTGGGTTTAGGAGGCAGAGTTTTCTGGACAATGACAAACTAAACAGCTGGGATATAACAGAGAGATTTCCTAACTCACACACTCCTTGCTGGGGTCACTAGTGCAGACCTGATTTAATCAGAGCCAGACAGTGCACACCCCAAGGCAGAAGGTGGGTCCTGGGAGCTGCCTAGACAGCCAGACCTCTCCTGCTTTGTCCCAGACCTCCTGATTGTTTCTATCAGTGTTTCTATATTTAGATTGTTTCTAAATATCAGTCACTTGATATTTAGTAAAATCTCTTGATAATTTCACCCTTTTTATTGGCTCATGCACCAAAATGCTCAAAAAATGGTTTATGTGGATTAAAATAAATTTAGAACATAAATTATGCTGTTAATATTCTTTTGTAAACAAGTAAACCATAAAAATAAATATTTTTGGCAGTATATCTAGCTAAGAAAAAAACCAATAAAGTAAATGTTGCAAAGAGATTTTTTTTTAATGCCAATCTGCCACAGTAGTTGAATAAAAAGAACTTACAAGGAAATTTTGCATGTCAATTCACCTTGATCATTAAATATTTAGCAATATTTTCATATGGTAAGTATTTAATCTATGCAGTGACATTATCCAAATTGTGATGAATATATTTATATAAAAGTTTAGGGGCCGGGCGTGGTGGCTCAAGCCTGTAATCCCAGCACTTTGGGAGGCCGAGGCGGGTGGATCATGAGGTTAAGAGATCGAGACCATCTTGGTCAACATGGTGAAACCCCGTCTCTACTAAAAATACAAAAAATTAGCTGGGCACGGTGGCATGTGCCTGTAATCCCAGCTACTTGGGAGGCTGAGGCAGGAGAATTGCCTGAACCCAGGAGGCGGAGTTTGCGGTGAGCCGAGATTGCGCCATTGCACTCCAGCCTGGGTAACAAGAGTGAAACTCCGTCTAAAAAAAAAAATTTAGGTAAGTTGGATTATACTTTCATTGACTCACAGAATTATTACAAGAATATGCAAATCAAGAAAGATTTGGTATGAATAATATGTATATGCAGAAATCAAATCACACCATAGAAACTTACTTTGTATATTTATTTTATATGGTTTTTTTGGTAATAAATATGAGGAACTCACTACCTAGGAAACAGCTCTAGAATGAAAAATCCATCATATCTGACTAAATGTGATCCTATTATATTATACATTTCTCACATTAAGGCCAGGTAAGGAAGTGCTTTGAATGAGAATATGAAATCTGCAAGCCAAATCAGTCTAGATCTACAAGATACTTCAAGTGTTATTTTCTAATTGAAAACCTGGAGATTAATTTTGTCCAGATCATGCATTTGTTTTTAGAATTAAGTGAGATGATGCACGTATATAGAAATGATGTCATGCCTGGCAAAACATAAGCACACCATAAATGAAAGCCACATTTATCATTAATTGGACCCATTGATGTCTTCTTTAAAACTTTAAGACAGTAACTTAACTTAAAGGGCACCAGGAGTTTTATATTTTAAAAGATAAAGTAGAAATCAGGTCCCAGGGCAGTATGCACACAGGCTAAACTAAATAACACATGATCTGGTAACTTTTCAGAGTTAGAGGCATCAGCTCCCGCGATCTCACGCACCCTTTTGCGTGGCAGAACTCAGTCGAGTGCATTTTAACCACAGGCCTGATGAGGATTAGGAAGCACAACTTTAGACATTTGACGTTGTGGATGAATGAATTCTTCCAACTTTACAGTCTTTGAAAAATAAAGGACTTTCTCTAAAGTTCTGTGAGATGGACTCATGTCCATTACGCGGTAAAGAGAATGTATATGAAACAAGTGAAATCAGGATCTGAATTGGTCTTGTTGGCACTGAAAGTCCCCCTTGACTTTCTATTTGCTTTCTTATTACTGCTCCGAACTCATTCTACTGGTGCACCTAGTGATTTTTGAGGCTGATGAAGGAAGTGATTGGGATATGGGCTATGGTTTGGTTGGTTTGCATTTGAGCTACTATGGTAGCGTTCATTGTTATCACTACTCTATTGAGATAATTGACAAAACTGTTCATTCAGTAGAGAGCTAGAAAACAAAACCATTTGTTATTCTGCTGGAATTAACCAATTTTTTTGTAAACAAAGTCTAACCCAAAGTAAAAGGAATGCTTTAGTAACATGGTTTCAGCAGCTGCATCCCAGGTCTATCCAAACTGAGTCATTGATATTTTCTCTGATCATGCTAAGCAGGCTAAGATACTGAGATATATCTCCCATGGAGGTCAGAGTGCAACATCAAACCGTCCCAAATAAAGCAGGGCCACGGTGAGAAAGTACTCTTTTCTACCTACCAGATTATTGAGGAAATTTGTAATTTGGGGCTCATCTAATTAATTGATGTTATACTGTAGAGCCATACTTTGAGGAGTCAATAGGAAAAATTTAGTTGAGAATTTCACCATGCAATGAGAACTATGAGGCAATTTAATATGCAACTATTTTAAGCGTAAGTGGCAAACTATAAATATGTTGTAATGATGTTTTAATATGGGTATTTCTATTTCCTCTTCACTTTAGAAATGATGAAAACTGTAACCTGAAATAGCTAGGGTTCTGTGTCTTTATTTGTACAGGTTCTCTTAATGCTATACCGTGTACACACTTGTTATTTTCCTGTGCTAATTTGCCTCAAAATGCCCCTACTTTGTTTCAAAACCCTTATTGTTTAAGAAAATTCTCAGACTGTGTTTGTAGTTGTTCATAGTTGCTTTACATAACAGATTCTCTGCAGAATTGACCAAAAAAAAAAGAAGGAAAAGTCTTCTTTTGGTTACTTATAACCGGAACTGGCTTTTTTTAAAAAATTGTTCTTGTACCCTGAACTGGTATTTCAAATTCTGCTCCTTTTCCTAAAAATAATTTCTTAATTATTTCTAATTTCCAAATGGGTATCCAGTCAGCAAAGCCATCGACTCCACCCTAGCACCTGAGTAACACTGACTTGATTTTCATCCCTATAGTCTTGTTTTGTACCAGAATGTCATTTAAATGCATGCCTGGCTACTTTTACTGAGTATAATGCTTTTTAGATTCTTCCATGGTAGTTCACATATGAGAGTTTTCTTTTTTTTTTTTATTGTGGGCTGAATATACTGTAATTCCTTTACCCACTGACCAGTTGAGAATTTTCAACATATTTTAGTTGATTGCTTTATATAAACCTGTTAATTCTGGTCTAAAGAGTAATTCTATTACACACTTCCTGCACCACAGGTGGAGAGATTGACTTGTTTTATTCCATAAACTTCTGAAACCCAATGTGCATGGGTAATTGTTTTAACAGATTTTATTTTCATTTATAATGAGGTCCATAGATAAGGACATTATTTTCTTTGAAAATAGAGTTTGTGACTCTGTTCCCAAGAGGAGGGAGCATGCTATGTGTTTGGGGTCGACACAGAAGTGCTGGGGTTGGTCACAGGCAGAGAGAGAGGGAAACTGGCTAAGAGCCTTCATTGTGTAACTGGCAAGCCAAAGCAAGCAGGGTTAGGATTCCTTAGTTTGGAAATTTCAGCAGGCTCTAGGGCATAGAAGCTGTGCCTCCTTATCTGATGCTCTGCCCTGGGGTGATCAGGGCAGAGAGATAGTGGCTCAGAGTTGAGAGTCTGATGAAGAAGGTGGCTGTGGGTGTGGGCTCTGTATAGGTTGGTTTGCATTTGAAAAGGCCACCTTCTGGTAAGTTGTTTACTATCTCTAGGACTAGGCTAATCGTGGTAGAGGCAGTTCTTCCAGTGGTATCAAGGCCTTAGATGTCAAAGAATCGGAATATAGAAAATAAAAAAAAATTAGTAATGTGTTTTCTAAGTATGTACCTTTAGGAAGTATAATTCTTAAATGGGATTAATGGGGTTAATGCCATTTTAAGATAAATTAGAAAGTTGCCATGTTTGACCATCTGTGGCAGGATTCCATATCCAACAGCTGATGAGGACAGTGACAGAGGAATCTGTGGGGTCCACATTGAGTCTTGGAGACATTAAGGGTTATATTTGCCTGTTCTTGCATTTGAAATTCCCTAAGAATCCAATGTAATTTTGAGTGGGTAGAAGGGAAGAGTTGGGAAGACCCATTTGGGAACCCCTCTCCCTCACAGGAGAGAGACCTGTTTTCCTTACTTTTTCTGTTGCCTATTAACTTTGATCCTAAGTCCCAGCCCCCAAAAGATGCAGAGAGTTAGGGTGAGAACACACAGCAGTTGACTGAAAGATGAGGGAAACATACAGTTTCCATGCAGCAAGAACCAACATTGAGAAATTTAATTTTTGATTCAGAAAGCAGTAAACTCTTATGTGAGTTGAAAATAGCAATAGGGGACGTTTTGTCATTAAAGGAATTATGAGGCAGGGGTTGGAAATAACAAGTTAATAAAACAGCTAGAGAAATTGTTTCTCTACCACTATGATAAGGCCCCTATTTAGCTTAGAAAAGGAAGGATATTTATACCATGCTCATCAAAGAGTGAGCAGTCACTTTCTATTATGTTCATAGCTTTACCTCTCATGAATAGAGGAGAACTTGTCTCGTGTTTTATACTACTCATAAATTCTACTAAAATAAGCCTAACAGCATTCAATATAAGCACCTACTTCATTCCAATCTGTTAGATCTCTATTTGCCCTGTTTTTTAATGGAACCAATGACATTATTGAACTGGATAAATGCTGGAAAAAAGAATCAAGGTGACCATGCAAATTAATATATGAGTATACTAGGTTCTAGCAAAAAGGAAAACTGGAATCTCTGCTCTAAATCTAAATAAAAGCTAAGAATTTGGTAGTATAATATAATGTTTAACATATTCTATATCTCAATAATTCTATGACCTTAGAAGAAAAATGGAGCTGAAATTGGAAAAAAAATAATTATTACAGACCAATGGGTTCTTGACCATGGCACAGAAATCTTAATACACTGAGACAGAAGTGTTGCAACAGAGAAAGTTTAATTATCGCAAATCAGCTCAATGGAAAGATGGGAAGTGTTTTTCAAATCTACCTCTCCAAGAGTTTTAAAGCTAGGGTTTTTAAGAAAAGTTTGGAGGGCAGAGGTCTAGGGAATAGGTGCTGCCAATTGGTTGGAGATAAAAATCATAGGAGTGTTGAAACTGTCTTCATGCACTGAGTCAGTTTCTGGGTGGGGTGGGGTGGGGTGGGGGGTGTCACAGGACTGGTTGAGCAAGTTCCTTGGTATAAGTCACAGGTCAAGTGGAATCAGTTCATCTTCCCTAATGCGAAGTCTGAAAAATATTTCAGACTTAGGTTTTACAATAGTGATGTTATCTGTTAGAGCAACTGGGGAAGTTACAGATCTTGTTACCTCTGACTCCATGACTCCTGAGCAGTAAGCAATCATAGAAAAGCAAACTGAGGAACAGTGGCTGGTTATAACGTAACTATGCCTGCATCTTAGCAGATTTCAGGCTCCTACCATAATTCTAACCTTGGGCCTTTCATTAGTTTTAAAAAGGCACTTTCATTCCTCAAAGAGGGAGTCAGTTTGGGGAAGAGACTATTATCATCCTTGCTTTAAACTGAAACTATAAATTGCTCCAATAGTTTGGCCTATTCCCAGGTATAAGCAAGGACAATTATGAGATTAGAAGCAAGATGGAGTCAGCTATGTTAGATTTTTCTGATTCATAATTTTGCAAAGGCAGTTTCATAATCAATACCTAAAAGTCCCAGGTCCCATGTGGGTGAGAATTCATTTATATTGGCGTTACTTATCACCAACACAACATGCATTGAAAATGAGTCATGTACTTTAAGAAGCTGAGGCAGGGACATCACCTGAGGTCACAAGTTCGAGGCCAGCCTAGGCAACATGGTGAAACCTTATTGCTACTAAAAATACAAAAATTAACCAGGCATGGTGGCACACACCCGTAGTTGCAGCCACTCGGGAGGCTGAGGCACATGAATTATTTGAACCCAGGAGGCAGAGGTTGCAGTGAGCCAAGATTGTGCCACTGCATTCCAGCCTAGGCAACAGAGGGAGACTCCATCTCAAAAATAATAAAATACAATGGAACCATGATTTAACTAACACAAGACTTGCACTGATGATGTTCAGGCCAACTTTCAACTCATTACCTTTACCTCCCGATGTCTGAACTAAAAGGAAAATTTGCTAGGCAATAAAATTATAGCAAGTGGTCAGGATCAGGGAAATGCATGTTTTCATTTATGTTTGCATTCCCCTTTTGATCCTGTATGCTAATTCCATATTTAAATATGCTTGCTTAAGACAGTGAAGAAATTTTCAAATAATTACTCAGGTGATGAAAAGAATAGCTTAATCTAAAACACAGATCATTAAATTTTGTATTGGCACAAAACTTCAACATTGACTGATTTCCTAAAGGGCTACTCAGATATGAATTCATATAGTTGAAACTGTTCCCTCTATTTTTTGCCACAATTTATGTGGGTATAATGATGAATCAATCCTTTTATCTAATCAAATAGTCACAAAAGTACAGTTATTTTATTTTGGTTTGACAATATGCTTAGCATAGAGATTATATAATTTTGTCCCCTTAAAAGACTTATTTTCTGAAATCCAAATAAAACTTTAAAATATTTTCTGTAAGACAGTTTAAAAGTGACACTTTTCATCAAATGTAGCTACTTTAAAGGGATGAAATGTATGGATTCCTTTATAGAAGACTAAATACAACCAGAATGGAGGGAATTTTTTCTTTTGTACTTAAAATGCCCTATATACAGCCCACCCAAAAAGCATATTTGTATGTTCAATCTTGACTTTCTTGTCATTACTGTTGTGTGTGTTCACTACCACAAAGATTACATACAAATTCAAAGTCTTGCCTTCTTCAGTTCATAAGAAAAGTAGCTATCCTCACATACCCATGATTATATGCAAGTGTTAAATTAGATGCTCCCTTCTGTGTTACTGTCAGGAGCTCCCTGCAGTAAGTGTTATAGAATATATACCTAAAGTTCTTCTCTCAAAGTTCTTTTCTCTTACAAGTGTATGTGTTCGTGGCACATAATAGGGTGTCAAGACTATTTGCTTAATTATTTGAAGACATGTGTAGCCTAAGCCAACTATTTACCTGAAGAGTGAAAATTTTATTCTGGCTTATTCCCTCTTAAAATGGCAGGTGCTTGAGGAAGTACTCAGCAGAGGTTCCAAGGCAACTGGCTATAGATCTTTAACAAAAAGTAAACATCAAATTTTCCATAAAAATATGCTTATGACATAAATTATAAAAATAGGAACAATATGTTTTGGTTGTCGAAAACAAAAATATAAGTTTAATTTCTTTTCTTCAATCACATTGTGCTATTGTTTGCAGTACACATTCAAGTGCATTCCTTAACTGCAATAAGCATTTTCCTCTCTGTCTTGACACTAGTCATCCATCAAAAAATGCTAATTATATTAGTTCTTTCATAAGCTGTCTCCCTTGGAAGGAATTTTTTAAATGCAGAAGCATTATTATGAATTTACTTGAAGCATAATATGTCATACATTTATTAATGAGAACAAGAATTATAGAAACCACTAAAGAATTTTTTCTTCCAGTTACAAAAGACAACCTAAAAATATATATAAATAAATAATGTAAACAGTGCTGTCTTTTTAAGTAGAATGAAGCTAAAGGATCATTGAAAGTTTATTCTCTGTAAGGCAAACTATGAATATACCATGTAAAACCTGTTTGATCTGTCTTTAAACAAAAAAGCCTTAATTAATAAATTTTAGACTGTAAACGGTCAGCTCCAGGGTATGAATGGAATTGGAATATTATGATAACTCATGGGAAACTGAAAGCTCCCTCAAAAAAACTGTGGTATTATTTCAAACCTCTTTTCAGTGAAAACCTTAATTTAGTTCCATATTATAAAATGAAATCATATGTTTGGGTCTGTGTGTCACTTTTGATCACTGTTGAAGAGCTTTGATATTCTTAATACATTCTTCAGGGAGGAAAGTGATGCTAATACTATTCACATTTACACCTTTGAACTTTTAGTTCATATTTATAAGAAAGGGTATTATCCCAGTAAGTTATTATTCTTATCTTCAAATGAGTGCCTTCAAACAGCCTAGCAACTCCTCATTAGTGTGGGGGATATCCTCATTAAGTGTAAGCCTACTGTTTTAGCCTGGACATGTTTTTCCTTTGATCTAGAACTAGGAGGACATTAATGACCAAGTTTTAGAGACAGCTAGCATATCCTCTCCCCAAAACGCCCATCTCTTTGGTTCCTGTCTCAGAGAGGCTTGAGAAGTCAGCTTCCCAGGGAACAGCTCCAGACACACAAGACAAGGAAGGACAGAGAACAGACAGCAGGGTACAGTCAAGGTCAATCAAGGTCATGTGAGTTGTTATTTGTATAGTCTGAATATAAACCTTTATCTATGGAAACTGAATCCAGTATGTTTTTGTTCAACTCCGAAATGTAAGTTGTAAATTCTTAGAATGTTTTGTCATGTGTTTTGCATTAACAGCAAAATACTTCATATCTCTAAAGTTAAATTCAATCACATGTTAATTTAAAATATTAATAATCGGCCCCAAAATTGAAAATGACAGCCCAGGATCCTGAAGAAATAGGTAACATTGCTTTATCTACTAGTAAGACTGGTTTAAAATGAACCTTGCAATAATTCAAAAATGCTAAAGAAATTAGAAATTCACTAAAAGATATTGTTTTCTTACTTTTTGTGCTAAGGAAAATTAATGTTTTAAAAAGAACCCCAGAGAAAAATATGTAAAGTCAGCCAAAACCAAAATCAGAAACTAAGTCTTTTTTATTTATTCCAATCCTAATCAACTATAAATATTTTTATACTGCATTTCAGTTAATATGCTGAAAGCTGACAATAGGTATAGGAATGGGTTATTTTGCCTACAATTTTAACTACATCATCTGCATGCTCTGCTGCACTAAATATAATGAAACGTGGTCTAGGTGGAAGATAGCACAGCCCCTGAGACAAGAATAAATTCAAAAAGGCAACATTACTGGAGCTCTATAATCAACACCTTCCACTGCACGAGAAACAGGCTGAGAAATGACCTTTACATGAGCCAGTGAAATAGCAAAGCATTTTTTGTTCCCTTCTCCAATGTTGTCCGTGTTGGTGAAAGAAGAGGTAGATTTCCCCGTGGAAAGCTGCCGCTTTACCAGGGGAAGCAGGTTTTCACAGGCTAACTCTGACAGGGACAATTGCTAGTTTGATAGAACACACGCTTGGGTGTTATTGGGCCCGTCAGGGGTATTGTGGGTTACAGTCTAAGAACAGGAAACACCATCTCTAAACATAGAAAACGCAGCATCAATGGGATGGTGGCAGAGGCCAGGGATAGTCTAAAGCACAGCAGGAAAATATTTGCAAAGGAGGATGTTGTAGCTCTCTAGTCAGTGTAGTGCTCCTATACTGCCTTGTAGTGTAGGAAACCATCACTCACAATCACACTGATAATATCTTTTATGCCGCAGTGCCTGACAGTGTTCAAAATGTGTTCATATTTTGATCCTCCTAGCAGCCCTCTAAGGTGTCAAAGGTAAATAGTTTGAGAGATGGGCAGCCACAGACTTGGGGGTCAGGTGACTTTTCCAAGGCATCCAAGCTAAGCCCAGGTCCTTCGGTTCCTCATCAGTATGTTTCCCCAGCATGCCACCTGCCTTCAGAGGCAGTGTTTGAACTTTGCAGGGTGTCCTTTCTACTGCTCTGTGCAATCTAGCACAGTACAACTTCATAAGCCTGGTCTCAAAACCTTACCTTCTTTAACATAATACTAATTGAAAAGAAACACAGGAGATTTGCTTCTTAATTCTCTCGTTTTCTACCTTGCTATTTTCATCTCCCTTTCAATGTGTAGGAATGTTTAACAAAAACAGCGAGAGAGAGGTTATCATTGGGAACTGAAATGTGTCATCAATCCCTGGATGGAAAAGATAGCAGGAATTATATAAGATAATATTATCGCTCAAGCACTTAAAATGATAGACAACAGAGCAATACAAAACTTTATTTGATAGAGTTTCTATAATTCATCCTTATGGTAAAAAATGAAATCCTATAGATATTACTTTAGATATTGCTTAGCACAGTCTTTTGTTCATAGAGAAGACAGCATTGAAAATGAACATTTCATGGAGCTTTAACAACTAGCAAAGCTGAAATAAATATTTTTTACTAAGATTGCTTTGATCCATGCCATGATAGGTATTACAATATGCAGCCAAGGGCTTTGGCCATTAAGAAAAATAAAATATATACTGCTTGAATTCCCATTAGGTTTCAAGGGTAAAAGAGTAAATTTCTCTCAACTGCTTTCCTTATGGCATTTTTGTCTCATTATTTATAACAGTTGGTGCCGAGTTGAGAAAAGTAGAAGAGCTTCCAGTAAGTTCCCACCTTCTTTATGCTTCCAGAGTTTCATCTCAAACTCGGAGAGTAGCTACAGAGGGAGCCAGGCAGCCAGCTCATTCTGTCTTCTCCCTCATCTTATGTCGCTACTCAAGAAGCGGGTGTTTGAAGAGTCCAGAGAGGATACAGTTGTTAAAATACCTGAGGCACTTAGCACTCCATTTAATTTTGGAGAGAGCTGGTCTAAGTTCCTATTGTCTGCTACTGATGAGCGCTGCTTCCTTTCCATCTTCTGACCCACCAGGACTCTGATATTGTCATGGAAGCCCAGGGTCTTGTCAAAGCAACATTGTAATGGCTGTTACTTCCAAATACCTGAAATTACCCTTTCCAGAAAACCAAAACTCGGTCTGTATAAATAGTTCTCAGTTATGTACATGATTCATTCATTTCTACCAAGAGCCCCTGAATTCTCCTGAAGGTGTTAATAACTGAAGGTATTTTTGGAAATATGAAATAACTTTATTTGGGTCCAGTCCTGGAGACGTGGTGATCTGGAGGTGGTAGACAGAGGATAAACTACTCCAAAGAAACGTCAGAATCTTACTCATTTGGGCAGCTTTCCTGATCACCACCCGTCAGCTTGCAGTCACATATTTGGCTGGGCAGAGTGCCTTGCATGCAATGAGTGACGAGTAAACGTTTGTTGAATGAGAAGCTAATGAGAACTGGGTCCTGTGAGAAGGCTTTCCGCGGCCCCTGGTTCTCTCCTCACATTCAGTAGAACAGGAAGCTACCTTGGGTTTGCTCTCAAAGTAGTAGTTTGAAACTTAAATATGCAGAAATCACCTGAAATGTGTTTATTTTTATTTTTTAAATATTTATGTATTTACTGAGACAGTCTCGCTGTCATCCTGGCTGGAGTGCAGTGGCGCAATCTCCACTCACTGCAGCCTCTGCCTCACGGGTTAAAATGATTCTCATGCCTCAACCTTCCAAGTAGCTGGGATTACAGACATGAGCCACCACATCCAGCTAATTTTTGTATTTTTAGTAGAGATGGGATTTCACCATGTTGGCCAAGCTGATCTCGAACTCCTGACCTCAGGTGATCTGCCGGCCTCAGCCTCCCAAAGTGCTGGGATTATAGGCATGAACCACCCTGCCTGGCCCTGAAGTGTATTAAAAATAAAGACTCAGTCCCCTCCAGTTTCCAGCTAAGCGTTAATCTAAGCATTATCAGAAGGCTGTGAAATCTGAATATCTGAAACAGTGTGCCTTGTGTCAGGCAACACCAAATGGACAGCTACCAATGGAGGAAGAGGCTGTGCACCCTCGCTAAGGACCCATCACCTTACTTTGCTTCTCTTTCACAACTGAACTTGTCTCACCAGTGGATACTCATATGTCTTGTAGATGAAGTCAGTCAGCAGGGAGAATCTGATTGTCTCACCAGCCAGCAGCTTACGTTATCAGGGAAATGCAGTCAGTACACCCAGCCAGAAGTATGGGCAGGTTGGAGAGAGGGATGTCTAGAATATCTCATGAGGATCAGACTTTGTAAATAGTTTTTATAAATTTAACTTGATTTCCCCTTTCTTGCTTCTTTGGCCTTTTTCTGTCTTCAGATTGTAACTAACTTGTGCACTGAATAATGCTCATTTGAATAATCACTCTGGACTCAGTCCTTGATTTTTATCACCATTTGACTACTGACCTTTCCCATTCATCTTTTTGTTCTTTAACCTTTTATTGCTAGTCTCTCTTTCTCACCCCATATCATTCCTCCAGTTTCCGGCTAAGTGTTAATCTCACATGGGAAAATATGGTTAGCCTCCAAATTCAAGCTCTTTTAATGTCATGTGTGAATGACCACAGCAGAAAGGATTCCAGTGCCTAAATATGCCTCGCCCTAGTGAACTTGCTTTATTGTTTTTATTGTTGGACGGTCTTAGTCCATTTGGACTGCTATAATAAAATGCCATAAACAAGGCGGCTTATATGTATATATATCTGTCACAGTTCTTGAGACTGAGAAGACTTAAGATCTAGGTGCCTCCGTATCTGGTGTGTGGTGGGAGCCCACTCCTCCTAGGTGGCGGCTTCATGCTGTGAACTCACATGGTGGAAGGGCAAACAAGCTCCTTTGGGCCTCTTTTTGTTTTATTTTGTGATTTTTTAAAAATTGAGACAGAGTCTCACTTTGTCACCCAGGCTGGAGTCCAGTGACATCATCATAGCTCACTGCAGCCTTGACCTCTTGGCCTCAAGCGATCCTCTCTCTTCAGCCTCCCAAGTAGCTGAGGCTACAAATCCATGCCTCCATGTCTGGCTAAGTGTTTTTTTATTTCTTTGCAGCAACAGGGTCCTACTATGTTGTCTAGACTGATCTCGAACTACTGGGCTCAAGCAATCCTCCTGTCTTGGCCTCCCAAAGTGCTGGGTTAACAGGCATGAGCTATTGCACCAGACCTGGGTCTCTTTGATAAGAACACTAATCCCATTTGTGAGAGCTCTGCTCTCATGACCTAATTAGCTCCCCAAAACCTCACCTCTCACTATAATTACACTGAGAATAGGGTTTCAACAAGTGAATTTGGGGGAACACAAACATTCAGACCATAGCAGACTTTTTTTTGAAGTGGCTGAAATCTAAGTCAGTAGCACCTGTTCTAGCACATATGATCCTATATGCTCAACATTTAAGAATACATTTTTAATTTTGGCTTTGTGTGTGTGGCTTTCCAACAATGGAAGGAGCCTCTTTCGTGATAATGTGAATCACAATAAAATATATTCAGTTCATTCCACACCCCTCAGTGACTGTAGAAGCCAGGAATGATGTAGTGAAATAATTAGAAAGATGTCTGGGCAGAAACGTAGAAAAAGTACTCTTTCCCCAAATTTAGGGAGACTATAAATCTGACCTGATGACTACATAAATGTGCATCTACAATAAATGAAAACCTTTGCTAATTAATTTTCATAGACAAGGGAGTGAAAGTTTTGCTATTTGAAATTACAGATGCTTTACAACTGTAAAGTTTCAAGAATTTAATACAACTTGATTCGGTTAAGAAAGTGTAACATTTTTGTTTCTTATTGAATATTTCTGAGGAACCCCTTCTCACTGGAAGGAGATAATTATAACTTGCCATTTTAAATCACCCCTTTCAGATGACTCACCTTGGTGTGATACTATTTTCTGCCCCTTCTTCCCAGTTTTTTATAGTTTGATGTTTAAGCACACAAAAATCTTACATGACCTTATGAATAAAAGGAACCCCAGATTCAAACATCATCTGGTCTGGTCTGTTCCAGGCTGTCATTTGTTGTAATAAATATAACTGATCTCATTTGGGTTTGGCAGGTATGTGCTGTCACTCTCCACTGAAACCCCTGAGATTCTGGCCAGTTTCATAAATCCTGGAGTTCTCACACCCTGCTGTTTGACTCCAGTCCTCCACAGTGGAATTTTTGGATGCCCGGCAGCCAGACTTAGGCACTGGGGAGGTCAGGAATGTATCCTTTAGCTCACCTATCTAGAGATCAATTTATTTCACATTCCTGCATTCTCCAGAATTTTCACTCAGATAAGAGACTTCAGGATATACAAGTCTCACCCAGTGCTTCTAACTCCACACCGCGCCCCCCGTCACCCCGACCCCAGTCACCCAGGTCCAGATGGAATGGAACAAGGCTGCCTCTTAATCATGTTTTAATCTCCCTCTAGCTCTGATTTATAGCAAAGCTAACTTAATCATCTAGATTTGGCTTTTACAAATCCATCAAAGTTGGCCTGGCTAGTACTCAAATCTTCCTCTGAATCTCAGAAACAAAAGGTTGACTTCCTATTTCTTTTCCTGTAATAATACTTTCCATGGCAAATAAAAGTCCTTGGTAGATTAGGGGAAAATGTCCACAATACTTTCTCAGTGGAGAGAAGTCCTTAGTATCCTTAAAAAAAAAAAAATCCATTGCACTACAGTAATTCCCTGCCCCCTTTACCCAAGTCCTGCTGTGTCTGCAGCTGTTTGTAGAAGGGGAAAGGTCTCCTTGGACCTATTGGGCAGTTTTTTTCTTATCTTTTCAACTACAACCTGGCTCAGGGAGTGAACATCTACCTGGATCTCAGGAGAAAGAGAACTTGAAGAGCAATGTCTATAGTGATGCAAACACAAGAACAGAAGAAAAGTCTTCATTTAATATACATTTTTTTCTGTTCTTTGATCTTTCAAGCATCATCATGACTTTTGTGACAAGGACAGCACCTGCAGTGCATCCCACTCATCCTACTGTTCCCTCATATAAACTCTCCAGGGTCACAGTCAGGGGCTCAGAGGAGGGCTGGAGAAGTCAGAAGACAAAGATATACATGCTGTGTTAGTTAGAAAACCTCTAGAGAAACAGACCAATATACATATACATATATTATATGCATACATAATATATACACATGCATGTATATATACATAAATACATACATGCACACATGTATATAAACATACATAATACATACACATGCATGTATGTATATGTGTGAGATATATATATATATATATATATATATATATATATATATATATATATATATATTTGATCTGAGTATGAGAGGATGAAATCAAAGGCAAAAAAGGACTGAGTAGGATTCCTGACACAGAAAACAGTAGGAGCAAAGGCACATGCTCATTAAGAGAAAGCCAAATGGTTTAGGAAGGGCTGGAGTGTAGATTTCTGTGCCTGGAGTGAGGCAGAAGCTGATATTCAGTAACAGAAACCAGCATTTATGATGATTCCCACATCTTTTCCTTGGGAAATGAGAAAAATAATTCATTAATTTATAAAATAAAATGGAAGGAATCAGACTTGATGTAAAGCTAGTTTTTGATATTTTTTATTTCAGTTACTTTTAAGATACTACATAGTTAGGGATAAGGCTTAGAAACTCTGAAGAATCTCCCGTCAGCACACAGTGGTTAAACCAATAATTGTGAGTAACAGTAATCAGGAAAACAGTATGTAAAGAAAGATGAAAAGTTGACCAATGATGGAGAACTCTAGAACACAGTGAAATTTCTTGAATTGACACAATAGCAAAAATACTAAATACAGGTTGATTCACTTCAACCAAAGATTCTGAATCTGGCTTTTTTTTTCTCAGTTCTGTCCAATGACGCTAGTTTTGTGTTGTTTCTGCTTTTTTACCATTACCTGAATGAGCATAAATTAAGAAATTCTTTTTCTATCATTATATCTGTCCCAATTGTTCTTTTCAAGCAAAATGTTTGTCTTTTTAGCAAAAAAGTAAAGGTCTTATTTTCAAAACATTAACTGAGATAGGCTTGATCAGACTTTACTATTTTTTTATTTCACAGTTAGAATCAGAGTCTAACAGGAGGTAGGAAACTATTTCAGTTCCATTCCCAAAATGAGGTAGATGGGCAACAGTAAGAAATGAGGATTAGGAGCAACTCTGTGCATGTTGGTTGAGATTCCAACCAACCGAAGAAGAGGAATTGGCTGTCATTGAAGTGAAAAATACACTCAGCCAAGGGAAATTCCCACATACAATCTGTTCAAATACCAAATCTGGATATATGCCTCCAAATGTGAGGGCAGATAAAAATGAAACAATGGGATCTATGAAGCAAACGAATCAAAGATAGGTAAAAAAAAATACATGCCATCCTCAAATTTAAGAACATGGAGTGGCTCTAAAAGTTTTATTGCAAAATCTAATAAAGGCTTTTAAAAGGAAGACTCCTTAAAGGTCAAAGAAGGAAGCCATAGGAAGAAATAAGAATAAAATAAATACACGTTAAGATGGGAAGAAGAAACATGGTAAGGTTTTTCAGAAAGCTTAGAGAAAGCAGAAGTCAATATGGAAGGACAGGAGGGAAGATAATCAATAGGGAAAGATACACTACATAAGAGTAAGAGATACAAACAAGTAAAAAGCCAAAACAATTAGGAATGTTCCTGTTTTTGCAGCCACCAAGCAGTCTGCTCTGACTTCTACAGGATCCTGGGTGGAAACGCTCCACCTTCCCTCAAACACCAACATCCCCTTCTGTGGACTGAGTTACCAACCTTTGTAGATTTTATTCTGTTTTCGTTTCCTTCCTATCTACTTGTATTTTCAGGGAATAAGTGTAGTTGGGAAAAACTCATGTGAAAATAAAGATAATGAGATATTAGGAGTACTATAATACAGATTATGTGCTATGCTTAATTCGGCAAGAGAAACAGAAGTGATTGGTCCATTCCTTAATTAGCATTAACTAGAATTCATTAGGAACCATGATGAGCCTAACATTACATAGCTGAGAAGACCAAAAATATCAAGGAACAATATAAACTGATACTTTTATTTTTGATAGGGAGATATTTACTCCATTTCTTAGCTTCTAAAGTGAAGATAATTCAAACTATTCACTAACTTTTTCAATGAAAATTATTTTAAGAAATACAATTTAATGTGTTAAAATGAAGTTAAAAATTTAAGTTCGAAAATCTAAGCTGAAATGATGACATCTGAAATTATAAAACATCTAGGCAATTGCATTTGAAATTCTTTGATGTTTAAAACTTACATAGATTCATGTTGTTCATTTCAATATATTTTAATTTCTATTTCAAAACAAATTAAAAATTGGTAACTTAGGCAGAATGTGATAAACACCTGTAATCTCAGCACTTTGGGAGGCCAAGGTGAGAGGATCTCCTAAGCCCAGGACTTTGAGGCCAGTCTGAGCAAGAGAGGCCCCAGCTCTACAATAAATACATGAAAACAAAATGTTAAAAATTTTAAAAATCAGTAGATCAAATATATGCCTACATCTTTTATACCTGTTGGTATTTGCCATGAGTTTCTTAGAATGATTTGTGTTTTGTTGTTTTACTGGGTAGCTTGTTTTGATAATGCCAATTTTTAAAAAATATAGTGCTCTATCAGTGATCTATAGAGAAAACTGTCACACAGTAAGGATCATCAATTCAAAACTTCTTAATCCCCATAGAGGTTTATATAATCATCTGCTCAGAGTTTTTCAATAAAAAGTTAAATGCATATATGTGAGAACAAATGTAATTCATAGTAATGGTGATTACTTATGGTTTTAAAAATATGATTTAAAAAAATTACATCTCCCATCGAAAAAATAATATGTTTATCTCTGAAAATCTAAAATCTAATACAGTCCCTGACAAGTAGACAAGTGGGTGGTGTCCAAAACTGTGTTGACAAAATGAATAAATATAACCTGAGAAGAAAAGTCAAGCCTTAGTCAATATAAAATCAAGTCCAGTCTTGTATTTATTTTCTATTTGGCTATAAGACTTTGTCTTTCTTCTGTAGTCAATTGAAATGCTGAAAGGATCTTTCACATGATTAAACAAGTATCTTAACTATATTTAAAACAAAAGAGGAATAAAATTATAATTTTAAGCCCTAATTACATGCTCTTTTAGCTCTGAAGAAATAGAATTCTTTTTAGGTTCCCCTCAAAATGTTGAAAGAAAAGCATAACTCTAATACTAAATACTCATATTTAGAGACTAAATATTAATAAAATTTGGGACAGACTAAAAACTGTCCCAATCGTAACATGGCAGTGAAATTCACGTTAAAAGGAAAGTATACTTCTTAAATGACAGAACTCAGGTTTCTACTTGTCTTCTTTTGTTATTAGCTCTTCACCACAAGAATAGGTGTGAGTATAGATCAGTAGCTGATCCATGCGATGTACACAGACGCCTTCAAACAAGTTTAAAATAGAACAAGTCTATGCCAGCTGCAAACATAAGAACATATCACTTCTCTGTATTTCTCCGTTTTATCTGCTCCATTTGGAAGAGTACAGTAGCACCAAGGGACCATTCTTCAAAAACAATGTTTCTTTTATATTTTGTTTTGCTTTTTTTTTCCTATCCGGAACTAAAATCAATACGTTTTATGTAGCCACTATATTGATAATTTTCATTCGCTTTCATCAACAAATATTTAAGGGATACACTGGGTACTTTTCGTGATTGACACTGGGAGTTAAAAGTTAAAATTCCTAATTGTCAGGGAGTATCTGATATGTTTACAATAAAGCCTCCAGGAGATATATATATACAGGGAAAATATAAAGTCATCTTTTTACTTTTTTCCATTAAATCCTTGTTAACATGTAACCATATAATAAGGATAATGGCAGTAATTGTCATTAAAGTCTTATAACTTACATGACATCTTCACATGGTGGGTGTTTTGATTCTGAATTTCTGAGGCATAAAGTAGGGTAATTAGAAGAGCATCTTGTATGTATATATTTTCAAAGATTTACTAAAGCCAAACTCCAGATGTTCAGAGAGACTCAATTAGTCATCTTATTGAGTTAAATTTTAAAAAAGAATAATATAAAATGAAAACTTTGAAAATATGTGAGTAGATAGATTTTAACTAACGTCACTATAGTTGTGCCATCACTGAGTACACAGGTGGAAGAATTGATAGAGTTCGGGCACAGATGTCTATCTTAGAGATGGTTTATGTTAACTCTTTCATTTAAAAGTTTAATTTTAGAGAGGGCCAAGTGGTATTCCACAAAGATAATTGGCAGCAGAGCCCAGACTAAAACCAGGATTTCCTTGTAGCCATGTGTATTAGTCCATTCTCACACTGCTGTGAAGAACTGAGACTGAGTAATTAATGAAGAAAAGAGGTTTACTTGACTCACAGTTCTTAACAGGCTTAACAAGAAACATAGCTGGGAGGCCTCTGGAAACTTACAATCATGGCAGAAGAGGAAGCAAGCACGTCTTATTATGGCAGAGAGAGAGAGAGAGAGAGAGAGAGAGAGAGAGAGAGAGATTGGGGGTACATGGTGTTGTGAGCCTGTGGTCACAGCTACTCAGGAGGCTGAGGTGGACAGATTGCTTGAACCCAGGAGTTCAATGCTGCATTGAGCTATAAGCATGCCTCTGCACTCCAGCCTGGGCAATAGAGTAAGACTGTCTTTATGGAAAAAAAATCATAAATCTATAACATTTTCTTACTTTGTTTACCATTTATGTAAAGAGGTATTAGTGAAAATGTTTGCTTCTACACTTACATGCCATCTGTTTCACTTTGCCCCAGTAAATAGCACTGTTAGTTTTCGTACATTCTTCCAGAGTTTAGTGTACATACGTGCAAAGATGCATGTAAATTCTTCCCATGCACATTTACATTGACATAAATTGTATTTATTGTATACAACATGATACTTTGAAGTATATAAATGTGGAATGATTAAATCTAGCTAGCTAACATATGCATCACCTCACATAGTCATCATTTTCCATGGTGAGGAACATTTATCTACCCTCTGTGCATTTTTAAGTCTATAATATATTTTTTTAACTATAGTCAGCATGTTATATGATAAATCTCTTCAACTTATTCCTATTTAACTGAAATTTTGTCCCACATTTTTTACACAAATATTGGCACAAGCTACATATTGCTTTACCTGAAAGTTACTTTTAGTAATTTTTTCATAGAGTTCTTTGAGCATTTAAAAATGTGTGTAAACCCTTAAACAGTGCCTGTAACTTACTCTTCACTGAATACTACTGCTATACAATGATGACTACTACTGGAGAAGTTGAATTTCTAAATTATGTTGCTCAATGAAACAAGAGAAATTAGTGTTGTGAATTTCAATCTTTTTCTAGTTTTTGACTTATGGTATCTTATGATTTCTATTATTTTTAAATAGGATTTTCAAAAGCAGATTCATCCATCTTTTCCTTCTGTCACTTTTTTGTTTGAACCTTCTCTTGAAATCTCTTCTCCTTTCCGAGTTTGTATAAATTCTTCGATATTTTCTTGTAGCACTTTTTTCCCCATTTGCTTTCTTTAAAATTTATATCAATGGAGGAAAAGACATGGATTCAGCTTTTTTCCAGATGGCTGCCATTCAACAGTTTATTGAAGAGGTCAGCTTTTCCCTACTGATTTGAAACTCTACTTTGACCCCAGGTTTATTATGTGAACTGGGTCTATTTTTTGACTGTCTGCACTGATGCTTTATTCTGTTTCTCCATTTCGCTCAGTTTCTTAGATCACAGTCTGACTCACAGTAACCGATCTTCTCATAGCAGCTAAAAAAAAGTAAAATTCTAGCATCGTTAAATGACAATAAAGATTTAAACTGTTAACAGAATAAAAGTGTTAATTGGTTTTAACTGCTCTGTGGAAAAGCTGTGCTTTGAAGAATTTCATTATGTTCTATAATTAAACATTAAATTTTAAATACTGAATAGAAATACCACTGGGTTTTTAGATGTTCCTGCTCTACCCCGTTACTGAGAGTTTAAAATTTCTGTGCGCATGGAGGATAAATATTTGGTTATTAAATATGTATACAACATTGGAAAACTTAGTGAGAACGGAATCATACAGCTGTGAAGATGGACAAAATTGCCAGATGTCAACTAATTCATCTGTTGCAAAATTTTATCTAGAGACCCACAAAAAGTTATTTTAAAGTGTCTACACTTACTTTATTAAGTCAAGTGTTTTCATAATTTTTGACTTGGTAAATTTCTTTCACACATGTGGGAAGAAAGAGTGACATCTCAAAGTCACGTCTTCATAGAGAGCGAAGTTTGAGAGTTACAGACAAGAAAAGGAGGGCATGGTCTAGTAGTTCAATGCTAGGAATTATTTCTCCAGAAAATTCCTCCATGCATGTTAGGGCTGATTCTGTCCTTGAAGGCAACTAAAAAGGAGCACCTCCTTTGGAGTTCAGCTTCCTTCAAATATATACATCCACATAATCCTTGGTTATTTTTTTATTTATTAGAACATAGCAGAGATAAATCTAACAGTACTGTTATTTCAAGTGATTCTGGATGTGAGTGGTAAAGCTGGATAAAGAGAATATTCTTAAATTCCATAAAGGAATGTAATTTGAAAAACAGACATTTAGGGAAAAGACTGGGAATTTTACATTCTTACTACATTAAAATATATTGACTCCTTAGCACATGCTGGCAGTGTCAGATGGAAGGGTTCCCAAGGCCAGCCTTCAGCTCAGTATTTCTCTAGAAGACTCACAAGACTCAGAAAAACACACTGTGCTCACAGTTTGGTTCACCACCATGAGAAATAAGATTAAAATCAGCAAAGAGTTAAGTCACAAGGGATAAAGACCAGGAAGAGTCCAGGCAAAAACTTCCAAGGCCCCTCACCGTGGGGTTATATGAGGACACCCATAATTCTCTCAGCAATAACGTGACAACACATGCAGTGCCATAAACCAGAGAAGTCCCCTGAGCCGTGATGTCCAAGGTTTTCGTTGGGGGTCAGTCACGTAGGCATGCAGCAGCCCTAGGACTGACTCAGCTACACAGACTCCATCAGAGTAAAGACAGACATTCCTGCTAGGCTGTCTCTTGTTGGGATAAATATATATGGTAAAGTGGATACAGCATGGTCCAAGGTCTCAGACTTAGAGAAATAGGCAGAATGTTACATAGGCCCAGAGAGCCAGCCATAGGCCATCCTAAAATTAGGAATGAAGAATGTGCAAGGTTTGAGTAACCAACTGGGGCCTTCTAAATTAACTCTTTCCTGCCAACTATCACATGCATTACTTCATTTAATTACAAAAATGCTAATAAAATCCTGTTGCCGAGTTTAATAAGTAAAATAACTGGCCCACGTTAATCTCCCATTGCCTTCCTCATGGCCCTAAACTTCTCCCTGGTAGCACATATCTCCATGGTAGCTCAGGCTTCAAACAGTGCCGAGGTTATAGTAGTTACTTGAAAAATATATACATTTATATGACAGGCTAGAGCATTGTGGTTGAAATTGGTGCCTTAGTCTTTTGAATCCCATATTGTTATGATTTTCCTATATCACAGTGTCAAAAACGAACTAAAATAAAGAAGATTCTGGAAACAAATGTGGCAGTTCTGTTTACCTCTTAGAATTTTAATAAGGCCCTAGAATATTCCTCAGAGCTGAAAGAAACCTCATATTATATTATCCAACATTCCGTTTTAGATTAAAAAAAATTCATTTTGTACAGAGACATTGTTAGATATAAAGAGAGTACATCTCCAATTGTCTGCAAATATCAGTAGAATTTTAGTTTGAGGTAAGGACAAATATGTCATCCCTTTTTCACAAAATAAATGCAATTGAGGAATGTGTATCTTGCTGGCAAGGGAGTCAGAGGGTTTAGATGTAACTAACACCTCTGTTTTAAGCTTTTCCCAAGTTAAGGAAATAATTCTTTGGGCTCATTTGCTCTTTTTGTCGTATTTCTTTCTAACATCTGTTTTATGTATCACAGTCTTTAAAATGCTGTACAAATACAGCTTCTAATTTGTCTTCCTGTGGGTCCCATGTGTCATCTCTCACTCCTCTTCGATGAAATGGTGACCTGTGGAGAAGGTTCTGTAGTCCAGTCATTATCAAACTCTAATGTGTGTGGGGGTCACCTGGGGATGTGTTAAATGCAGATTTAAGTTTAACAGTCTGGACAAGCTCCCAAGCAGGCAGATGCTGCTGATTTGTGGACCGTGCTTTGAGGAGCAAGTCAAATGCCATCTAAATTATTTCTTCTTTCTCCTAATTTTCTTCTTAATTAGTATTGGCTCACTACCTCAAGACTATTTAGACAGATATGAAGCATTCTGTTTCCTAACAGACCCTAAAGAACACATTTTAAACAATAACAAGAGACACCTAGACTGTTAGTCCTTTTTCACACTCCTGTAAAGAAATGGCCAAGACTGGGTGATTTAAAAAGGAAAGAGGCTTGACTCGGTTGCACATGGCTGCAGAGGCTTCAGGAAACTCACAGTCATGACACGAGGTGAAAAGGAAGCAAGGAACTTCTTCACATGGTGGAAGGAGAGAGAACAGCAAAGGAGGAACTTCCAAACACTTACAAACCATCAGATCTCATGAGAACTCACTATCAGGAGAGCAGCATGGTACAAACCACCCCATGATCCAATCATCTCCTTCCCCGACCCCACATGTGGGGATTACAGGTCCCTCCCTCCACACATGGGAATTACAATTCAGGATGAGATTTGGGTGGGGACACAGAGCCAAAACATGTCACCTAGCCCATTTATTCCAACATGGCTGAAAATAAATATGAGCTTCATCTAGGCTTGGGTTCAAACTCTGAAAAAAGAGCATCTTCTACCTAAAGTTTATTTGCTTTTTATGCTGCTTTAAATGCCTTATTTCATGATCAAAAAATGAAGTTTACAGTAGTTTTTATTTCATAGACCAAAATCCCTCCTGTAAGCATGCAAGCTTCTGCACGGGGCAGAGTTAAATCCCAGGAAGCGGACAAGCACTGGAGCTTTACATCTCAATGACTGACTGAAATAACAATTTGTGTTTTCATTATCTCATTTCCAAAGGCTAATAAGCACTGTTTTTCAGATGACTATAAACAAAGCTCAGCCTCAAACAAGATGCACTCCTTAGTTATCAATGGTTTTGTTGCTGCTGCTCCTTACTCCTCTGAATCAAAGAAAGCTCATTTGTTTCACTTTGTGAAAACTCCTCATTGTTCCCCCAGACTTTCCATTTCACGCTGGGTGAATTTTATTAAGATCTCTTTCAGAGAAGCTAAGTGTTGGCTCTATAGGGCCCTAAAGGATCGCAGCTGCAGCCTCTATAACGTCTGAAGCCACTTGAGACATTTTTTTTTCCTACTGAAAACTCCTTGGAGAATCATAGAGAAGAATCTAAAATCTTTTTGATGCTTAGTTTCTCCTCATGAATATTTTGATGTTATAACTTGAAAATTGCTTGATGTTATAACCTGAAACTCGACATAGAAATCCAGTTAATATCCAGTATCCAAATATTAGCATATTAATAATGGGTGGGTCTTTCTGAAAACATTCAACGATTTTTAAAACCTCGCTTAAAATATTAAAGTATTTTCCATTTTAGAGTTAGTCTGTTAATGAAACTTATCTATAATCCTACTGAATAACAACTTGTCAGTGGAGTTTCTCCAATAAAAAAATGTTTTTAAAAAGTAATTCTAATTAGTTGAAAAAGAATCTGCATTCTGATTTTTCCCTGAATTGACATACGAATTTTATTATATACACTCAGAAATGACATAGTGATAGTTGTATAACATTTGTCCATAATACTGTATCATGATAGCATAATAGTGTGTATCATAATGGCAGATAAAAATACTGTAATTAATCTAGCCATTTGTCTGTGGTAGATATTTAGACTTCCCCAGTGATGAAATTAGTAACAGCTAACATTTTTGAGCACTTAATGTGGGCTAAGCAACATTAAACGTTTTTGTATCAACTCTTTTAACTTTCATAAGGATCTTGGGCTCATTATTATTCCTACTTTAGAGGTGTGGAAAGTGGGAACTACCAAGTTGAGTAACATTCCCAGGGTCAATTGCTGGTAAGTGGCAGAGCCAAAGTTTCAACCAGATATTCTCATATCCAAACAGAGTCTCCTTTCTGCCTTGTTGTGCCCCAGGTTATACCAAGATTTGCCTAAGAACTCAGTTTAAATAAAAGATTCAGCCTGTATGTGTAAATCCATAAACTAAAAAATATGTAAAACTAAAGTGTATTCAAATTTTATAGTTTCTCCTTGTTCTAGTAAGTATAAAATTGGGGATTTATCATAAGTTCTTTAAATTTCAAGAGCTATCAACTCATAGGTAGTTGTGCTATTATGTTACAAGGCAAACATCCTTAAAGAAAATATTTATTTTTATTCATTAAATGTTGGAAATCATCCACTGCCAGACCTAAATCACTTTTTTCTGTTCCTCTACATTGTTATGAATGCTTCGTTTTTAAACACCCGAATATACATGGATTTTTATTTTTAGTTTCGTCTTCATGTACCATTTAAAGTTGCATCTTTTGGTCGGTTTGGTTGCGGCTGAATCAGCCTTACTAACTCCCGTGGAGGTCAGGAGGAGGCGGCAAAAGGGCAAGGGCACTGGTTACGTGAAAAATGGTGACGCCCTTGAACACACGGAGACCCATCTCTTTCCTCTGTCTCTATTCTCACAGAATGTGCGACACAGGAGAAGGACTATTCACTTTTCAAACAAGGGAAGGAGAAATGATCTATCAGAAGGTCCATTCTGCGACACTGGCCATAGCTGAGCAACATGAAAGATTAATGCTAGAGATGGAGCAGAAGGCCCGGGTAAGGCCCTTTCCCTGGTAACCTGTCAGCTTGGAAATGAAAGTCACTGAGGTCTGATGTGTATCGTGAATGTGTGGGGCCATTCACGTCGGTGCCTCAGTGTACACCCTTCCCTGATCATGAGGGCTTACCCTAACCTCTCATCTTTCTAATATCCTACTCAATATGTCACAGAAGAAGTTATTTGTGGCCCCTAACTGTGAGCCCTGCACTTCTGGCATCTACCTATATAAGGCCTGTTGCCTTGGAAGTCAAAGAGAGTGGCTTGCATAATGAAATAAGAAGCAATGTTGTCTACATGTCCCCACATACTGTTGGACAATCTGAGATTTAAATATGGCTTAAAATAACTAGGAAGATTAAATTCTCACCGGAAAGGGTTCCATTTTTTAATCTTTATGTTTATCCTAGGTGCTCTAAAACTTCTAGCTCTTTCTGTGTATATGTAATAAAATGTTTGCAGAAGGAGCTTATGCTGGTTGCCAACAGAATAATTGGTCTCTTGTCTTGTCCTAGAACTGTACTCCAGTTTTAGGATCAAGCTAAAAAATAATCTAGTAAAGAATCTAAAGTAGTAAATTCTATCAGTATGACTAGCTAAAAAATAAGCTTTACTACCAATTTGCTTAAAAAGCAGCAGTGGAATGACTATTGATTACAATCTTAAGAGATGAGTATTACTTTCTAGGATTTATAACGATGCGTTAGAGTTCATCTAGGGAAGGAGAGTTGGTGTTTGGGAAGCATCTATAATTCTCTTTGTGAAACATCAATAAGTCTATTCCAGTTTAAGACAATGATGTTTTATGTTACTGTTATCTTAGTTTTCATTTCTAAAATTCTATTAAATATTTTGAAGTATAAATTTTTTTAAAGAAAACGAAGTAGTTTAGGTGATTATATGTTATTCTTACTGCACTTCTAAGTCTCTCAATACGACATATATGTATCTATCTCTCCATCTGGGATACGGTTAAAAGAGCTTTCCTAACACCTCGGGAGGGAAAGGGCAACACAGGACATTTGACTCCCCATGTGACTGAAAGAGTAGCTTAAGTTTTAGTAGGATGATTAAGATGTGACTATGGGAATGACTGAAGAATCATCAATCAGAGAGGGCTGGGAAAAATTTTCTAGGAGGTCTTGGGTTAACTGTAAATATTGTAACAATTATCTAGTCAATATGATGTTTTTCTAGTGATTAAAATCAGGTGGGAAATATAAGTATCAAATTTCAAATTATTTCGGAGTCATGCACATTGATCATCAGCCCACATTTTCAAATTGCTGCTGATTTTCAACCAAAATTAACCATGGGGTTAACCATGATGTCACTTGCTATTAGTTAACCTTTGTACTTCTTTACTTATAGTTGCTTTAAGCAAGCAAGAACTCAGTGATTTCAATTATATTTTAATGACGGAAATTCCAAGAGCTCTTTAACGTACTGTAATTATCTGCCATAAAGAGGAGCACACCATTGGTGCTCTGGGCTTGCATCCCAACACCACCACTTACTGGCTGTGTAATCTTAGGCAAGTTATTTAACTCTTGTTTTCCTTTATTCATAACAAGGACATGTAATAGTTCTACTCATTTCGTTGTTATGAGGTTTTTGTGCATTCATCTATATAAAGTGCTGAGAATCAGACCAAACACACAGAAGTACTACGAAAGTGTTCATTATGATGAGGGTGATGTTGGAGTGACCTTGAATAATTATCAGAGTTGCTATTATGGCTACATAATATCCTTCAAACGCTTTCAAGTATTTTGTGCCAAAATATCTGCTAAACAAAATTTAATTAACTTTTGTTGTTGATATTATATGTTTCTCACATCCTGTGCCACAGAGAAGAAAGTCAAAAGACAAGCCAAAAGACTGGAGCCATTAACTGCTGTTAATGGCTTAGAGATGAGATAATGGATCCAGTCACTACAACCTCAGACAGTCTAACACTAGGGTGTATGCCACAGACATTGGTGCTGGGATCAGTGCTGAGACAGAAGGGAGAGTGCAACAAATATTTAAACAGCAGGCTCAATAAGGCTCAACAGAGGAACAAAATGTCTCTAGAAATCACAAAATCAGAGACTCCATCACTTGGCACATACATGTCAATAGAGTGCTTGGTTCAATTCCAGAAATGACTTCACAACTGTGCTTTTCTCTGAAGGTTAAGACTAGTAAGAACTACTCCATGAATAATTTGTTCTTTACGGTAAACCGAAGTAATCCTTTTCCAAGTGCAAGCTGCCTCCAGTTGATAAATGCCTCAATTTCTAAAATTCTACTACCGTAAGCTAAGTTTTCCAGTTCTCCCAGATACAATTTTTTTTAAAAGATACCTCCTCTACATACACAAAACTTTGTTGTTTGAGACAGGGTCTCGCTCTGTCACCCAGGCTGGAGTGCAGTGGCGTGAACACAGCTCACTGCAGCCTTGACCTCCTGGGCTCAAGCGATCCTCCCATCTCAGCTCAACTAGCTGGTACCACAGGCCTGCACCACTACTCTCAGCTAAATTTTGTATTTTTTATAGAGATGAGTTCTTACTATGTTGCCCAGGCTGGTGTTGAACTCCTGGGTTCAAGTGATCCAACCTTCCTTACCCTGCCAGAGTGCTAGGAACTCAGGCGTGACCACCATGCCCAGTGATAGAAAATGCTTGAAAAAAACTTCCAACAAGTGTGAAAGAATGTTCCAATACTCTAATTTTTCATTTGTTATTTAAAATACAAAATTATAATTTGAAAGTTGGATAAACAAACTCAAGTGAGAAATAATGTCTCAACAACCATTTCTTACTACTATAAAACAAAGAATATGATCTTTTCATGTCATATAAGACCTTATTTTGTCCTTGTTTATAGCCTTCTTTCTTAGGGGCGGAGGGGCACATGAATAAACATATTTGACATGTATCCATAGCCTGAAATAGGCTATATTTCTATTTTTGCATGAATCTGATATCTAGAAAAATTTCTCAGTATTGTGAGAAAACATTGCATTTGCCACTCAACAGAGTAACTAGATAAAAGAACCACTAAATTGGTAAGATAATTAAAAGTGCATGTTTTGATTTCCTTCATGGGAATGAAAAAAAATTATTAACTGACAATTAAAATGTTAAGAAGTTACCTGTTTATCAACCATCTGCAAGATTGTAAAGTGCTTGCTGTATGCGAAGCACCCTGCAGGTGGTATAGAGAAATACAAGAGAAGAGCAAGAAAGTTCCTTCTCAAGTGGCCCAGAATTGTATGGGATCAAATAATTTGCTCTGCCCATAACAAGATTACCCCATGTCCTTTGACTCCTTGAAATATCAAGTTTTCCATATACCTTTATGTATGGGTAAGACATCACCATCACCAAATTTTGGTACACGATAAAAACACCACTTGAGCTTGTTCATGTCATGGAAGTAGAACCTGACTGATTTTTTTGATAATCAACTCATTGGAGTCAGCCCTCCACAGAATGAATTTCTGTATTAGAAGATGAAGTGCTTGCCATTTTGCATACAGATGTATAGCTACAGCTTCTCATTCCTGCCACTAAGTTAAAATCAGAAAGTGGTCTTGGCAGAAAAGGAGACAGAAATCTTAAGGAGTCTCCATACCTTCTCCATTTTCAAACTACAAACCAGTCTAATTTTAAGAGCTTTGAGACGCATAGGAGAATTAAGCTAAGGTAATACATACTAAACAGGAACTACTTTTGAGGAATTAATGTGTTTCAGATATTTGAGAAAATGATTAATGCTAGATATTTGAACAGAATATGTTCATCTCTAGACTGTTTCCATTTTACAGAGATCATTCTTGTTCTTAGAGCTAGCAGACTTCTTTGGTTTCGATTGCCAAAAGTGTCTGTAGATGGTTTGACATGCATGTGCAACATTATCGAAAAAAGTTTGACATTCTTTGTGATAGAAGCCATTCATCAGAAACTGTATCACAAATGCACCCATGTGACTTAGCCTGTTAAGGTTGAGTATAGGCTGAAATCATGGACAAGGCCTCAAATTGATTGAAACAATTTTAGATTTTCATCGATCTGTTTTACACACACATACAATTCAATGAAAATGCTTTCTTTTTAAATGTGCTTTTTATGTACTTGAGCAATTATAAAATGCTCACATGTAACAAGCAGTTGAGAAGACATGAGAAATTGCTTTTTTCACAGTTATAAACTTACCCAACTACTGATTACTACCAGTCCATGAAATATTTTTTGTTCAAATACTTGGCATGAACTGGAATATACTACCATATTGCATCGATTTCAAGATACACATTTTTTTCACATTTTGACATCTCTCAGGTCAAATGAGTTACAGTTTAATCAGCAGCACTAATCTTTTGTAGTGCTACATAAAATGACCTTTTATCTTAGAATTGATGGCATCTTAGAGTGCATAAAATACATTACTTTTTATAACCACAGAACACATGCTTATTTATAACTTGAAGAACTAAGAAAGCCTTCCAGGGTGAATTCTATCCTCAGCAACTTGGTTTCCATTTTAGTAAAAACATACTTCTTATATTTTACAGTATTATCTATTAGTATAAAAATTTTTTGCTAAATCAAAAATATGAATAATTTGAAAGCATTTTACTCTAATGAGAGTTATACAAATTACTAAGTCTTTGTAGTTTCTTTTCTGGGTATATTCACAGATGTTTAAGAGTCTTCGAAAAGGCTAAGATTGCAAGTGGCAACTGATATTTAATATGTAACAATAACTGCAAATAAAGTTAGTCAGAGTTCTAGTCATGATTTTATCACTCGGTATTGTCACTATTAATCATAAGATTCAAGCTTTTATGATTGCTGACAGTGATCAGTTATCTGCCAGGAAATATTATTTGCGTATTTGCGAATTTTTTTAACTGATAGTCATGAACTGTGATAAAGCACAAGCTGAATTATTATGGTCAATAATGAAAATGTGAAAATGGATCTGTGATCCAAATTAATCGATTCACTTACTATTGTTCAGTTTCAGAACACTAAAGAAAATTTAGTCTAAACACCAAAAAAGACCTCACATGGCCAAGCTCAGTGGTGCTCAGTGGCTCACGCCTGTAATCCTAGCACTTTGGGAGGTCAAGACGGGCAGATCACTTGCCTAAAAATATTAAAAATGCAAAATGTTAGCCAGGCATGGTGATAGACACCTGTAATCCCAGCTACTCGGGAGGCTGAGGCAGGAGAATCACTTGAACCCAGGAGGGAGAGGTTGCAGCGAGCTGAGATCGCGCTTGACCAACAATAGCAAAACTCCGTCTCAAAAACAAAACGAAACAAAACAAACACCCACACATACATACCCCCAAGAACAAACACGTATTTCTGCATAAAGATACAAAGGGGGTGGAGATAGTGAGAAAGCGATGTGTAATAAATCAGTCTAATCTCTCATGATATGAGTAAAAATTGGACTACGATGTTTTTTCTTAAAGTTTGTTTCCTTAAAATTTGATACTTTAGATGTCGCTTCAGAAAATGCACTTCACGTATATATATATGTATATGTATGTATTTCTCAAATGTAATTAAATAGATCAGAGTTGATTCTGTATAATAAAAATTATTTCCTAACACAAAAGATTGCATTCTGTGTTAAAATACCCTTTTGTTTATTTACATTGCTGGAACTGAATATGAAGAAAGCTGCATAATTGTGGACAGTTTTCATAAATGAAAATATCAGATTTCAAAGGTTAATCAAAATGCCTCAACATACAGATATTATGGCAACATACACATATACAACCCAATGGCTCAGACTATCTTTTCTTTGAAACAATGCTATAAAATTGAAGTGTTTTTTAAATGTAGGCCACTAAAATCTAAGTTGATACAAGCATTGCCTGGAAGGATAATAAAGGCTACTTTCAGTGCATGTGAGCAGAGCTGTCAGGTCCTTGGATGTATTCAGTGAACGCAGATGCAGTTTGTAGAAGAAACAGTAGGATTTAGGAGGTTGATTCTGGGGAAAGGCTACAGCAGAGCGATGTGACCTTCAGCAAGTCACGTACTCTGTTTTAGTTACCTGTAGTTAAAAGATGTTGAGTGAAGCACAATGATATAATATGTACTTCAGAGTGTTAGAAAACCACTGGTCTTTAGTGAAAAACTCAGTAATTATGAGATAATTCATAAAATGGCTAGCAAGAAACCATTTAGCTTTAAGTGGGATAAACTGTTTTAACCATCGCTAAAAATTCATCCCAGCTTTCAGTACATGCAGATATTGGAAATTAATTATATGAGCTTAACGATAGCCTCTAGATATTTACATTTTTTAAATTGTTAAAGAGCCCAAAATTTAAATTTAAATCACTAAAAACTTTAATGTTTCTTACTTATTTATCATGTTCCTTATATTCAAAGAGCATCTCTGTAAATGTGTCCACTTACAAATAAACAGATAAAGATATACATGTTCTTAAATGCATTACTGATTGCAGATGGAAATGGTGTTGAAAATGACAGTTTTTGCTGTTATTCCCAAACTCAGCTTATTTTTAGACTTCCTGAAAATATTTTAGTCTATACATGGTTCAATTTATTTATTCATTCACTCAGAGACAGATTCTCACTCTGTTGCCCAGGATGGAGTGCAGCGATGTGATCTTGGCCCACTGCAACCTCCACGTCCTGGTTTCAAGGAATTCTCCTGTCTCAGCCTCCCTAGTAGCTGGGATTACAGGTACATACCACCACCCCCAGCTAATTTTTTGTATTTTTAGTAGAGACAGGGTTGCACCATGTTTCCCAGGCTGGTCTCAAACTCCTGAGCTCAGGCAATCTGCCCACTTTGGCCTCCCAAAGTGCTAGAATTACAGGCAGGAGCCACCAAGTTTGGCCAATACATGATTTGAAATATACAATAACACTCATTTTTTTTTTAGATTTCATGAAAACAATATCCTGCAAAGTTCAATTAAATGACATCTAGCACCTTTCATTAAATGATCATCTAAATATTACATTTTATTTGTCATTCTGGTACAGGGTTAGCAAGGTATCTTCTAATTCCTTTCCATTTATCTTGAATAAAATAGAAGATTAAGTCTGTGAGAAACCATTTGCCCATAAACCTTCAGACTTCAGAGGACGGTTTAAATGAGTGCAGACAGTGCCAAGCATGGCTGGCTGAAGGTCTTTGTGGTCTCTAATCCCATATGGTTTTCAGGTTTGAGTTCTTTCCCAAGAATAAATAAAACTTACTCTTCTCAATGGAAAGAGCATTTGTTTGCAGCATTTG
This sequence comes from Leontopithecus rosalia, assembly GCA_028533165.1. Taxonomy (NCBI): domain Eukaryota; kingdom Metazoa; phylum Chordata; class Mammalia; order Primates; family Cebidae; genus Leontopithecus; species Leontopithecus rosalia. Next base: position 99,475,496 of record CM052661.1, read on the forward strand.
CTTATTAAGCAGTATAACATTTCCTTTTACAATTGACATACAGTTCACGTGTCACACTGCATGTTTCTGGTCACTTGTACCTTTGCAATATTTCTTATTCACAGTTATTTTTTCACCCAGTCCCTCTTACGTCATACCAGGGAACATGCTGGCAGATGCACCTAGAGGCATTCCTTAACGGTCTTCATCATACAGAGAAAGCTATGGCTAACCCTTTCCAGCTTACAACACACGCACGGGAACACACATCCTGCTACTCTTGTCTCACTTGTCTCTCATCTGTGTTTCACTTTTCCCCACCTGCTCATATTGATCAGCTATTCCTCATATTCATTTGGGCGGTTGTATTTCTATTTGGCAATTAGGCTTAAATCAAATTCTATGTCTGTCTTCATTGTCATTCCTTTAACACCTCAATTTGGACAACTTTCTGTCTTGGCCACATATACACATGTAGACCCCTTTGCTCTCTGCTGCTTCTTCCATGCAGGAGTAGAAATTCCAAAGCAGCAATCTTTACCAAGCACGTAACATGTGACAAACACTATGCTTTTCACTCCAAAAGTGTATAGTAAGTAATATTTATGACACTTAAGGTACATTACATTGACTCCAGTTTAAAGTGCCTTCCTGAGGTCAAATTAGGAGGCAGCCACTGAGTGGATATCAGATAACAGGTTGGTAGAAAGCAAAGTTCATGTGCTTAACTACCTCTGATTCTGCCATGCACACGGGGTGTTCTGTCTTAAATGTGAGAAAGAGGCACTCACATTCCTGCTCTGCTTTTGTGAAATTTACCCAGTCGGTGTAATTCTCATCTGTCTCCTGAAGACGAGATCCAGTAATTTATTCTACAGTGAGTCAGGGGGAAGAGGGAAGAACATCAGCACTCCAAAACCTCAGAACCATCACTCAGTGGCTGTGTCACCATGAACAAATTATATTATCCCTCTGCACTTCATTGTCCTTGTCTGTAAAGTTCAGATGGCATATTTGTTGAAAATTTATGTGAATCTTCAGTGGTATAACATATGAAACCAATTTGCACATTGCCAGGCACACAGAGAATAGCTCATCAATGTCAATTTATAAATGCTGAGTTTCTTCTGTCTGTTGTATATAGATTTGTCTCAACTGCTAATCCAACTTGTAAATTTTTAAGCAATCACTACAGAGGTAAAGAGCAAAAGGAAAGTCAGTTAACAGTTTTTTTTATACAAATGAATTTTATATAAGTGAACACAGATTAGTATCAATGTTCATCACGGGGCAAGCAGCCTCAAATCATCAAAGGAAAAAATTTCAAGGACAGTAAGATTACCTAGATCTTATTTTTGGTAAAAGCATGAAGAGGTGTGAGTTGCCAATACTTTCTTAAAATTCCCAACACTTGTTAGGCCCACCTGTTTCTTCCTAGTAACTTAGGTCCTCTCAAAGGGAGAGGCTGGATGTTCACATTACAATATATTGGGGAAGAAGCTTTCGTTTTTTCAGAAGATATCAGCATCAAAGTCTAAAGAGCAGTGGGCTCAGAGTCTAGAGAACTGTTTTCTGCTGGCAGCTCTATAGTTGAGATTGTACCTTGAGAAAATTCTTGAACTTTCCTGCATACTGAGTTCCCATCTGTAAGAAAATTGCTAGGTTTTCTAAGAAGAATTAAACCTTGAATTGTATGGCTTGTCCACATAGTTTCTTGACACTTCCTCTCTCCATAGCAGCCTCACATGTTGACTTGGAAGAAATGAGAGAAAAAGGAACTGGAATAAGGGCCTTAGAAGTCATGTCCACAGCGGACATAATGTCACACCTACCACATGTTATACTGGTCAAAACAGTCACCAAGCAGCCCAGATAAACAGGAGGGAACCATCTTACATGCAGAGAAACAGACTCAAAATAAAAGGGTGCAGGAAAATTTACCAAGCAAATGGAAAACAAGAAAGCAGGGGTTGCAATCCTAGTTTCTGACACAGCAGACTTTAAACCAACAAAGATCAAAAAAGACGAGGAAGGGCACTGTATAATCGTAAAGGGGTCAATTTAACAAGGGCAACTAACTATTCTAAATATATATGCACCCAATACAGGAGCACCGACATTCACAAAACCAGTTCTTAGAAACCTACAAAGAGATTTAGACTCCCACACAATAATGGGAGAATTTAGCACCCCACTGTCAATAGATCATTCAGACAACTCAGCTCTGGATCAAGTGGACCTGATATTTACAGAACCCTCCACCCTGTTGTTGAATGCAAAACAACAGAATATGCATTTTTGGCACCACATGGCACTTACTCTAAAATTACACATTTGGAAGTAAATCACTCCTCAGCAAATGCAAAAGAGGGGAAATCATAACAGTCCCTCAGACCACAGTGCAATCATATTATAACTCAAGATTAAGAAACTCACTCAAAACCACACAACTACATGGAAGTTGAACAACCTGCTCTGGAATGACTCCTGGGTAAATAATGAAATTAAGGCAGAAATCAAACAACAGATGCCGGCAAGGCTGTGAAGTAATAGGAACACTTTTACACTGTTGATGGGAATGTAAATTAGTTCAACCACTGTGGAAGATGGTGTGGCAATTCCTCAGATATCTAGAACTAAAAATAACATTTGACCCAGTAATTCCATTACTGAATGTATACCCAAAGGAATATAAATCTGTTACAAAGATACATGCACGCATATGGTCACTGAAGCACACTTCACAAGAGCAAAGACATGGAATGAACCCAAATGCCCACCATTGATAGACTGGATAAAGAAAATGTGGTACACATATACCAGGGAATACTATGCATCCATAAAAAGGAACAAGATTATGTCCTTTTCATGGACATGGATAGAGCTAGAAGCCATTATCCCCAGCAAACTAACGTAGGAACAGAAAACCAAATACCACATGTTCTCACTTGCAAGTGGGAACTGAACAGTAAGAACACATGGACACAGGGAGGGGAACAACAAACACTGGGGCCTGTTGTGGGGTGGGGTGGGAAAGGGAGAGCATTAGGAAAGATAGCTAGGCTTAATACCTAGGTGATGGGTTGACAGGTGCAGCAAACCGTGTAGCACACATTTACCTATGTAACAAACCCGCACATCCTATACGTGTACCCCAGAACTTAAAAATGAAAATATTTTTTAAAAAAGGAGAGAATATAGACAATTTCTGAATGACTGCTTTTAGAAGAATTTTCAGCCACCTTCAATCTTTCACAAAATAAAGCAATATTTAATACTATTTATGATGCAGGATTATTAGGGAAGGTATTATGCAGAATATCTTGATGGTGAAAAAAAGAACAAAAGCATAGAGCAGAATCATGATTCCAGTTTTGCCTCAGGATAAATGGCGTTGGGAATGTCAATATCTCAAAGCTTCAGCTTCCTCTCATTTTAAGGAGGGATACTTCATCCCTTTCCTATCTTGCAGGAATTTTATGAGGACATAAGTAGATAAAAGTCAATGAGTTCTGGGTCAAATGCCAGGTAAAAATCACTAAAGGGATATAAAAGTATGGAATATTTGAATTTGGCTGAAAATAAGGAAAAGGCATTATATATATAACATGTTAAATGCTCAATTTCTACTAGACCAAGTGCAGATGATACAAAGAAGATATTAATGGATGATGAACAACACTATTCCTTGAAAAGGAAGCCCAGACTTCCTAGGAGAAATTAGAGGATATTCTTAAATTATTTGTTTGGAAGAACAGGGGCTAGAAGATGGAGGTGAAGTTGAACCCTGGGCCTGGGCAGACCTTTTACAATTAGAGTTTAATAACCTAAATAAGGAAGGAGAAAGTAAGTTATAGAACTATAAAGCAGTCGGCTTTGTGAATCTAATAAAACAGCTTTATGAATCGAATAAAACACCACCATTTTATACATTTCATGTATAAAATGCTACTTAAAAACGGGCCAGGAACATGAAAACATGGGCAAGGAACATGAGTGGACATTTCTCAAAAGACATAAAAATGGCTACAGTTCATAAAAACATGGCTGTTTATTAGGGAAATGCAAATAAAAACCACATTGAGATATCGTCTCGCACCTGTCAGAACGGCAGTTATAAAAAGATGAAAGGTAACAAGTGCTGGTGAGGACATGGAGCAAAGGGGACCCTGAGCACTGTTGCCAGGAATGCAAGTTAGTACAACCATTGTGCAAAACACCAGGGAGCTTCCTCAAACATTTTAAAATAAAACCAATCCAGTACCAGCCATTCTGTTTCTAGGTATTTACCCAAATGATTTGAATCAGTGTCAGAGACATGCGGTTCTCCTATACTCACTGCAGCATGCTTCACAATCATCAGTGTATGGAATCACCATAAGTGTTTACTAACAAATGAGCAAATTAAAAAATGTGGAATATATAATAAAATGCTATTCAGTCTTAAAAAACTTTATCATTTTCAGCAGCATAGATGGAATTGGAGAACATTATGCAAAGTTAAATAAACCAGGCACAAAGAGACAACTACCGCATGCCCTCACCTATAAATGGAATCTAAAACAATCAACTCAGAAAAGTAGAAAGCAGAAATTGGCTACGAAGGCTAGGGGCTTGGGGACAACAGGGAAATGACAGCCAATGAGTACAAAATCTCAGGCAGGAGGAGTATATTTTGGTTTTGAAGTTCAACTGTGGCAAATATAGTTACTAATGCTGTATTGTACATTTCAAAAGTGTTAATACAGTGAATTTCAAATGTTCTTAAAGGATAGGTCTTTGAATTAATGGTTATGTAGATTGATTTATTTCACTTGCATTCATAAATTATAATATCATGCCCATATATATATATAATTATAAATTGTCAATTTATGGTACAGTTAAAAAGTACTTAAAGATACAAGAGGAAATGGGCAGAAACATGCTAGTCATTTGCAATTAACACATTTATATCATGATACAGATTAGAAATTAAATAGAGAAGAAAATGCAGAGGGAAGTGTTTATCATGTGTATATTTGAGCGTGTGTAGTAGAGACACTCTACACCAATGTTTGTATCTTTTCAAGTACCTATAAATTGTACAGAAATTGGCCATGTATTAGTTTAAAATGAAAAATAAACTTCAATATCGGAAACTACTCAGTGCATGTTCTCCGGTTACAAAATATTAATTAGAAACTAATAATAAAAATTGCACAGATGGCCTTGTGCAATGGCTCATACCTGTAATGGCTGTGCTTTGGGAGAGAGGTGGGAAAATTACTTGAGGGAAGGGTTCCAGACAAGCCTGGGCAACATAGTGAGATCTCATCTCTATAAAAAAGAAAATAGAAGTGTACAAAAAATCATTACCTTAAGAAAATATATACAAGCAATACTTTATGTAATAAAAGAAAATAAAACTACAATTTATGATTATATAATTTTAAGAAAGAATACCTCCTATTCTGCTTCATTCAGAAGCAGATGCTTTTATTAAATGAAATAATAATTAAAAATACTTAATTTGAGAAGGTTAAAAGATCAAGATGACAACTTAAGAAAAACAGCAGGTGGAAATTAATTAGCACAAACAAAATAGATAAAACTGAAAAATGTAATTTACATAAATGAAAACACAAGTCACTCTGATATATAGAAACAGTATCCAAAGTAAAACCCAAATATATAAATATATGAAAGGACTTATAAAAACATTTTTTTAAAGTTCAACAAGAATTTGATGGTTTTATATTAAGGTGTGAACATGAAATAACCTTAGGAGAATTCATGACTTTTTGGGGAACAACAGTCATAATTCTACTTATACCTAAATAAGCTAAAGTCCCAGCCGGGCGCGGTGGCTCAAGCCTGTAATCCCAGCACTTTGGGAGGCCGAGGCAGGTAGAACACGAGGTCAAGAGATTGAGACCATCCTGGTCAACATGGTGAAACCCCGTCTCTACTAAAAATACAAAAAATTAGCTGGGCATGGTGGCGCGTGCCTGTAATCCCAGCTACTCAGGAGTCTGAGGCAGGAGAATTGACTGAATCCAGGAGGCGGAGGTTGTGGTGAGCCGAAATCGTGCCATTGCACTCCAGCCTGGGTAGCAAGAGCAAAACTGTGTCTTAAAAAATAATAATAATAATAAGCTAAAGTCCCTCTGTGGCATGCTAACTTGTTTAAATTTTTTCTCAAAATTCTTTAGTATTGAGATGTGTTAGTTTTAATTGCAAAGAGCAGAAATAACTTAATGCCTTTCAATGCAAACATAGTGAATAAATTTGGGGCATGGCAAGGTAGTCTTTTGTATTATTCAGCATCCGCTTAAGTAAATGGAGCCTGTGATGGACAGTTCAATGGAGGAAATTTAATACCGAATTTAGATTCAAAAGATAGGAAGAGTAGAGACAACCAAAGATGAGCAAAAGCAGGAAAGATACTACCAGCCCTGCTTCCCTTGCCTATTAGTTACATGGATGTTGGCGGAAAACACAAAAAACTCCTGAGTCAGAGACAGAGGACTTTATTCCTATGGCACAGTAAGCCATCATGACTTTCATGTTTCTGTAGGTTTCCCTGTTGCCCAGTCCCATGGGGCCACCTGGAACAATCAAGGTGGATGCTGCTACATATTGCCACAGCCAAGGATCTGAGTTAGGAACTCCCAATCCTGTCAGAGGGATGCTGGCAACCCTGCCCAGCCTTTGCCTTAGAGGAAGATAGGATCTACACTGTACTGGTCAGGAAATGAATCTGCCCTCTGCCCTGGAGGGAGACATTCTATCTACTGAGGCTGTTTGTTCTGCGAACATAACTGAAAAGATAGTAAATAACAGAAGTGCAAAGCCAGAGTGACACAGGATGGATTGTTTCTTAAAAATGATCTTTTCAACCAAATGCATTCAAAAGAGTCTTCCAAAGTTTAAGGAAAGAGAGAGATGAGGGTTGGAATTTCTCTTGGATATCTACAAAATCTCATATTTACAAATTTTTTTTAAAAAGTATATTTCTATCTCGCCTAAATGGGAAAGAACACAAGGAACCCACCCTTGTTTCTATCTCTATGAGAGCCCTCTAAATCTAAACAACTTTTCTGATGGGGGAGGAGGGTCTCTTCTCATTAACTTGAGGACAGCATAACTGTCATCTGTGTCATAGTCAAACAAATGTATCAATGCAGTCTCCATACTGCACACTTTGGGGCTAAAATATTTTCTTAGACTGTTGACTTTGTGATGAGATGTGTTGGTTGCCCCGTCAAATAAAATACAAATGTTTTTAACTACTCTCCAGGCTTAGTTGAGCTGCGATCTCTACTCTTTCCAGATGCTAAATAAGTGACCCCCAATTCATTGCTCATATCCTAGAAAACTGACCGCTGTTTCAGTACAAGAGAAGGGAGAGAGAGTTAAAGCCCCCAAATGGCAGAAAGTGATGGCAAGTTTATCAAGAACTGAATCCGTGCTTCCTAATCTAGCTGATTTCTGCATGTATGCTGAAGCATCCTTTCTAAATCCTGACCCTAAGCAAAAAGGAGAAGCAGATGAGCATTGCCTTCAGGAAATAGTCTTATAAATACCAAGGGAGTTCTGGCACAGAGGTTGCAGAATTTTGTATAGCTGTTTCAGGAATTTTTTTTTTCCCCCACTAAGTCCACTGAAAGAATCAATGCAGCAGACCCTTGCAGAGAAGGAACAAAAGAACTTTGAACACATGTATCCATCTTAATTTCTTAAAATACATTGTTAAGAAATAATCTCACCATATAATTTTTGTGTATTTATTTGCAATATAATTAGAAATTGCCTTTTTTGATAGACATACTTTTATGATCCTGATCAAATTGATGCACTGCTCTTTCAATTAAGAAATTACTATAGCACTTTAAGTTTTTTTTTTTCTTAATGCTTTAATGGAAGCATAATACGAAAATAGTTAAGGATGAGTTTTCATTAGTTAAGAATTGAATAGTTAAGAATGTGTGTCCTCTTGTTGAAGCCTGTCATCAAAAGTAGTTTTACCCCTGTCATCCAGGCTACTCAGGAGGCTAAAGTGGCAGAATCCCTTGAGCCCAGGAGGCTGAGGTTGCAGTGAGCAGAGACTGCACCACTGTACTCCAGCCTGGGCAACAGAGTGAGACCCTATCTCAAAAAAAAGAATAAGTTTTATCCCGAGTATAAAATTAGAATCAACAAAATTATGTAATAAAAGTGCTTGAAATACTGTCTTAGTCATTGAGTACAAACAGGCCGATTTCTTTTTTTTTTCTTTTTCCAATTTCCTGAAGCTAATTGCTTTTTATTTTTATTTTTTAATTTTTTTAATTGCATTTTAGGTTTTGGGGTACATGTGCAGAACTTGCAAGATAGTTGCATAGGTACACACATGGCAGTGTGTTTTGCTGCCTTCCTCCCCTTCACCCACATTTGGCATTTCTCCCCAGGCTATCCCTCCTCAGCTCTGCGCCCCCCCCGCCCCCGCTGTCCCTCCCCTTTTCCCCCCAATAGACCCAGACCGATTTCTAATACGTTGCTTAAAGTTCATAACATCATTAAAAATTGACAGTTAAACAGTTTCTACAACTCTTAGATTGCCCATGGCACAGTACTTAGTTTGCTCAGTCCGCTACAACAAAATACCACAAACAGGTTAAACAAATGTATTTTCTCACAATTCTAGAGGCTGAAAGTACAAAAATCAAGATCCCTCCTGGGTTGGTTTCTCCCGAGGCCTCTCTTCTTGGCTTTTAGATGTGTCCTTAAATGTCTCCTTGCTGTGTCCTTAATGGCCTTTTTTTCTGAATATTTATCCCTGTGTCCCTTTCTCCTTATCTAAGGGCACAAGTTCTATTTGATTAGGGTCCCACCCTTATGTCCTCCTTTAACCTTCATTAACCTCTTTAAAAGCAGTGTCTCCAAATATAGCCATTTGGGGGATAGTGATTCAACATATGGATTTGTGGGAGTGCACAGTCCACAGCAGTACTAAATACATAGGTACATGTGGGGAATGGACTCTTCTAAAATCCAGGGAACATTTAAGACATCTGAGATATTGGAGGCAAGATTTGTATCCCGGGCAAAGATCCCAAGAAAATCCACAATCAAGCTTTTAAATACAAATTTTCCAGTTTTAGCAATTAAGGAAGTAGAATGAAGAGAAGCCTCAGGAACAAAGAAATAGAGTATCATTAAAAGCATCCTAGAACATGAAAACAATAAAGAGGGAAAACTAGACAAACATGAGGTATAAAGCAATACAGGGAGATTCAGAAGGAAATCATGCGGAAGAATTATTATCCAGTGGCTTCCATTTATGTTTCCAGCAAACAAAAAATGTTTACTTATGTCCTTGATATAAGACTGATATAAGACTTGATATAAGACTGACCATTTGGGAAGAAAAACGTCTCCCAGAATAAAAAAGAAAAAGCACTTTGATCACATTTTGGAAAGATTAATTTACCACCAATGATCTATTGTATGCTAAGTAATAAATTATATTAGAGAAAATAAGCAGACAGAACCGTGATTAATATGAGATTTATGGATTGTTATTAATGGGTATTGCTGACAGGAATTGATTTGTGTGTTTAAGTTTGTGCCTCCTATGGGACATCGGCTTTAAAGACAAAAGTCGTGTCTTTCTCCAATAATGCTTTCACAAAAGGAGCCTTGCCTCTAGTCCTTTACAGGGGTGGATGACAGACTTCCATTCGTATGAGGACATTATGCATGTTTTTAACGTGCATAGCCCTCCCCACAGAGTCCCCCACTGTTAGGTCTGGGGTAAAACTGAAAACGTCCATTGTTGATGCAGGATTTTTTTGCTCTTTAGTTCAGCTAAATCCAGGTTCTTGTCTCACAACCAGGAAAAATTAGGCACACAAACACATTGAAGGATGAGGAAAATGGGAAGTGTTAAGTGAAAGGGGAGCTCTCAGACAAGAGAGGGGTCCCACCATCCCACTCCCACTTCACAGACTGAACACCAGGCCACCAAACAAGAGCTGAAGGGGCCAGGCTCCTCCCCTGCATAAGGTGTGAATCTGGTGGCTCTACCCCATTTTTTTCAGTGCCCATGTGGGCCTTTAGTCTGAGCCACCTATGTTGATATCCCTTACTATGCATGTGTTAAGAGACACAATTTTTTACCCTGGGCACGTTTAGTCAAGTCCCCTATGCAAAATGACCCGGGCAGGTCGGAGGATCTCTGGGGACCCTTTCTTATGTGCTTAGGCATTTGGCTGTCTCCTGCCATTATTGTTACCAAACCGCCCAAAGATTCTGAAAACACTGCTCTATGATAACCCAGAAATTTGCCTCCTTAGAATCCCCACCCCTATAAACACCAACCACAGGATGTGGATGTGGATAGTTCACCTGTTTTTGTAATAAGGAGGAAAACTTTGAAGTATACCAAATTTTGAAAAACAAAGAATGGCTGCAAAGTTACCTTTTGGAGCCATCTTTAAAAAAAAGAAAGATACCTCAACAGTGCCAGTCTTTTAAAATAGACTGAGTTAAGACACTTTTGTGACAAGACATAGCAGCTCCAGAAATGCCTTACTACTAAGAAAGTAAAATGAAATAAATGTGTTCAACTCTTTAATTACACTTGCTATTAAAATGTAAGAACCTCTTAGTTTTATGTGGCCTTGAAAGACCTGTTGTGTCACATCAGGTACTTTCCCGATGGCATCTTCTATGAAGGGTGGTAAGAGTCAAATCCAATGCCGGATGCAGAGTATGTGACCCATCCAAGCATCAAGGAGTGTGCAGGTGCACAGTGGGAGGTACATACCGCAGTGAGCGGAAAGGCATGCCAAGCCTAGATATGACAGAGATGATCTTTGCAACTCCCAGTTTTGCCAGGAATCAGGCATTAAATAAAGAAAAATGTGAGACTTTATTAATTAGAAGATTGCTCATTGTCTGTCAAAAAGTAAGTATTTGCTCAGGTTGGGTCAGAGACACTGTGCCAAGACTAAACAAAGCTATTTCTGCATTTTTCTTGAAACTTGTCATATGTTAATAAAGCGGTTTCTTGACAGTGCAATGTGTAAACTATTTTCTTTGAACTAATCACATGCCTGAGCAAAGGATGTGATATCAATTTTCAGCTGTCCTTAAAATGTATGTTTTGAATAAATAAACACACCATAATTTTATCACAGCGTTTCTCAGAGAATATGCTTTTTGATATGTACAAGATCCTATCACAGGAGCAAGGGAAAAGGCCTATTTGAGAAAATAGCCACTGTATACGGATAGAAGTGTAAGAAAAAAAATTTAGAGATTGAAATGAGTCAAAACAATAACGGGTATTCTATAGATTTTTCATGGGTCTCTGCTTCTGAAGGGGCTGGTACCTTCATTTTTTGAGTTATTTTACAACTCTATAAATTGTAGAAAGCTGAGAGTAATGCAAATAATTCTTGTCCAGAGAAATGTAAATAACATGTCTGGTAGAGTGCAACTGATCATGTCCTGAATGTTTGCCAGCATTCCCCACTGCTATGTTCATTGGAATAATTCCTATCATCTTGCTGTTCCCCTCTTAGTTACATTAAGTTGCTTACAAGTATTTCTTTCCTATTTTTGAGTAACGGTTTTACTTTTTAAAAAGTTACCCTTCAACAGGGGATCGCGCAAGTATCCAATACAGATTCTACTGTCTGTCACTCACATTAACCCTGAACATTTAAAAGAGCAGATTTCAGTTTAATATCTTAAACAAGGCCTAAAACACATTTTCTTTTCTCTTTTAGCTTCAGACGAGCTTGACTGAACCAATGACATTATCCAAATCAATATCTCTTCCTCGCAGCGCGTACTGGCATCACATCACCCGTCAGAACAGCGTTGGTGAAATCTACAGTTTGCAAGGCAAGTCACTTTATTTTTTTTCTTTTTTTTTAATTGCATTTTAGGTTTTGGGGTACATGTGCAGAACATGCAAGACAGTTGTATAGGTACACACATGGCAGTGTGTTTTGCTGCCTTCTTCCCCTTCTTGACCACATTTGGCTTTTCTCCCCCACTCCCCTCCCCTCCCATCCCTCCCCAATCCCCCCAGTAGACAAGCAGCGCCTCCATTAGCTTCCTCCAGGTGGACTGAGTCATGCAAATTGCTTTGTATTTGCATTGCTTGCTTTTCCTCCATTCCCACTTTTCAGCTGTCACTGGCCACAGTGGGAGCTGAGATTTACACTGGCTTTTTAAAAGTTATCATTTCATACTCTCGTGGCAAAAAAAAAAAAAATTCCAAACATCACTGTGAGGGCAAAGGACCCAATTTGGCACAATAACTTGACTAAAACATTATACCAAGCACATTATCAGAAGCTAAAAGCTAATGCTGATGTCTGCTTCATGCTGGGTTTTATGAAGGATTTCTTTTTTCCGCATCTTTTTTTCCTTGAAGGGATTCAATATCAGTTCAGGAGGCTGACTTCAGGCCTTAGGGCTCTGCCATAAACTAGTACATAACCTGCCCATGAGAGTCTTAAAGTTTAGCCAAAGCCTTAATATGGAAACCATTTAGAGAGGGTGCAGCATAGAAGGGGCCACGTGTAGATACTTTGCCTTTGTATTTTTCTGATGATAAATGGTCAATTAACAAGCATAGGAATAGCTTGTCAGAGGAATCAAATTAATAGCTAGCAGATTTTTGACTAACAGCAGCAGACAACTCAGCTTCAGCAGTTGTTTTCCTGTTCCTTCCCTTTTGTTTTAAAATGAATAATCTTATCTTTTAAATAAGATATTTGACTACAAGCAAGTAACAGCTGGCAACACTGGAGGAAGCACGAAACTAAGAAAATAAGGCTGCACCACCCACAGCTGAGAGCATACACTCATCCAACAAACATTTACTGAGCACCACATAGACTTGAATGTAATAAACACCCAATAAATTTCTGGGGAAGGAATAACCAAATATCACCCTCAGGTAGTTAAGCATTCAGACTATGGTTTTCTTTCACTTTAGCTTTTGCTCACTATTAACAATGCTATAAGTTTAGACAAAAAGATATTTCTGTTGCAAACAAACTGAAATAATGTCTTTTTATAACAATATTTGCTTGCCAGGGTTTCCAAACTAGACTAAAGGAGTTAGTTCAGTCATGGAAATGAATGGTTAAAGATATGTTCTACAAGGCAAAGCAGTTGGAACGGTTTTAGTCACTTACTGAAGGCAGCTGTGTTTTATATTTTAAAGGGATTCTCTTATAGCCATACAGGTCCACAGCAAAGGAATTCCACTGAGGGGCAGAGGCATAAGTAGAGACCTAGGCACGTTTCACAGCAGAAGTGAGCGTTCATTAAAAAGCTTTAGAACAGTATTGACTGCCTGTATTTAAGGGTTATCTTCATTATTTGTTTGTATGAGAAAATATTTAATAGAAGGATTAGAGGGTTGAGAAAAGCAAGGTGGGGGCAACTAGATTGGCAATTTCAAGAATTGGAAAAAGACGCGTGTCTCATGCTTTTACATCCCTCTTCAAATGCCAGCAGCCATACACTCAAATTGCCCGCATCATGATTATGCAAAATTAATCTCGCCCATTCCTGTGATTGAAAGTTAGGAAATAAGCCTGTAATGCACGGTTATTTTTGTCTAAACCTATGTAGATATTGATATTCTCTTAAAAACTGGAACTATAAAATATTTAAATGGAAAGATCAAATTTGTAAGCAAAAAAGTGAGATATTGATGATACTAAATCCAAAAAACGTGGGAGTAGGTCAGAAGTAATATGAGGACAACTTTAGGTTTGTCAAGGGTTTGATCTATAATTCCAGAAAATAAGAACTATTCTTTTCCTGGTAGTATGAAGGAAACTTTTTATGAGGACAAAAGACAGGCTGATACACAACTTCAGAGAGCTTTCTTGCATAGCCAATAAAAAATTAGAATGCACTGGAATGTTCTAAAACATTGCCAGAGACTTCCTGAAGATGTTGATTTGTAGTATAGATGTAATAACTGGTTGAAATACTCTTATTTATCTCACTGATACTGATTTCCAGCAAAGTTAAGGGCTTGACATGCCTTGTCAATTAGTTTACTTAAGTGACCTCCATATTTCGTGTTTGTGTTTGATGGTGATTGTAGTTTTTTTTTGTTTTTTTTGTTTTGAGACAGAGTTTCGCTCTTGTTACCTAGCCTGGAGTGCAATGGCGCGATCTCAGCTCACCACAACCTCCGCCTCCTGGGTTCAGGCAATTCTCCTGCCTCGGCCTCCCGAGTAGCTGGGATTACAGGCACGCGCCACCATGCCCAGCTAATTTTTTGTATCTTTAGTAGAGACGGGGTTTCACCATTTCGACCAGGATGGTCTCGATCTCTTGACCTCGTGATCCACCTGCCTCGGCCTCCCAAAGTGCTGGGATTACAGGCGTGAGCCATCGTGCCCGGCCGTGATTGTAGTTTTTATAGAATAAAAATCAGCATTGCCTAGGGTAGTTACTGAAGTCAAATATTTATAAAATATATTCAATGGAAGTTACATTTCACTATACTGTGGGTTTACTTTTTGTACTGTGTGCTTCTTAGAGCAATACATTCTACCACCCTGTATACCCCTCACTGTTATATACATAGATGTAAAAATTTAAGTATCCAGATAAGGGGATAGATGATTGATAGTAGACAGATGTAATATAGTGGTGGATAAATAGAAAGATAAAGATATAAAGTTGCTAGTCATACTTTGATAACCGTCATCTGTTTCATTCTTCTTTCATTCTGTTGTAATAGTCAAGCATAGAGCAAGGAACTTTAATAGTTTTTTTTCCCTTAGATGCTAGTCCCTAATGAAATCAGGGCAGAATAAAACTACTGAAAATATGGAAGAAATATAAATAAATGCAGACCCTCAGCACCCTTCCATACACATGTACCTTTTCCACAAAACTACACTGAAAAGTTAGTTATCCACCAAGCATGGTGGCTCATGCCTATAATCCCAGCACTTTGAGAGTTCAAATTTTTTTTCCCAGCGCAGAAGTGAGAGTTAATTAAAAAGCTTTAGAACCACAAAGAAAAGGAGGAAAGAAATGAAGGAAAATTTACCTTGAAAGACAGCAAGGCAGGCGAGGCGACTTGAGAAGCCAAGCACGAAGCTCACCCTCTTGACTTCCGGTTTTATACAGGGGCATACTTCGGGGGTCTTGCATTACATCTCCCTACACCTGAAATCTTATTGGGAACCTGCTGATCAGTTTTAGGTGTTTTCTATCTATTAGGCGCCTGCCTTTTCCTGGGGCTGGCTGTGACTAATTATTACTTTAGAAAAACAGTTAGCAACCTCCTGACCATTAGCTGATTGTTGCCCAGCACTCCTGGTGTATGTTGGAAGGGGGGCTTCTCCCTCCTGCCCTGCTCATACACGACTATCTACCTGCTGTAACGTTGCCCACCTTATGAGACCAGGACCTCAAATCTTTGGGGGTAAATGGATGCAGGTCAGTCTTCTGTAACTGCTTCCTGCTGACAGAGGGGTTGTCGTGGTTCTGTGGATTTTGGCTCCTTGCTAGCTGTCAGGGCTGAGTTGGCTGCATGAGTTGATGAAAGTGGTATCCAAGCAGGTCCATGGGATACAGGATTTCACCACTGTCTTGTCTCACTCATGGGCAGTGCAGATGTCCCCTCTAGAAGGGTGACTCTTGAATATTAAGAGAATGATTTTCCTCACTGAGGATTGTCTGGATCTCAATCTTTCCCCAATGAGAATTGCCTGTTCCTCACTAGGAAGGTATCTGAGTCAGGTGCACCAAATATGTTAGCTGTGGCAGATATTCAAATTACCCAAGTAACTGGCAGCAAATCCATACAGGTCTGCAGCAACTTCAATTCTTGCCTCCTCAGAAGGAAGAATTCTACGGAGGAGCATAAGGCAGAAAGAGAGATTAAGGCAAGTTTCAGAGCAGAAGTGAACATTTATTAAAAAGCTTTAGAATAGTAAGGAAAGGAAGAAAAGAAAAGAAGGAAAGTTTAGCTTGGAAGAAGGCCAAGCCGGCAACTTGACAGAAAGGATTGCTTGAGTCCAGGAGTTTGAGACCAGGCTGGGCAATACAGTGAGACTCCATCTCTGCAAACAACAACAAAAATAACAATAAATAAATAATAAATAAAGCAGGGTATGATGGCACATGTGTGTAGTACCAGCTACTCAGGTGGCTGAGATGGGAGGGTCACTGAGCCTGGGACGTTGAGGCTGCAGTGAGCCATGATTGCACCACTGCACTGTAGCGTAGGCTAAAGAGCAAGACCCCGTCTTAAATAATTTTTAGAAGTCTAGTTATTTTGAATCTCTCTTTTCCAGCTGTGCTCCTTGAAGTGGCATTACCTCTTCTTTACAAAATGGAGAATATTGTCAGCCCTCTGTCATCATTGATTTTACCAAATCAAAGTAAAAGTCTGGCAATGTGGGAATATATCATTGTCAAGAAAATCACAGATAGCCCTGAGGAATAAAAGTATATCTTTAGAATTTTCACATGTTTTTAGGTGAAGTTGGGATCAATATGAAGTGATGAATTTAGTGGACCTCATTCAGAAAACAAAAGTGGGAAACTAAAGTTTAACAGATTAAGATTCATTAATAAGCAGCACATGGACTGAAATTTTTTTAAATGCATGGCGTGAAAACAAATCCATTCTATAGTAAGACTTACCTAAAACTTCAATTGCTTGTCAGCCTCAAAGCTTTGACCTAGCTGTATTTTTTCTGTATTTTGCTTTATTCATTTCTCTCATCCATTGCTAGATACACCCTTAAAGACTGACATATCAGTACTGAGATTCTGCATCCACCTTCATCTTTGGAGCATAAGAATCTCCAATACGATCTGCCTGATCTTTCCATGTTACTCCCAGAAGGGTGCTCTGAAGGAATAAGTTAATGTGATTTCCCTATTGTATTCTAGTAGTTTGGAATCAAAAGAGTGAAAAGGGGAATAATTAACGTCTAACAAGCACATGTTGTTTTAAGTACTTGGCAGCTATTCTTTAAAAATCTATGTCCCTAAGTGGTTTGCCGTAGGTTCAGTTAAGCCACCTCTTCTTGCAGAGGTGGTAAATGGACATTCGTTTTCTTTTTTGCCGGATTATCATAAGGATGGTTGATTTGTATTAGAAGGTCATTTTATATGTACGCTTCTCTAGCTTCCTCTGTACTTATACAGAATGTTTATTATCACACTCTTACTAGAGATGTTGTCTTTAGATTTAGGGAAACCTAAACCATAAAGGGATGAACAGGATTTTAAAGTCTCCACTCAGAAGTGAATACTTCCTATTTGTTTTAATATTCGTATCATTGTATTTCCAAGGCCTTGGAAAATATAGAAGGAAATGTTCTGAAAGCCTGAGGAACACTCATTTGAAAAAAAAAGAAAGAAAGAAATACAGAAAAGTGGAGAAGGGGTGCAGAGGAAGGGGTAAAAAGAAAGAAAAAAAATCAAGGAAATCAGATTACTGAGTTTTTCTTACTTTAGGGCTCTCACCTTGACTTTTAATCACCATTAGACATATTTAGATGACAGGCTATACAGCTGGGTCTTTAAGTCAGGATTTGTGAACATGACAAAAGCATTTTTTGAAAATGACAAACTAGTAAAAGTCATTGACAGTACAGGTGGGCTGCAGCCGCTCAGTAAATCCCATTGAATTAAAAAATGAATTCGCAGTGCATTATAAACCACACATGGAGAGTGTGGACCTGAGAAAAATTCTCTGCTAATAAAGGAATTGTGTCTAGTCCCACATATGAACCACATGTTCTTCTTGAGCACGGTAAGGTGTTTGTTGGCATTTCTGCTTTTTGCTTTAGGATAACTCTGGCTGAGCACAAATGCTTGCCACCACTAGTCTTTATTTTCACGAACACAGGAAGCACTGTGAAATGCTGTACATCAGCCCCTTTAATGTGATGGTTCAGTATCTGTCTCTCTACACCTGCT
Organism: Leontopithecus rosalia; assembly: GCA_028533165.1. Taxonomy (NCBI): domain Eukaryota; kingdom Metazoa; phylum Chordata; class Mammalia; order Primates; family Cebidae; genus Leontopithecus; species Leontopithecus rosalia. The sequence goes on from CM052661.1 coordinate 99,493,436, forward strand.
GCTTTCCCTCGGGTTAGTTCATCATCATCGTCTATAAACTGATGGTGAGAACGGGGCCAAGAATATGAGCTGAACACAGTGCCCAATGAGCAGGTTTATGGGACTGTACATGATGACTAAACTTTCTGTTATGATGATATGGTCTAGCTCTGTGTCCCCACCCAAATCTCATCTTGAATTGTAATCCCCACATGTTGGAGGAGGAACCTCCTGGGAGGTCATTAGATCATGGGGGTGGTTTCCCCATGCTCTTCCCATGTTAGTGAGTTCTCATGAGATCTGATGGCTTTATAAGGGGCTTTTTCCCCAGCATGCAGAACTGTGAGCCAATTACACCTGTTTTCCTCATAAATTACCCAGTCTCTTGTATTTTGTAATAGCAGCATGAGAACAGACTAATAGATATAATAATCACTTATTTTCACACAAAATAATGTAGAATATACTTTGACTGCTTTTTAAAAAAAACAGCTTGAACAACTACACTCTCAGAATCAAGAACGACTGGATATACCTTTTGTAAAGGTGGTAGCTTTAGGGGTTCTGCTTTCAGTAACTCCCTGATTAATATATATCTGTAATTAAGCTACAGACCACCAGTGTCAGCATGGAAGCATACCTAATCACCAGAGGGCATTTGATGCTCGTGGAAAGGGTGTCTGCGACTCCAATTTCTCTGAAGGACAGGATGGAATTAGGCAATTAGAATTAGAGATAACCTTCAGAAAATGGTAAATAGAGTTCTGCCGTAGATTAAGGAGGTAAATCAAAGGTTTTGTTTCCTCTTTGCTCAGCAGTGACCTTCTGTCCTTCTCTACTGTCCATTCACACTGCATTGTATATAAATTGCTTCTATTGAGATTTTCTATTTTGTTTTTAAATTACAAAGTTAATAAAAGCCTCTGGTAGCCAGTTGTTTAAAAATACAGAAGACTGCCACAGAAGTAAAAGAAGCCTGGTAGCCATTTGGCAGCAGGCCTTAAAACATGAGCCGTTTTCTAGAAGCAACACTTCTGTCTATTGAACCTTATTTATGAACATTTACTGCATGTCCATACCTTAATAAAAGTAAGTCAAAGGCAGGAAATGTCTCCCTGGGTGTCAGCTTTTAGAGTTAAATGAATCGATAATTTCCTAAAGCAGACATCAGAAAAATGCACAAAATATTTCTACTATGAAATGTTCCTCACAGCTTGCAGTCTTAATTAATCACCTCCTTTTCCATGCTCCCAGAAACATTTGTGTATAATTTTATTATATCAATGTGTTTGTTTACAAACCTGCTTGTTCCATTGGATTGTGAGGATTGTGAGATAGTAATTTTGTGAAAGATTTTATCAAACAAACTTTGGGGTTGAATTATCTTGAAGGTATTATCCATAGAGGTCAAAATCTTGAGTTTTGGAGTCAAATAGATCTGAGTTTGAATATTAACTTTACCATTACTGACTGATGTGATTTTTGGGCAATTTACTCAATCATCTGTCTAAGCTTATTCCTTCAGCTCTAATTTTCATCTTCATCTCTAGTATTACCTCTCATGATCTCATTAAATGAGATCATCAACATAAAATGAATCACTATTGTTAATATATTAAAGTACAGTTGACTCTTGAACAACATGGGGGTTGAGGTGCCTACCTCACCCCTGCACAGCTAAAACTGGTGTATACCATAGCAAAGACATGAAATCAACCTAGGTGCGCATCAACAGTGGATCGGATAAAGAAAATGTGGTACATATATGCTATAGAATACTACACAGCCATAAAAAAAGAAAAGTCATGTCATTTGCAGCAACATGGATGCAGCTGGAGGCCATTAGCCTAAGAAAATTGAACAGAAAAACGAACACTGCATGTTCTAATTTATAAGTGGGAACTAAACATCGGTTACATATGGACTAAATATTACAATAGTAGACACTGAAGAAGGAGGAAGGCAAATATGGAAAACTAACTACTGGGTACTATGTCACTAGCTGGGTGACGGTATCAATCATATCCATAAACCTCAGCATCATGCGATATACCCAGCTAACAACCCTGCATATGTACCCACTGAATCTAAAAGAAAAGTTCAAATTATTTTTTTAAGAAAATCAATGTACAACTTTTGACACCCCCAAACTTAACTAATAATAATCTGCTGTTGACCAGAAACCTCTCTGATAATATATTAATATATACTTGACAATATATTGATATATGCTCATTAATAATTAATGTGTATTTTGATTGACCTGTATTATATACTATATTGTTACAATAAAGTAAGCTAGAGGTAAGAAAATCATAAAGAGGAGAAAGGTCAGGTTACCCACAAAGGGAAGCCTATTGGACTTACAGCAGATCTCTCAGCAGATACCCTACAAGCCAGAAGAGAGTGGGGGCCAATATTCCACATCCTTAAAGAACAGAACTTTCAGCCCAGAATTTCATATCCTGCCAAACTAAGCTTCACAATTGAAGGAAAAATAAAATCTTTTATGAACAAGCAAGTACTCAGAGATTTTATTACCACCAGGCCTGCTTTACAAGAATATATACTTACTGTTCATTAAGTGGAGGTGGGTCATTAAATTGAGTAGGCTGAGGAGGAGGAGGCAGAGGAGAGGCTGGTGTTGCTGTCTTAGGAGTGGCAGAGGTGGACGAAAATCAACATAAAGGACCTTGTGCAGTTCATACTGTGTTGCTTAAGAGTCAGCTATAAACCAAACCCCCACTATGAAGTTTCATTTTCTGGCAGAGGCAGATAGGCTGTCCTACTCCCATTTATTCCAGTGTTGACTTGGAAATATTATTACACAGTTTCTACTGTGCTTGGGAAAATTTATTTTGTTCTAAGACTGTACAAATCTAGGTTTAGGCCAGGCACAGTGGCTCACTCCTGTAATTCCCACATTTTGCGAGGCTGAGGCAGGCAGATTACTGGAGGCTAAGAGTTCGACACCAACCTGGCCAACATGGCAAAACCCTGTCTCTACTAAAAATACAAAAAAAAAAAAAAAAAGAGAGAGAGAGCGAGAGAGACAGGCTCGGGGCTTACACCTGTAATCCCACTTACTCAGGCACAAGGACAGTTGGAACCTGGGAGGTGGAGGTCGTAGTGAGCCAACATCACACCACTGCACTCCAGCCTGGGTGACAAAACGAGAAAGTCAATCTCAAAAGAAAAAAATATGTATAGCTTTAATAAATGGTTTCTAGTTTTTAAGGTTTTAGAAAAACTAAATCTAAGCTTAACTCTCACTGTGAGTTTTTAATACAAGGAAAGAAATTCAGTCTTAAGTCTTCAAGTTTTTAATTCTCATCAGTGGGTATAAGTAAGACATGGCACCTTAAACAGATGAACCACTTCTTCCATGCCTTCTACTGCTCAGTCCAGGTAGCCTAAGGCAAACTAGAGCCTCTTTTCACAGCCAAGGGTTGCAGAACTCATGAAAGAACCGTATTCAGCTCAGCCTAGAGTAGAGGATATGCCCCAATCCAAATACACTCATCCACACTCACCTCTACAAATTACCCTCCTGCCCCCAATCAGTTCTTACTAATAGCTTACCCTAACTGCCCAGAAGCCTTTCAGAGACCCATCTTCCTCCACGAGGCCCTAATGTAGACCAGCATTCCTAATGTCTTTCCTAATGTAGACCAGCATTCCTAATGTCTTTCCTAATGACCAGCATTCCTAACGTCTTTCCTAATGTAGACCAGCATTCCTAATGTCTTTCCTAATGACCAGCATTCCTAATGTCTTTCCTAATGACCAGCATTCCTAACGTCTTTCCTAATGACCAGCATTCCTAAAGTCTTTCCTAATGTAGACCAGCATTCCTAATGTCTTTCCTAATGTAGACCAGCATTCCTAATGTCTTTCCTAATGTAGACCAGCATTCCTAATGTCTTTCCTAATGTAGACCAGCATCCTCGAGCCAGTTAATACTACATTGATTCTCTCATATGCTGTGTTCTACCAGCTGGAACAGAGGTGAACAACAAGATTTGCATTACTAATTGAATTCTTCTGCAACTCCCAAAGCAAGATCTGAGGATGATTCAGTGTGAAATATATCAAATCAGCCGTTTTTAATCACTTTGTATCAGATATGTGCAAGTAATTACTAAAAAATAAAAGATTAAGAGTTTCCAGATGTTACATTGGATTAGTATAATTCACCAATGGTTTTATCAGAATGAATTGCTTCACTCTCTTTAATTCAAATCTGGTAGAAGTTAAAATGTCTATTCAGTCTATATATTTTTCTCCTGCAAGCTTCCACCACTGAAGATTTTATATAAAAGAGGTAACATATTGAGTTCTATATTAATCAAATATTTTGGGGAATATGTATTCAAAGCATGTAAAATAAATTCTACATACATTTATTTGATTTTATTCAGGAGGGAATAAACAGAACATAATATTAGTTCAGGGAAATGTCAATACAACCTGATGAATACAGACGGATTTTAACACATACGGATGCTCAGCTGTCTTTGTCATGTATGTGTATACACACACAAACACATACATACACAGAGAAAGAGAGGAGCATCTGGTTCACCATATAAGGCTTCTCATCATACTATTTCCCTCAAATATGTACATATTAGGCTAAGCTTCATAAATTACAAACTACAAAGAAGAACCTAGAGAGAAAAATGTTCAATTGTCTTTTTTCTCCCTGGTCTCTATTTGTCGTTTGGTTTTTCTTAATCTCATCTCTGTCTCTGGCCCTTCAACTAAACTTTTCATATCCCTAATTATAGGCTCAATACATGTATTTTGAGAAAGATTTCCTTTATTTTCCTCTGCCTGCCAAGGAGAGCATGGCATTCATATTCTACTTAATAATGATTGAAAGATATTAAAAGATGAGAAACATCAGGAAATTAACATTCTTAAAATTATACTTGCCAGAGAATAAACTGCAGAGTTGCTGTTTATTTAAGCCTGGATATGTCTTTCACATCTAGCACAGTGGGCAGGTGTGAAGAACTTCTTTGAAAGTTCTAGCACCTGCCAGCTGTTCTACAACTAATAGACGCTAATTGAAAATTTGTTGCTTCAAACTTAGAACCACCCAATTTTTGAAACTCAGGAGCATGGTTATGTGTTTATATAAGAGGAATTTATGCTAAGATTTGAAGAGAGAGAGAGAGAGAGAGAGAGAGAGAGAGAGAGAGAGAGAGAGAGAGAGAGAGAGAGAGAGAGTGTGTGTAGAATGCCTGTATTTGGGAAGAAAGTATAGTTTGGGAGTACTCTTAGAAATTTTTGGCTGCCATTGCTATATTATATTGATTTGGTAGGGAGTTTCGAACTTTTTTGTTATTTTTGTCCTACTATTCATAATACAAGAAAGAGAAGTTTGATATCAAACTGTCAGTGACACAGCATGTCTTTTACATGTATGTTCAACGATAAACATTATCAGTGGAGAAAGGATAGTCTTTCGCTGAGAAAACTGGATAGCCACATGCGAAAGAATGAAATTGGACCCCTATCTGACACCATACACAAAAATCAACTCAAAATGTTTTAAAGACCTAGGGTTATGGCCTGAAACCATAAAACTCCTAGAAGGATAAGCTTCAGGTGGTTCTGGCAATGGTTTCATGGATCTGACACCAAAAGCCCAGGCAACAAAAGCAAAAGTAGGTAAGTGGGATTATATCAAACTAAAAATCAACTGGACAGTAAAGAAAACAATAAACAAGACGGAGCAGTCAACCTGTGGAATGGAAGAAAATATTTACAAATCGTATCTGGTAAGAAATTAATTTCTGAAATATATAAGGAGCTTCTACAACTCAGTAGTAAATAAAAATAAACCACACTAATAACTCAGTTTTTAAAACAGCAAAGGACTTGAACAGACATTTCTCCAAACATACAAAAGGCCAATAAGTACATGAAAAGATACTCAGCATCACAAACCAGCAGGGAAATGCAAATCGAAATCACAATGAGGTATCCCTTCACACTTGTTAGGATAGCTAATTATCTAAAAAACAAAGTATTCGTGAGGATGTGGAGAAATCAGAATTCTTGTCACCATTGATGGGAATGCAAACGGTACAGAAATGAGGAGCTGCTGTTCAGGTATCAAGTTTCAGGTGTGCAAGATGCACACATTTTACACATCTGTGTTTAGATAACAATACTGTGTTGTACACTTAAAAATGTGTTAAGATGTCTGGTGGGAATGTAAACTAGTACAACCAATATGGAATACAGTATGGAGATTCCTTAAAAAACTAAAAGTAGAACTACCATTTGATCCAGCAGTTCCACTACCGGGTATCTACCCAGAAGAAAAGAGGTCATTATACAAAAAAGATACTTGCAAATGTATGTTTATAGCAGTGCAACTCGCAATTGCAAAAATGTGGAACAAACCCAAATGCCCATCAGTCAATGAGTGAATAAAGGAACTGTGGTATGCATGTATACAGTGTAATTCTACTCAGCCATAAAAAGGAATGATTTAATGGCATTCTCAGTAACCTGGATGAGATTGGAGACTATTTTTCTAAGGGAAGTAACTCAGGAATGGGAAACCAAACATCATATGTTCTCACTTACAAGTGGGAGCAAAGGTATGAGGAGGCAAGGGCTTAAGAATGACACAATGGACCTTGGGGACTGAGGGGGAAAGGGTGGGAAGGGGGTGAGGGATAAAGGGCTACAAATTGGGTTCAGTGTACATGCTCAGGTGATGGGTGCACTGAAATCTCACACATCACCACTAAAGAACTTACTCATGTAACCCTTGTTACATTGGACAACAAACACTTGTTGTCCAATAACCTATGGAAATAAATTTTTTAAAAAATGTGTTAAGAGGGTAGATCTCATGTTAAGTGTTCTTACCACAGTTAAATTAATATTATAAACTGAATTGTGAAAGTGGTAACTTAGAACTACAGAGAGAATAAAAGTTGTAGGATAGGTGGAAATCATTTAGTGCGCAGCACAAAGAGATTAAGGGATGGAAAATATATCTTTAGACATAAAGAATAGAATATGAATATTGAACACAGATTTAATAATCATTCCTAAAGGAGATGATACAGCAAATGAGGATGAGGTAAGTATATAATAACTGGTAATTCTACAGACTAGACAAATAATATGACTTGTCAGATTGAAGAGGTACGTTGAGTTCCAGCAAGAAAAAAAATAAAAAGCAATTCATACTTTGAAACACGAGAGTAAAATGGCCCAATTCTAAATGCAAATGGAAGTTTTAAAAGCAAAAAAGAAAGACAGATAACCTACAAAAGAACAGCAAACCAAACGGACATCAGATATCTCAATAGCAATGAGATAGAACAGGAAGTGATGAAATGGAATCTCTAGTTGGCCAAGAATTTTACGACCACTCAAGAAAAGAGACCAGATGGAATAAAAGCCAGAAAATAATGAAAACTGTCTTCAAATAACTAAAAATTCTTATCATCAACTGAAATATGCAAGAATAAAGACTAAATTGATTCATCTTTGGAAAATGATAAGTTTACCAATGAAAAAGTCCCTAAAGAAAATAAATAATGGATGTACTTAATGGAAAATGAATTTGAACTCACAAAGAAGGATTGGAGTATAAGAAGCAAAGAAAATGTGACCAAACCTAATATACATTAACTTTAATAACAGTAATAGTAACAAAGAGTAAGTTTTAGGTGTTAAAAAAAGTAGTAGTAAAATAGTTGATAGCAGTAACAAGAAATGGAAGGTAATAAAAAGAGAAGTATAGCTACATTTATATTTTACATTTGATTTTACTTGTCGGTCAAGTGGGCACATTAAAAATTTAAGTAAACAAAAGAATATAAATACATCTAAACAAGTAAATAGGAGAAAAGGGAAAATTTAAAAATTAATGCAATTAGAAGTAGAGAAAATACAGAAAGGAAAAAGAAGAGTAAATAAATATTATAACAAATAGACATGATAATAGAGAAAGAAAACTATAAATAGGTAGAATCAAAATAAACAAAAATGATTACATTTTTCTGTTATAAAAGAGTAGGAAGGAAACTTTAGATTGAGTTTTAAAAGCCCAGCTTTGTGCTGTTTCTAACAGAAAACATCTAAAGTTTAAGGTACAGGAATGTTGAAAGTAAACTGAAGACAAGGCAAAATACAAAGTTTTGGAAAAAGAGGGTCATTACATTTTATCATTGTAAAAAAATCATCAGCAAGATGCAATATATCTGAACTCTTGATAAAATATTCCTTTGAGTATATTTTAAGATTATACACACACATTAAAATGGACAGAATTATTAGGTTGAACCAATTGAAACTGCCATAATAGGTCTGTTAAATAGCAACCATTTCATATGATTCAACCAAAAAAATTGAAAACATGACAATTATGAGACCTTTAAAAAGATACATTTTATAAATATTATTAGACTGAATGAAAAAAGTTTCTAAGGAAATAGACAATTAAACAGCATGAAACAAGCTTACGCAAAAACAAAAAATCAGAGAATACACATTGTTTTTAAACATTCTTGGAACAGTAACAAAATTTGACAATATAAGATGCCACAAACACAACATGCATAAAATAATCAAGCGCCTGTAGAACATGGGCTCATGTTTTCAAATCATAATAAGGGAACTTGTTAAATATTGGAAATATAAGACAGTGAAAACACTACATCAAAATTTATGAGATGTGGCTAAGTTGGTAGAGAAAATTTTATAGACTTAAATACACATATCTAGAAGAAAACAGGGATGGAAAATTAATAAGCTAAGCACTCAACCTTGTAGGTTAGAGGAGGACAGTACAAAAATAGGAAAAAAATCACTTCATCTCACAAACATCAATGCTAAAAACATCATCATCACAACCTAACTGTATATAGTCCAGAAAGTAAGGCTACTTTAACAATAAAATATCAATAAATGATTTTATATTAGGAAATAGAAGCTAAAATTATGAGATGATCTTGATAGGTACAGAAAACTATTTGATAAAATTCAGTATTCATCAAGAGGTATCAAAATATTCTAAAGAAATGCAAGCATGTGAAAGCTCTATTAGACATGACATCAGTTTCCTTCACTTCTACTTTGATTATCATAGTTACTTAAAAACACAGGATAAAAAAGTAAAACTAACTTCTTTGAAGGCTCAACATTCCATCACTTATGTATTAATTTTTTTGTAAACAAATTTTTCTAAAGATAATTATTTTCATTAATATTAAGAAAAACGTCTTATTGGAGATGTTCTTTAAATAAATTGTCCTTTCTTAAAGTTTCAGATTTACTTTATAGAAATAAAATGTTGTTGAAATCTATCAGAGGTATGATATTCTAAATAAGTCCTATTGTTTATGCTAAAAATATCCTCTTGGCTTTATACGTAAGTGCTTAGCAAAGCACTTTTTCACTTGCAAGTCCTCCACAACGTTCCTGACATCACCACCAACCTCTCTTTTATCCAGGCTTGCAAAATGATAGCCATCTTCTGTTTTCTTCTAACCCCAACAATTGACTCAGTTCTATCAATATGCATTAACAGACCTATCACAAAGGACTACTCAGTTTGGCCAGAATTCTGAGATGATGTATTTCATTCAGAATGACCTCCTTCCCAATCTTCCACCTCTTTTCTGTCATCACCCCTTAGACATCAGAACAAGTATTAGTCGTAGTCCCCTTCACTGACAAAAGCAAAAAGGATTCAACATGGTACCTGTTTGTGGATGATAAAAAATGTTTTAAAAGAGGAAATCAACAAAGAGAAAACTGAAGAAGAAATAAAATTTTTAAACTATTTCTCTATACATTGAGAAAATCATGAAAATAGGCACTCTGATTTAGTAGGTTGAAAGAGTCACAAGAAATCCAAGAACAGGTAAGACAATGGAAAGGATATAAAGCAGACTAAAGTGCACCTCAAAGGAAATTGAAAATAATAAATGCCTCACACAAATAAAACCATTTTAAAGCACTTAGAAATGCAGTCATTTTAGCTGAAAAGAGAATATAGTAACTTTAGAAAACAATAGGCATTAACAAAGTAAAGAAATAAATTCAGTCAGAGAGCGGGAGAATACATGGGTGTGTGCGCAAGTCAAATAAAGGAATTCAACATACAGGTGATCCTGACATAGAGTATAAACACAAGATGTATGTAAAAGTTCCCTGAAATAAAGGAATACCTATGACTTAACTCAGGTTCTCCAAGAAGGAGAGGCCGAGGTGGGTTGAGATGCACAAGTGTTAGCTAGTTAGGAGTCATCAGATATTTGAGGAAAGCGTGAAATAAAAAACAGAGGCCGTAGCAAACAAACTGCATAAAAAGGAGCCTGGAAGAGACCGAGGCAGTACAGAAAGCATAATAAAACCATGCACACAGCAGGCTTACAAACGAGGTAATAAACAGTTCACTGAGAAGTTAACTCAGGGCCAGATGCAGTGGCTCACCCTGTAATCCCAGCACTTTGGGAGGCTAAGGTAGTTGGCTCATGAGGTCAGGAGTTCAAGACCAGCCTGGCCAAGATGGTGAAACCCCATCTCTACTAAAAACTGCAAAAAGTAGCCAGGTGCAGTGGCAGGTGCCTATAATCCCAGCTACTCAGGAGGCTGAGGCAGAAGAATTGCTTGAACCCAGGCAGCAGAGGTTGCAGTGACCCAAGATCATGCCACTACATTCTAGCTTGGGCGACAGAGTGAGCCTTCGTATCAAAAAACAAAACAAACAACAAAAAAACCCTGAAATACCGCATATTCTCGCTCATAGGCGGGTGATGAAAAATGAGAACACATGGACACAGGGAGGGGAGTACTACACACTGGGGTCTGTTGGGGGGAATAGGGGAGGGACAGTGTGGGGGGGAGCTGGGGAGGGATAGCCTGGGGAGAAATGCCAAATGTGGGTGAAGGGGAGGAAGTCAGCAAAACACACTGCCACGTGTGTACCTATGCAACTATCTTACATGTTCTGCACATGTACCCCAAAACCTAAAATGCAATGCAATATATATATTAAAAAAAGAAGTTAACTCAGAAGTTTGAGAAAAACGGACATGAAACCACTGTAAACTACATGGCTGGCTTATACATAATAATTAGATTGATGATAGTAATGCAAACACTAATACTGCTTTAAAAATGTGCTTATTCTGAGGATGAAAGGAGGGAAAACTTATGTGAGGAAGGAAGGGAGTGGTTCTGATCACTAAATCTTCATATTCCATAGTAGGAAGAAAATCTGTAATATCTAAAAATGAAGAAAAACCGAGCTTTTAAAACCATTTTTATTAAAGAATATGGAAATGAATATCTGAAGAGATAGCCTAAGGGATTGTGACTGATAACCTCTGAAAATATAGCATAGTACTGCCATTGTTAGTATGTTTGCCTCGCTTGTTTGTTTTTGGACATGGAACTTCAAACTCCAGCCCCCTAGTGAGTGGAATGGGGATGGAAGGAGCTGAGTGGTTAGAAGAATTTTACTCGCTCACTTCTGCTCTATTTGAATCTTTTATAGAATTCAGGTTATCATCTGTAATTTCAAAAACAATTTTAATATGCAAAGTACATAAAAAGAAAGCATTATATGCTTCTTGCCATCAAGATAATTTCTAGATATTTCTTGATGTTCACAGTGCTTCATATTCTGACCTCATCTTCATGCTGTTGAAAGGGCTCTTTCCAGCACTGTCTCCTTCAATAAATCTGTTGGCCAGGACTTCACTGTCTCAGATGGTCGTGTACTTTCCCATTTTTACTATCGTTTTATACCATTGCTTCCACTTAATGCCTTATTTGCAATCTCTACTTGTGATGTTGCTAAACGTACATAGAGGTCCAGATAAGAGTGGATTAATTTTGCCCTACTCCATATATGTCCCTGCACACGCACTAGATTGTCAAAGCAGAGACCATCTTCACTTCCTCTAGAACCAGCTGAGCACAGTGCCCTACACAGCTCTGTGGAATGCATACAGTCTACACACACACACACAAAATAGTATGTTTCTGGCAAGAAATTTCAGTGTTGTTATGCTTGCTATTTATTAAATTCTTATAATTATGTTACCTTGTAATAATAGAAATTGTACCTAGAGAGAATATATATCTCAAGTTACTACTCTATGGATTGGTAAGGAAAAAATAAAAAAATATTACGAGTGCTTAAAAGTAAAAGATAATTTAGCTGTAACAATAGGAGAGGTCCCCCTGCCCCGTGTGTGTGTGTGTGTGTGTGTGTGTGTGTGGTGTGTGTATGTGTGTGTGTATGTGTGGTGTGTATGTGTGTGGTGTGTATGTGTGGTGTGTGTGTGTATGTGTGGTATGTATGTGTATGTGTGGTGTGTGTGTGTATGTGTGTGTGTGTGGTGTGTGTATGTGTGTGTGTATGTGTGGTGTGTATGTGTGTGGTGTGTATGTGTGGTGTGTGTGTGTATGTGTGTGGTGTGTGTGTGTATGTGTGGTATGTATGTGTATGTGTGTGTGTATGTGTGGTATGTATGTGTATGTGTGGTGTGTGTGTATGTGTGTGTGTGTGTGGTGTGTGTATGTGTGGTGTGTATGTGTGGTGTGTGTGTGTGTGGTGTGTGTATGTGTGGTGTGTGTGTATGTGTGTGGTGTGTGTGTTTGTGTGTATGTGTGGTGTGTGTATGTGTGTGTGTGTGTGTGTGTATGTGTGTGTTCTTAATCTGCCACTGTATCATAGTTCACTTGACTTCATACGCAGGGGCTCTTAACTGGTTTTCTTCACAAAAGAAATTATTGATCATGCAACACCTCTGATGTCCTTTAAACCTGGACTGATCCTTTTCTATATTGTAAATAAATATTCACCATATTTTTCATGTTCTTGCAGTTTCATGAAAAAAATTAATTCAGCCGTAGTATTCTATTGTGTTATGACTGGAAAAAGAAAAGATTTTGTATAGAATTGTACAAATGACTACAGTTGTTAAATAATAGAGCATGAAAATATGGTCCAACCTCACATTTGAGAAAACAAAAACTTATGAAAATATAATTTTTTTATTGTACTTTAGGTTGGTGTATATGTGCAGATCATGCAGGATTGTTGCATAGGTACACACATGGCAATGTGGTTTGCTGCCTCCATCCCCCCGTTACCTAAAGCTAGCATTTCTCCCCATGTTATCCCTCCCTGACATCCCCTCCATTGTCCCTCCCTTGGCCCCCTAACAAACAGACCCCAGTGTGTGACGCTCCCCTCCCTGTGTTCATGTGTTCTCATTGTTCATCACCCGCCTAAGAGTGAGAACATGCGGTGTTTGATTTTCTGTTCTTGTGTCAGTTTGCTGAAAATTATGGTTTCCAGATTCATCCATGTTCCTACAAAGGACATAAACTCATCATTTTTTATGGCTGCATAGTATTCCGTGGTGTATATGTGCCACATTTTCCTTGTCAACTCTATTGTCGATGGGCATTTGGGTTGGTTGAAAATATAATTTTTAAAAAAACAATTCTAAAATACAAAAGAATGAAAGCATAAGATGCTCACTGCCATCAATATAATTTCAGATGTTTTTTCATATTTATGGTGATTCTTATTCTGACCTCATTTTTGTGCTGTTGAAAAGGCTCTTTTCAGTATTGTCTCCCTCAGTAAATCTGATGTCCAGCATTTACCTGTCCCAAATAGTCACGTACTTTCCTATTTGAAACAGGAAACATTGGCTGGGTGCAATGGCTCTTGCCTGTAATCCCAGCCCTTTGAGAGGTCGAAGCAGGCAAATCATTTGAGGTCAGGAGTTCAAAACCAGCCTGGCCAACATGGTGAAACCCTGTCTCTACTAAAATATGAAAATCGGCCATGCGTGGCAGTGTGTGCCTGTAGTCCCAGCTACTCGGGAGGCTGAGACAGTAAAATCGCTTGAACCTAAAAGGTGGAGGTTGCAGTGAGCAAAGTTTGTGCCACTGCACTCCAGCTTGGGCAACAGAGCAAGGCTCCATCTCAAAAAACAAACAAACAAAAAGAAACACTGAAACATTTAAGATTATGTTTCAGTAATAGAGAATAAAAAGTTTTCATGGAAACAATGTCTCTTTCCATACAGAATACAACATGAAACAATCAATACCTTCTGCTGTGTATGCCAGTATATTCATTATTCAGTTGAGTTCTCGGTATTGGCAAGTTACAAAACTGAGCTGAGAGTTTAAGTGAAAATCACGTGATCATGTTTTATGTGTCTGGAGGTGTGCAGGATGAAGAAAGGTCTGTGTTTCTGTTCTCTTTGTTTTTCAATGGCCATCAAGTTATTTCTGGGCTGTCTACAGTAGAGCCATGTATAGTAGCTATGGGATTTCTTAATTTAGCCTTAACATCTCCACTGATTTCTCTGTTCACTGCATGACAGACAGTCATCTGTCAGAAATATTATGGTGTACACTGTGTCTTTGCAATCCCCACAAACAATTTCAGTTACCAAGAGAAAACGCTCTGAAAATACATTTCCAAATCCAACTGATCATCTGCCTGTCTCCCTTTAAATTTTTCAGAGGAAACTGTCAGAAGATGGTTTTTTTAAGACTTAATCTGCACTCTTAAATAAAAGAGGATTTTTTTTCTATAGTGCTGTCAAAATAAGAAGGTTTTGCTAAAGGAGGAGTGAAGAGTGTTTAGTTGGTAAGCCTGACCAGTGTTTTCTCGCATGACATTCCCAGATTTCTTGAAGAAAACGCGCCCTTGGTTTTGTGTGGCATCACTCACCATCTGTTCCTGGATGCTTCTACATGCAAAATTGTACATGATTTGGAGTAAACCACCTCTAGTTTTAGCATCAGTATTAATTGTAAATAAATTATCTGTAATCAGAAATAAATGTTAGTGACATCATGATTTATTTATGACATGATTTATCACCTAAACATATGAATATTCAGAGAAAGTGAAACTATAGTGGGTAAAGCTTATGAAAAGTACTCTATTACTACCATATCTGCATGGAAATTTTTGTGTTGTAGGAGTAATTGTCTCAGCTACAGATGGAAAAGCTAGGTTTCAAAGTAGATTTAAAATGGTGGTATGTAGGATTACATACTATTGGTTATTTTCATTAACATTTTCAGATAAAAGCTGTTGAAATCATTTATCAGTTTATGCAAATGAAATCATTTGGAAGGTAAATTTCTAAACTTGTGAAGTTTTCTCTGTCAAATAAAAATGTATCCAGGTAAAAGTGATCTTCTCATCCAGATGACTATCTTGACTTCTTATTTACCTTTGAAAGAAAACTTCATTATGGTTATAAACAAGTAAAATTATATATTTGCTAGCAAAAGATAGATATTTCATTAAAGAAAAATAATTATTTCTGGAATTGGGCAGTTCATTATTTACATTTGTGATACAGAATTAGCTTGGGGAAACTAAGAAATAAGAATGAAAAATATATCAGTTCTTTTTATTTTTGAGATGGAATTTTGCTCTTGTTACCCAGGCTGGAGTGCAATGGTGCTATCTCGGCTCACTGCAACCTCTGCCTCCTGGGTTCAGGCAGTTCTCCTGCCTCAGCCTCATGAGTAGCTGGGACTACAGGCATGCGCCACCATGCCCGGCTAATTTTTTGTATTTGTAGTAGAGATGGGGTTTCACCATGTTGGCCAGGATGGTCTTGATCTCTTGACCTCGTGATCCACCCACCTCGGCCTCCCAAAGTGCTGGGATTACAGGCATGAGCCACCGCGCCCGGCCCAAATATACCAGTTCTATTATGGTCCATGGTTAATAAAATAATTAGTGGGAACAAAGTGGAAACATTATAGAAAGATTAGGTATAGAGACTAAAGGAAGAGTGGATGTTTTGAAGAGTAAGTTCCCTTTTTTCTGTCAGTGACCAAATTTTTTTAAATCCAGAACTATCTGGAAATTTTATGTGTTCTAATATTTTCTAAAGCTTCATGCATCTTCCTGAAGCAACTATCTTGGAAATTAGCTGCACAAAGACAATAGAACAAGTTGTGTTTCATTAAACTCTTTCAGGCTGGGCACAGTGGCTCATGCCTGTAATCCTAGCAATTTAGGAGGCTGATGGGGGCAGATCACGAGTTCACAGGGGCAGATCACAGGTCATGAGGTCAGGAGTTCAAGACCAGCCTGATCAACACAGTGAAACCCCATCTCTACTGAAAATACAAAAATTAGCCAGGTGTGGTGGCATGCACCTGTAGTCCCAGCTACTTGGGAGGCTGAGGCAGGAAAATTACTTGAATCTAGGAGACAGAAGTTGCAGCGAGCTAAGATCACACCACTGCACTCCAGCCTGGGTGACAGAGCAAGACTCCATCTCAAAAAAAAAAAAAAAATACAGGAAAAACAAAAAGCTTGCAAATAAAAATTCCTATTTCAAAAAACGTGAAAACAGGTCACATGTGATTTAAAACACAAGCTTGCTACTCACTCCCACTCTCCTCTCTGAAGTATGATCCATCCCCTTTTTCCCTCTCTGTGGGTCCCAGATTCTCATTTCAGTAGCCAGCATGTGTGTGCCCTGTAGCCCATGAACTTTGGAAGAAATTACAATTTCAGGTGTGGCCACACTGGTGAGCTTAATTGATGTATTTTGTTTGCTTGATCAGAGCCATTGATTGAGGGATAGACCTGACCCAGACAATGAAAGAGACTTGTGTCTCAGACTTGTGTTCAAAAGTACTTCTCACCCACCAGGCTTAACTGAGAGAGCAGCCAGCTCCTACCGTCGCTGTGGCCATCCTCCTTCCACAAGAGTGGAAATGAAGCCAACACTAGCACTGTACATCCAGTACAATAATCGTTGCCACATGTGGCTACTGAACACTTACTGAGATGTGAGTAGTCCAAAGTGAGATATGCTGTAAGAGAGATATACCAGATTTGAGGATTTAGCATGAAAAAATGTATCTCATAAATAATTTTTATATTGATTACATGTTGAACTGATATTTTAGATACATTGGGTTAAAAGATGTTATCAAAATTAATTCCACCTCTTCCTTTTCACATTTTTAATGTAGCTACTAGCAATTTTAACGTTATACTTGTGTTTTATACACTACGTGAATTGGACAGCATTGCTCTAGAATGATCCAGATGCTGATGGCATTCTTTTTCTTTTTTTTTTTCTTTTTTTTTTTTTTCTTTTTGAGACGGAGTTTCGCTCTAGTTACCCAGACTGGAGTGCAATGGCGCGATCTCGGCTCACCGCAACCTCCGCCTCCTGGGTTCAGGCAATTCTCCTGCCTCAGCCTCCTGAGTAGCTGGGATTATAGGCATGCGCCACCATGCCCAGCTAATTTTTTTTTTTTTTTTTTTTTTGTATTTTTAGTAGAGACAGGGTTTCACCATGTTGACCAGGAAGGTCTCGATTTCTTGACCTCGTGATCCACCCGCCTCGGCCTCGCAAAGTGCTGGGATTACAGGCTTGAGCCACCGCGCCCGGCATTCTTATGTGGCAAGATCAACCCATCGTGAATTCTACATGATCTCTGGATTTTCTAGAGACAATTCAGTATATTTCCTTATTTTTAAAAATCAGTTTGGATTTATATTCTTAATTATTTATAATAAAAGGCATCCAAATCAACACTCTGGTTTTATATTTAAGCACTTGATTTCTCTGTAATTTGAAAAATATGAGGGCCTATACTCAGTTTTTCTTTAAAATTCTTATAATTTTCAATGAATACCATTTGCTTTCTCAAAAAGCATAAAAGTTCAGTACATTCATGTTTCTAAATTTATGTTTAAAATATCAAACATTCAGCAAGTGATATTTAAAAATTTTCTGACCTTGACTGGGCATGTTGACTCATGTCTGTAATCCCAGCACTTTGGGAGGCAGAGGTGAGTTAATCCCTGAAGCCTGGAGTTTTCAAATCAACCTGAGTAACATGGCAAAACCCCATCTCTACGAAAAAATACAAAAAATTAGCCAAGTGTGGCAGTATACACCTGTCTCAGCTACTCAGGAAGCTGAGTGGTGGAAGGATCACTTAAGCCCAGGTGGAGGCCGCAGGGAACTATCATTACGCCATTGCACTCCAGCCTGGGCAACAGAGCAAGATTGTGTCTCAAAAAAAAATAAAACAAAATAATAAAAATGTTCTACCCTTATGTTAATATTATTACCATCATAACAGATTACAAGTTAATGTTTGATATAAAAATGATAAATATATGTGCATAATAATATTTATATTCCAAAGTAAGAATCCCATAATTCTTAGCCATAAAATATGGGTTTATCTTTAATTACATTGTTAGCTTTGCCCTAGACAAAACATCATGGCTTTGTATGGAGTTTTTTATATATAAATAATTATTCTCATAACATTACAGTATCAAAAGAACACACCATATTTTATCAATTTAATATAAAATATTATGTATAGTTTATTATGCAAATAAAATTGTGATTAATTTCTTTAAAAATTGCATAAGATTAAGTGAAAATGGCTATCCATCATCACTTTATGTTGGACTACATTTTCTTCCATCAAAAATATTCATTAATTTAGTTCATAAGATATTCCTAAGCCCTTATCAAATATGGCAATGTACGTATTCCATAGGGCGAAAAAAAAAACCTATTTCCACAAGATAGATGATTCTTGTTTTCATATAAGATTTTCACACACTGTTTTTGAAAAGTTAATGAGAGATTCATCAGATTTTCCATTTTCTTGATCATGGATCATTAACCTTAAAGAAATGCAGGTAAAATTGACTTCACTATTTTTTTTTAATAATTATACATGTCAAAGTCAAGGAGACTGTTTGTCACCCATGCTGTGGCTGAAAATGCAATTCAAAATCTGATTCCATAAACACTCAGGCAACAACTTTAAACTGAGAAGCATAATCTCATATTACATGCTATAATTAAAGTACACTCAGTGTCCTTTTGATGGGATGGCAAATGATGGTCTGTGGTGACTTGCTTTCCAATTATGGCTGTCATCTAGGACAAATAACTCAGCAAATGCTTCCATTTCTCAGAAATGTTATATGTGTAATGACAGCCCAACCTCAGCAATGTTCTGTTGATATAGTAAAGGAGGTAAGATTGTCTGTTTGGAGCTGAACCGTAAAAAGATTATTTGGATGATGTCTTACTGAGTATCTTATTCATCAAATCTAGAATTTAATTCTAAGATGTAGGTTTGCAATTATGCATTTGGTTCAGCAAAAACATTTCTTATATACTAGGTCTCGAAATTCTGTTGGTTCTGTTTTGCCCAGATATCTATAATTATCCATGCAGACTGTATAACTATGGTGGTCTCTGTTTCAATTTTAATAAAAACCTGGAACGCTTGTTCTGCAGCCAAAGCTACTGTGGTTTAACCATAAAAAGGGACATTCAAGTGAAAAACATGGAAGAGCGTCAAGACATTCAATCAAGATAGATTATTCCCCTAAAGTGTACAAGTTATTGGGAACCTTCTTTTTTATTTTTTTAGACAGAGTCTCCTTCTTGTTGACCAGGTTGGAATGCAATGTCACGATCTCCATTCACCACAACCTGCACCTCCCGGGTTCTAGTGATTTTCCTGCCTCAGCCTCCTGAGTAGCTGGGATTACAGGCGCTGGCCACCACCTGGCTAATTTTGTTTGTTTGTTTTTTTTGTTTTGTTTTGTTTTTAGTAGAGACAGAGTTCACTATGTTGGTCAGGCTAGTCTCAAACTCCTGACCTCAGGCAATCCATCCGCCTCGGCCTCCCAAAGTGCTGGGATTACAGGGACTCACAGGCGTGAGTCACTGAGCCCGGCCAGGAATCTTTTAAGAATAGATTTGCCATTAGTGCATGGGTATGCAGATCTAGCAACCCAAGAATTCTTTTTGTTCAGTTGCCAGATTTAAAACTCAGTCACTGCCTTTTAGCTCAATGCGCTTTGTTGCCATATTTCTGATGTTTCTTTCCTCATATCTGACATTACATTATCTATTACATTATTCATTTCTCAGTTGCTTCCTTTCTTATGATATGTGCTAAAAGATACGACAATACCTTGTGGAAAGTCTTGGTATATAGTTATTAAATATGAATGCTAATCAAATATGATTTAAATGCTCTTCCAGCTCTCTTTGTTTAGAAAGGTAATGCTGTCTCGGAGTTAGACCTTCAAATTAAGTCATACGTACTCAGCTAGCCTTAATGCCAATTGAAATGTCTTCATGATTATAAATTGAGGAAGCTATACTAAGTAAAAGCCTTTTGCATTTTTGGTTTTGTTTATCAATTATGCTTTCCTGTTGCATGTGTTTGATATTTAAAATACTCATATGAGGAAAGGGAAAAAAACTATGTATTTTTTAATGATTTTCACATGCTTGAAAATATATATCAAAACTTGACATTGAGACCATCTAAAAATTCATTGACTGTATTCTCAGAAAACCACCAAAGCACATGATGATAATCTAGCAAAACAAAAAAATCCTATATTTGATTTTTGAAATATGTGTTGACCTTAAAAATTGTATTTTGATCCAGGTATATTTCATGTGTTAAGCAGCCTGCTTTCCTTTATTTTACAAGTCTGAACTTTGAATGAGTCACTTGTGGCTTAACCTAATTCCTATTCTGAATATGATCTTTAATATAAAGAGTCAGCCTTATGAAAAAAAATACTTATGGAAAGTAGAGGTGAAATAACAGTAATGTTAAATTGATCTCGTCACAAAGTGATGGGGAAAATTTGAGTGGTGAGATCAACTAATTTTCCTCAGAACTTAAACACAAGAGACTCTTGAAGTATTATTTCCCACCAGTACCAAGTGTACATTTTCTGGCTTTCACATAGAATGTAAAGTTTCAAAAATACCCAGAAGTTAGTGCATTGCAACTAACAATGCTTGCAGCAGTTGCAAGTGGCACCTAAGGAATACTGCACTATGAACAGTGAAACACTGAGACATGCCCAATAATTAAATACAGTGAACTTGATACTTTGCAGACATTTTGCCATGTAAAATTCATACATATGGGTAAATTATGTTGAACCATGTGATTCCTAATTTTATAGGTCAAAGTGATTAAATACCAGCAATTTCAGATTGTTTGACCGAATTTGAAAATACACAGATCCTAAGTATACAACTTGATGGCTGAAGTCTGTGGCTCATGCCTGTAATCCCAGCACTTTGGGTGGCCAAGGTGAGCAGATCACTTGAGGTCAGGAGTTCGAGACCAACCTGGCCAGCAGTGAAACCTCATCTCTATCAAAAATACAAAAATTAGCCAGGCATGGTGGTGCGTGCCTATAAACCCAGCTAGTCAAGAGGCTGAGGCAGGAGAATTGCTTGAACCCAGGAAGCAAAGACTGCAGTGAGCCAAAATTGTGCCACTGCACTCTAGCCTGGGCAACAGAGAGACTTGGTTTCAAAAAAAAAAAAACAAGGAATTTTCTCAAACTGAAAATAATTATGTAACTAGCATCAAGATCCAGTACACTTTTTTTGGTTATAATTATGTGTCTTTGTCAAAGTAGGACAATATAACATATTTCCTTTTACAGTGTGTTAGCTTTATTTGTAACATAAGTATTCAGACAGGTGACACGTGGACCTCCATTCAAATTCTCACCTTGGGTCCACCTCTCTGAAAGTGGAAGAGAAAATGGACTCAATACATTGTAAGAAAGAATCATGAAAGTCATTTTATTTGTTTTTCTTCTATCAAGGGTCACATCTGTACTTTGTCTAGCAGTCAACTCCGAAGTGCCTAAAAGATTATTAAATAACCAAGGGTGATCTGGGTCTTTTCTGGATTAAACTGGGTGCCCTAAAGATCTCCTTGCAAAGCAGGATACACACCCAACAAGGTACCAGAACGGGCTCATTACTAGTTGTGCATATTAACGTCATCAGGAATCTAGACATCTACAAACTCTTCTTCTCACTCACTTAAACAATTGTGAGGCATGAGTAATTTCCTGCAGAAGGCAGCCGCAATTTGTAAGCATAAATGGGCTCTTAGTAATGAGAAGAAATTAGGGGGATCCATTCCATTTTCATTGTGTAGAATGGAAGTTTTCAACTGTATGTAACAAATAAAAATTAAGGAGTAGGTGGAGATTCCAACATTAAGGTAATGTTAAGCATATGATCTATTCAAACTTGCCACTTAACGAACAGAGAGTAAAGCTATCCAAGGCATCCTAACTGATCATTTGGAAGACTGGCAAAAGTGTTCAGCACAAAACAATATGCATTCATATAATCAGAATGTGTAAATTGCAATCATAATGCCTCTTAAACGTACCCATGTCAGTAACAGAATCGCTACCAGGTAATGAAGATAGACTACTTGGTGAGAAATAGCTATCTCATTTACTTTTTATTATGTCCCAATCTGTAAATTAGGAGCATTAAAAATTGGTCCAGCTGCCCTGTGTTTTCACTTTCAACAAGGCTATCTTATGAAAGAATGGAAATGTTTTCCCATGAATAACCAAAGAACAGAAACAATGCAACACATTATAATACAATAGAGTATATGACTTCAACTCATTTTAACAAAGATGGTGTTCCCAATAAACAGTTCCTTAAAACAGAAAATTAGTGGCAAGCCTGGCCAACATGGTGAAACTCCATCTCTACTAAAAATACAAACAATTAGCTGGGCCTGGTGGCGGGTGCCTGCAGTCCCAGCTACTTGGGAGGCTGAGGCAGGAGAATTGCTTGAACCTGGAAGGCAGAGATTGCAGTGTGCCAAGATCACATCACTGCACTCCAACCCTGGGAAACTCAAAAAAGAAGAAAAAAAAGGGTAAATGATGTTCTGTTATTACTTTTTAAGAAATTCTTTTTTTTTTCTTTTGTTTTTTGAGACAGAGTCTTGCTCTGCCACCCAGACTGGAGTGCAGTGTGACAATCTCAGCTCATCACAACCTCCATTTCCTAGGTTCAAGTGATTCTCCTGCCTCAGCCTCCCAAGTAGTTGGGATTACAGGTGTATGCCACCACTCCCAGATAATTTTTGGGAGTGTTGGCCAGGCTAGTCTCGAACTCCTGACCTCAAGCGGTCCACCCACTTCGGCCTCCCAAAGTGCTGGGATTACAGGCATGAGCCACTGCAGCCGGCCAAAATTCTTTCAAATATTAATAACCAAGACGGTATATTTGAGTTACAAACATAACCACAATTCAAAGTGACAACTGTGAAAAATAATTTTACTCCCTAATTCTGAATTTTTTCTTCCACAGTGATTAGTACTTATTCATAGGTTTTATAGAAATTATTAAATATCTGTTAAATAAAATAATATATGGTATATATGCATATAAAATCTGTCTTTACAAGTAAACTAAGTACCTCTTATAGGACCTTTTACTCTTATTTCATTCTAGTTTGTTTTTCCAAACTGGAAATTAATGCTTGCCTTATATAGGTAAATCTCCCTAAATGTTCCCAACTCAGCTATAAAGTGCATTACCCATTACATTGAGTCAGGGGTGTGTGTGTGTGTGTGTGTGTGTGTGTGTGTGTGTGTGTGCATGGTGTGTGTGTAATTAAAAAGAAATTCAACAAATATAACTAAAATTATTATCTTTGTAACTTATAATACAAGAAACTGCTGTCCACTGAACCCCTTCTTATATTGGGGTGGTAAGCAACTGAGCACCTGAGATTGTGTACGTTGCCAAAGATGACACATAAAGAAAACTTCTTACAAACATTCTTGGCAGTATTTCTTTTGCCAAAATTTGTATAAATGTCTTAATTACATCAAACAGATTAAATATATTAAACCTAGTTTTTTCCACACCTGTCCCTGGCTAACCACTAAGATATTAACCTGAACTATTTGAGTATCATCATCAGAATAAATTTTTAAACACTTTTTCTTCTTTACTTGATTACCTGGAAAGTGTCCTGCCACTAAGTCCCCTACACAACAGTAGGCACATTATGGGAGGCTGCAGTGTGAGTCTATGGTGATATTCCACTATTTCTGAAACACAAAGACACTTTTCATCCCCTATGACTTCACATGTGTATTATTAAAAAGGCATTGTTGACTTCCCTTTGTTGCTACAGTGGAGTAACAAGATCAAGGTCCTCAGAGTTGAACAAGAAATACAGACTAACCCCCAAGTCCCCTATTATCTGTGACCTGAGATTTTTCCAAAGGAGATATGTCTTAATCCATCAAAAGGAGCACCAGGCACCTGTGCAATTTTAAAAATTGCTGTGTTTCATCACATATTCTCACTCATAAGTGGGAGTTGAACAATGAGAACACATGGACACAGGGAGGAGAACATCACACACCAGAGCCTATCAGAGGGTGAGGGGCAAGGGGAGGGAGAGCATTAGGAGAAACACCTAATGCATGTGGGGCTTAAAACCTATGATGGTGTTGTTAGGGGCAGCAAGCCACCATGGCACATGTATACCTATGTAACAAACCTACATGTTCTGTATATGTATTCCAGAACTTAAAGTATAATTTTTAAAAAAAATTGCCGTATTTCTGAGAACCACTAAATTATAAAGTCTAGAAAGTGTTTATAATTAATTATGCAATCTAATAAAGCATACCCTATGTAAGAATTTTTATATTCTTCAAATACTACATGAACAATATTAAGATCTTGTTTTTA
This sequence comes from Leontopithecus rosalia, assembly GCA_028533165.1. NCBI lineage: Eukaryota > Metazoa > Chordata > Mammalia > Primates > Cebidae > Leontopithecus > Leontopithecus rosalia. The sequence goes on from CM052661.1 coordinate 99,518,050, forward strand.
TATGTAGTAATATGTGCAGTAATGCAGGGTTGTATTGCTATTGGGCATTTTTTCTTTTTAGAAATTTTGTTTTATTTTTGTAGGTACATAGGTATATATATTTATGGGATGCATGAGATATTTTGATATGGGTATACAATGTGTAACAATCACATCAGGGTAAATGGAGTATTTGTCACCTGAAATATTTATCTTTTCTTCGGGTTACAAACAATCCAAATATACTCTTCTAGTTATTTTTAAATGTGCAAGAAATCTTTGTTGGCTGCAGCCATCCTGTTTTGCTGTCAAATACTAGATCTTATTCCATCTAACTGTATGTCTGTGCCCATTAACCATCCCACCCCACCCACCCTTCCCAGCCTCTGGTAACCACCCTACTATTCTATCTCCATGAGGTCAACTCTTTTAATTTTTAGCTCCCACAACTAAGTGAGAACATGCAAAGTTTTTCTGTGCCTAGCTTATTTCGGTTTAAATAATAGCCTCAGGTTCTATCCATGTTGTTACCAATGACAGGATCTCATTCTTTTTTTATGGTGGAATATGTCTTTATCTGTTTGCCTGTTAATGGATACTTAGGTTGTTTCTAAATGTGGGTTATTTTCGGTAGTGCTGTAATAAACATGGAAGTTCAGCTATCTCTTCAGTACACGGATTTCTTTTCTTTTGGGAATGTATCTAGTGGTGAGATTGCTGGATCGTGTGAAGCTCTACTTTTGGTTCTTTGAGAAACCTCCAGAGTGTTCTCCGTAGTGCTTGCGCTAACTTATATTCCCACCTACAGTGTGTGAGGATTCCCTTCTCAAAACATCCTCAGCAGCATTTGTTATTGCCTGTCTTTTGAACAAAAATAACTGGGGTGAGATGATACCTCAGTGTAGTTGTAATTTGCATTTCTCTGGTGATCAGTGATGCTGAGAACCTTTTCATGTACCTGTTTGTCATTCGTATGTCTTCTTTTGAGAATGTCTATCCAGATTACCAGACTATTTCCTATAGAGTTCTTTGAGCTCCTTATACATTCTAGTTATTATCCCTTATTAGATGGGCAGTTTGCAGATACCTTCTCTTTCAGTTTTTAAAAACATGTGATTAAGGATATAAGACTATTTCTATAGAGCTAAAATACGTTTATATTTTGAATTATGAAACAGTGTGTAGGAATATCTTACAAAACGTAATAGTAATATATTGAAAGATAGCATAACCCAGTTGCCAGAGAAAGTAGAAATAAAGACAAAGATCTTAGAACAACATTGTTTAATGTGAGAACAAGGTTCCAGTTCTCTGACGCCTGTATTCATTTAGCAAATGTTTACTAAGCACCAACTGTGTGCTAGGCAAAGGGCCAGGGTTTCTTTATAACAAAGTTTGTTCATTATATACACTGATTCATTTAACAATAGCCCGGTTGGGAATATTCTCCATTTGGCAGGCAGGATAAATGGAATGCCTTGCAGCACTCAAAGTAAAGGTTTTTAAGGAGAAGTTTTATCTGCTTTTAACCACCTCCTAACAAGTGGGAAAGAAGAGAGAAACAACTCTATGTGTCTGTTCAGGTTTATTTTTCCTCTGAGTAATCAAACTGTGGAAAGCAGCCTTTGACCATGTAGGGAAAGAGCCAGCCACTGAACTGTGAACCGCACTCATCCTGTAACAGAGGGCCCGGGGCACCTTCTAGAAGAATGAGTTTTCTGCCTGGGTGTTTCTTTCAGAGAAGAGAGAAATGAAATGTCACAGCAATTATCTGGGCAGCGGCAGTGTAGGGAAAGCTGGCTGTGGCCAGAGTCCCAATTACTAGATTAGGCAGAGATGGATCCCAGCAACTCAAGCTGCTTCAAGGTGAGCTCAGTAACAGCATGATGGAAAGGATGAAAATTCCAACGAAGGGTCCTGGAAACTCACAAATGAGCCTGGCTTGCTTTTGTAAAAATGCTTTGGGATCCACATTTACAAACAATTTCTCTAATCCCCAGTTCTGCCATTCCACATAATTAGAAACTGTTGCTGAGGATCTGTCTGCAATGATAATAGCAGAGTGCCCAGTCCTTGCCCAGGCCTTCCAATCTAATTAATTTCTTATTAATATACATAAGCCTAATACATGCTGGCCACAAAAAAGCAATTTCTATTCACTTTCACCTGTTTGCCAACCTTCTAAGAACATAAGCCTGTACCATCTTTGATGGTACTTTGTCAGTCTGAGAGTTCTGATAGGTATTCACACACCTATCCTTAAAAATAGAGTGTGCTGTGCACAAAACATAGCACACAACAGTTTCACAAAGACAAGTCTTCCTCTTGGAATAAAGTTTATGGAAAGATTAAAGTCACTGGCAATTCCCTATCATGAATGAATTTAGAAAGTGTACCTGTCAAATTAGCACGTGTGTACACATACAAGACAAAGTACACATATCCAGAAGAGAGGCACAGTTGGAATCCCCAGGCTGTGACACTAGCTGCAGGAATCTCTACAGCATTCGTTTGTAATTCTTATATGCTCATTTCTTGAGCAACCTAGAATATTGAAGTTATTTGATGTTACATAACTCCTCCTAAGGCTGATGTCCTAAATAAAGGGGAAAGTTTGGATTAAATAAGTCCCAAGTTTGACTGAATGTTTTTCTTTAGTAAGACTCTTGAAAAGAGCTTGTATTTGATTACTTGACTTAGCTGGGCTATGGTGATTACTCTTTCTGGAAATTGCATCTGTCAATCTAGTAATTTCTTAGAAATTGCTCGAGTATTTCCAGTTACTAACTTACCTCCTGATAGACAAAATTGCCTGTATTTTCAGGAAATATTTAGAAACCAGTACTTTTCACCTGCACAAAACCTACCCCAAATGATAGGGCTTCTCACCCACTGAAAGGAAGAATACAAATGATTTTAAAATTAATTATGTGTTGAAATTGCTCAGATATAACTTGTCTAAGATTCTTTGGGAAGAAGAAGTATATCTTTTATATGGGAATGAAATGCCACCATCACTGTAGTCAGATAATTTTACCCACTGAAAATGTGAAAAATATAAGTTGTTAGATTGTTGCCTCAGGAAATTAACATCTTGAGATGATATTAACCTTTACAAAATACTCTCATACATTAAGGTAGAATATAAACAAAGCAGAGGCAGTAATCTTCTATTTTGCTAGCACTAGGAAAAAGAAGAGCTCAATTTTTAGCCTGCTATTTTTTAAAGTAACATGCAGAATAAATTTGGCATAAGTAAGAATTGCTGCAAATCAGATGTCTCCTACTTATTTTATTGAGACTTTATCACTGTTTTCCCAATGAAATGTAGTTTTTCCTCTTTTGAATTGCCATAACTTTTTTTTATCTTTTCTTATTTGGCACTTACTGTTTTCTATTTGGTATTAGAAATAACATTGCGGCCGGGCGCGGTGGCTCACACCTGTAATCCCGGCACTTTGGGAGGTAGAGGCGGGTGGATCACGAGGTCAAGAGATTGAGACTATCCTGGCCAACATGGTGAAACCCCGTCTCTACTAAAAATACAAAAAATTAGCTGGGCATGGTGGCACGTGCCTGTAATCCCAGCTACTCAGGATGCTGAGGCAGGAGAATTGCCTGAACCCAGGAGGCGGAGGCTGCAGTGAGCCGAGATCGCACCATTGCACTCCAGCCTGGGTAACAAGAGCGAAACTCCGTCTCAAAAAAAAAAAAAGAAATAACATTGCATAGAGCTTATTCTTCCTAGTTCTTAGGTTGGAGTATATTCTTACTTCTTCATAGTGCCTATTACTAAGCTTTATATTGTATTCATTTCTTCTTATTACTCATTCTTTCATCAAATGTTAATTAAGGCAGGCAATAGTGCACTAAAAAAAGTGATTGGTGGCTCTATGTAATTTTCTCTCAATAGCAGTTGTTAATATCAAACAAAAGCAGTGAAAAACAGACTGTATGTCTCAGGTGAAAGAACCCAGAAATATCTATAGCCTTGACAAAGATTCAAAGCCAAATCTAATCGAGACTGTATCTGCTACTGATTTTCAGGGAATAGAGAGGAGAACGGAATATAGGCAGCAAAAGTGTGCAACAGCAAATGTAGTCTGTGGACAAGTCCACAGGTCAGTCAGTCTGGGATCTTTGACAGATAAATTGCAAGGAAAATAAAGGGATGAAGAGGAAACCTATAGATTAAAAAAAATACAAGACATATAAATGGGTCTAGGGATACACACTTAGGTAGTAAAACAATGGAGAATTGCTAGGAAGTAATTACCATATAGGTCAAGACAATAGTTGTTTTAGTAGGAAGAAGGATGTGATAAGGATGGGCCTGTTGAAGGGCTTCTGCGTAGGAGGGCAAAGTTCCATGACTTATGGTAAATGATGGTATACAGGCTAAAGGACTGTAAGAGTTACAAACGCTTAAGATATCTCATTAAGCTATACTTTTTAAGTGGTTTTCTGTATCTGTGTCTTATTTTAAATAAAATTGTTAAACTGCTGTATGTATAATACTAAATTATACATACAACAGTTTATCTACTGATGTTAAAAAGAATTTAAATTTTAATCAGCTGTATTTATTATATAGCATTTGTGTATTAGATCATGTTTTCAAATCTGTATGAAAGTTTAGCTCATCTGAAATTCCAGAAGTCAATTTTACCAGGTTTCAGGAAAAATCAAAAAGGTGTTTGTTTTCTGTTTTGTGTTATTTTGTAATCTCTTAAATAAATTAAATCAATTATATATGTTGTTATTTTAAAATTATTATTATACATTTAGAAATAAATGTTCTGCATATTACTGTTTGCAAGTTTGTTGGTTATAGAGACAAGCATTTCACTTTATGATATGTTTTTTAGCTTCAGCTTATTCCTGTCCTTCATAGTGGAGAGGATGGTTTTGAGATGAGACCAGCTTCATTGGAATCCTTGGTCAAGTACTAGCAGTGCAACTGTAGGCAGGACACATACCAACTGTATTTTCTCTGTTTCTTAATGTACAAAATAGAACTAAAAATATTTTTAGCAAGTCACTGGATTGTAATGTAAAAATAGAACTAAAAATATTTTTAGCAAGTCACTGGATAGTAAAGAGAATTTAATGTAATTATTGAAAACATGGACCCTAGTACATAGTAAACTTACATTCAGCATTAACTGCCATCATTTTTGCTATTATTTTATTACCAAGTATTACTATTATTACTGGTAGACTAACCTATAAGCAAAAAAAAAATGGAATTTTGAGCTAAAAGGAAATACTTCTTTGCTTGACATTTTAAATATTTTTACATAGTTTTTCTGTAATCCATTAAGATGTTTCAAAATGAGCAATTTCTATTTTTTAAGAAGTTTATTGTCAGCAGCAATATGCTAAAGACTAGCTTGGAAACATGAAATATTCGAAATATAGGAACACCTAACCTCATTTTGTAAATGAGGTCATAATCCTGACTCTTGACCTAAAAACTAACAGAATCAACTATGAAATGCACCTATCATTCTGAAATCACTAAAATTGTCCATTCTTGAAAAAGAGTGAAAAAATTTAAAATGTTTGTCCATTAACTTCCGTATAAAATGAAATGTACATGTCGTTCTTCAGCACTGCTTGATGGTCTCCAATGTTTTCCTCACAAGCATCCAAGATCATAAAAAGCCCCTAGCAATTCAGTAAACTCTGTAAAAAAAACTCCTTCCACAGCAAGTTTTGGCTGTGGGATATAAATGTAATAGCTTTATCATGCAGAATCAATGTCTTAAGTAATCAGACTGCTTCAGCCATTTGTGGAAAATACAGCGTAATAAATCTGAGGTGTGGTTCTATTCTGAGAATCCATCAGTTTTAGGGTGCCCTCAATGGCCAAGCCATTTCATTACAGTTATCTCACACTTCAATGGCTTCAGTCTCAGATATCAGCTGAGCAGCCTCTAAACTTAACCATACATCTTGATTCTCCAAGCCATTTGACTTTAATATAAAAGATAATAAAAATAATTATGATAGCTGTCTTTCAAGGCATGGGAATCGGTTCCCAGAATATACAATTTTAAGGCAACAAATTGAAATCAGCAGGAAAGAAACATTTGCAGTTCAGCTTATTTTTATGGAGTTATTTTTACTATTTTTAGTTTTTCTTTATTTCGCTATGTTCTATTTTAAAACACACACAAAAATAGGAGCCATTCAATTTGGCTTGCTTTTTCTGTCACATTGAAACAGTAAATGAAATCTACAGCCACTAATGTATGGATTTACCTAATTTCAGAGTATTTTAACATTTTCCTTTAGTAACTCTGCTTACCAAATGACTTCTCATTAAGTGGAATTTTAAAATTTTCCTGTATTACAATTAGTTTCTGCTCTTCCCCATTATATTTTCAAATTGCTTATAACAAAAAAGCTAAATCATCCTGCATTTATTTTGTTTCTGTTTAGTTCTTCTTTTCATACATCACTTATGCTGGAGAAATTACCCATTATGTTTTGGAAAAGATATTCAGTTCTATTATTAAACATGATTCATCCAATGTACTTTATCTGCATACATGTCTAATACAATTCCTTTAACACAACAAGCTTTGTTACTTCATTTTGTCAGAACTGATTATTTTGGGGGGGAAACGGTTCATGTAAATATTTTGTCTTCTTCAGACTTTTTCTATTTCAGTTCTGTAGTAGTTTCAGAAAGATAGATTGTTTTTCTTACTTACGACAGTGACCTCTGAAAAGCATGGGGCATCTTTTTTACAGTGGTTCATGTCACATGCCCTTATTTAACCTGGCTTCTCTGAATCAACCACTGAGCAATTTGGACACTCTGCACAGATTAGAAATGTTATCACTATCATTTTGATGAAGTTTGTTCTTCAAGAAATGTGTGACTTTTCTCTACACCACATTCTTTTCAAGTAACGTGATAACATGACTTGAAATGTTTCTTCATAATTTTGTTTTTATCACAAAGATACCATTGGGATTCTTTTCATTGGGAAAAATGTATTTACATCCTTGGGTTGGGAAAATCCTGTACACTACAACCTCAGAGAGATACAGAGAGCATCTAGTTTAATAGCCTTCCATCCACCCATGACACTGGAGTCCCAGAAGGTTAAATGTGACAAGCAGCATGGAGATGAAGAGCAAGGGGCTTTTGCTTAGGACCAAATCACTGCTGTGCCGAAATCACTCTGGTGGGCAGGGCTCACTTGAGGACAGCCAGCTCAGCCCATAAGATCCCCTGGGCTAGGGCTGTGGTGATTCAGCCCCTCCTGGCATCAGGTATGTATGAGCATTGTCATCTCAGGTCAACTATTTAACATCTCTGTGTTTTGGTACCATCATCAGTCAACTGAGAAGAATTATAGCACTTATTGCATAAGAGTACAACTATTGAGTCAGTTAATACTTATTCCTCTAAATATTCACTTTTTCTCCTGTTTTCAAGGACTTAGGACAGCGCATGGAACGAAATATGGATTTAATTAGCATCAGCATGCTTTTTCTTTAATTGCCTACAGCTATTGTGCGTAAGGCTGAATAACGGCCCCCAAAGAAATTCACATCCTAATCCCCAGAACTTATGTTTATATCACCTGCAAAGCAAGAGGGACTTTGTAGTTGTGATTAAGTTAAGGCTCTTGAGATAGTGAGGCTACCCTGGATTAGCCCAGTGAGCCCTATATGTAATCAGAGTGTCCCCATATGAAGGAGTTAGAAGGGGATTTGACTACAGAAGAGGGAGGTGATGTGACTGGAAGCAGTGGGAGGAGAGGGGATGTGATGAGGATCTCCAGAAATCGCACAAGGCAAGGACATAGATTCTCCCCGGGAGGTTTGGAGGGAGCATGACTCTGCTGATGCCTTGATTTCTATTCAGCAAAATTCATTTTAGAATCTGCCCTCCATCACTCCAAAGAATAAATCTGTGTTATTTTAAGACACTAAGTTTGTGATCATTTGTCAGAGCAGCCACATGAAGTGAATACAGTCATCCAACCAGAGGTTGGGTTTTCCAGAATTCATGCCTTATCTGTGACTCCTTGGCTATTGATGTATCGATTACGGTGTAGGTTAATCCACAGAAAAGACTGCACATTGGGGGTCACTTCTGTGATGGGGAATACTGGACTCTTGTTAAATAACCTTGTAATTGCTACATAGTTGGGAATTGTTTAATTGTTAAGAAACTATCAAAGGTAAATGTTTACTCACAGTTTGAGAAAGGCTACTTAATCTTTACCTTTAGTTTTCTTCTAAATAGATACTTGCAATATTCATGTTAGTTGAAAGTTCCAGCCAGGGAGCTGGCACCACAGCAGCCTAGGTGAAGGCTAGCAGCAAGGCAGAGTCACTCTGGTGGGCAGGGCTCACTTGAGGACAGCCAGCTCAGCCCATAAGATCCCCTGGGCTAGGGCTGTGGTGATTCAGCGCCTCCTGGCATCAGGTACCAGAAGACATTTGGAAGCCATTCCCTGCCCTCATTCCCTTGCAAAGATAAGTTAGCCCTCATGTTTGTTTGATCTCAAAGAAAATAGCATTTCAGAAACCACTGTGAGGAAATAGAACCTACTCTCCTCTGCATTATAAGAAGTACATTGTTTAAGATATTCTTTCTTCTCAAACACGTTTTCACAAATGACTTCAAAGGAGAGTTATATTACCAAATAAAAGTTTCAGTAACAATCCTACCATCTAATTTTGCTAGCAGTCCTCATTTAATAATTAAGAATGTTGATTGCTGCAAGTAAATAAAAAACCAACTGTTAGTGGCTTACACCAATAGGAGTCTTTCCCCCCAGCCCTCCATTTAAAAAGGCCCAATCAGTTGATCGTTCCTGTTGATCTATCTGCTCAGTGATATTGTTGGGGCCCCAGGTTTTTCCCTATCTCTGTTCTACTGTCCTTTGCATGTTTTCTGTCCATCTGTAAGTTTCTCAGCCAATCTTCACAACATGGCTACCATTGCTCCAGGTATCACATTTGCTTTCAAGACAAGAAGCAAGAAAAAGAAAAACGTGTTTTTTCATTATGAGACTTATTTATGTTTTCATCAGTGAAGGAAATATTTTTAGGATTTCTGCAATAACTTTTCTTTATTTCATCAACTGTAATTTTGACATGTTGCCATCCCCGTCCACAAGGGAGCTGGGAAAGTAACTGGCAGAGAGGAAGGAGTCACTGCTGAGCTTACTTCTCCTTAACTAAGGGAGAACTCTAACTTTCCTGAGAGAAAAGATTCTCATCAGGACTCTTATCACAAGGATGAAAGGGGGAAATACCAGTTGTTTAGGCAGTAAACTCTGCCTGGTATGCCTTTTGGATCACGTAACTTGAATATTATAAATTGTGCGAGCATATTTATTTAAACAACTTATTTTAAATTTATTTTAAAGTATATGTAGTTCTGAGTAAAACAATGTATGGCCACCAAAGAAATTTTGGAAAAAGAAAAGAGCACCAAGGATAAAATGAAAAGTTTTATTTTAAAATTTATCTGTTATCTCCCAGAGACAATATATTGGTATTTGGGTATAAACATATGCCCAGCCTTTTTTTTTAGTTTGATGTTTGTTTGTTTGTTTTTCTCAATGACTCATGGCTTTAAGACTACTTTTTAATCAGCCTTTTCCTTGGACATTTTCCTTAACCATGAATGTTCATATACATCATTTATAATGGCTGTAGAGTATTCTAGTCCATATGTCTGTAGCATAATTAATATAACAATACCCATTGTCAGGCATCTAGATTGTGTCTTGATATTCTGTTTGTTTGCTTGCTTCTGCTATTAAATACCAAAATCGAAATTAATGTAATTGATTTTTAACAAATAGTTCTATTTTTAAATAATTTTAAGGCTACATATCATAGATTATGTAAACTAGTAAAACAGTCACATAAGTGGTTTCCCAAAGTCATCTCTGCCTCTGCAGTCTGCTGCAATCTATCCTCTGCATTGCCACAAGCATGATCTTAGTATAAAGTACTGCTGTGGTCCCATTGTAATGACTCCTGCAGTCATTGTATTAAAATCTAAACTGCTTTCCAGGACTTCTAAGGCCCTTTACACTGTGGGCTGTATTTTCTCTCCATCCTCTTTCTCCCACCTCCTACACGGTCCTCCTGGGCTGCCAAGTCAGCCATACTGATGTTTTACTTACCAAAAGTCACTGTTCTTTCTCTCAGATTAAAACGATCTTAATGTGCTTTTCCTTTGCCAGGGCAGCCTAACCCAGGCTCCTTTTCCTTGCACTAGGTGAAAATAATCAGAATTGTTTTTGCAGAGTTTTGAGCAAAAGAAAGTAGGGCTTATATAAGAAACAATTTCTGTTAGCTATTGTTGATACATAGTATAAATAACATTGGCAAAGAAAGGAGGAAAAATTCAAATTTCAGTCCTTTCCTTTAAAACCATCAGTTTCAGAGGCCTAAGATGGTCTCTAGTTCTAGGAACTTTTTCCTCCACACTATGCACTCCATGGCCCACCACTGCCGAGGGTTCTCTCATATCATCTCAACCCAGCCTCCCACGATAAGGCATGTAATATTTCATATGAATATATGTTTTACAGTGCAATAATCTCTTTCTACAGTAGCTCACAAGCTCCCTGAGAACAGAAACTGTGTCTTTTTCTCCCGGTAGAGTGCCTACAACAACTAAATATACATAGTTTCTAATTTACCATGGTTTAACAATTTTTCAACTTTATCATCGCAAGAAAACCGCATGTATTTGTTATGCTCCTTGACTGATGATGGAGTTACATCCCCAGACTTACCCAGAAGTTACCCCATGGTAAGTCACGCAGCATCAGTAGACGTTAGGGAAATAAATCTTACCTCAAATTTCTAAAAAGAATTCTGTCTTTCCTATTAAAATTAAAATGCAAGTTGTCATGATTTGGATGTTCTGTCCCGTCCAAGTATCTTGTTGAAACGTGAGCTCCAGTGTTGGAGGCTGGTCTGGAGGGAGATACTTGGATCATGCAGTGGATACTTCATGAGTGTCTTGGTGCTGTCGTCACCGTATGAGTGAGTTCTCACTCTGAGTTCACACAAAATCTGGTTATTTGAAAGAGTCTGGCATGTCCTCTCTGTCTTGCTCTCTCTCATCATGTGATATGCTGGCACTCCCTTGGCCTTTTGCTAAGATTAAAAGCTTCCTGAGGCCTCACCAGAAGCTGAGCAGATACTGGCACCATGCTTATACAGCCTGCAGAAAAGTGAGCCACCTAAACCTCTTTTTTTTGAAAAAAAAAATAATAATAAATTATCCTAGTTTTAGGTATTTCTTGTAGCAACACAAAACTGACCAACACAAAAGATGAATCAGAATATTTTTGTATAAAAATTTAAGCCAAAGAAAGTAGGAATTGATATAAGAAACTCTCTCCTTTAACTCTTATTTTTAATAACATTAAAGAAGGAAGTAATGATAATTAGTAGCTACTAAATGATATATGAAAGACAGTTTGGAAGTCTATTAAAAATTTGGTTGGTTTTATGATGTTACGTACTATTTTGTATTGATTTATCAAATGATAAAGCCTCCATTTTCACCTAATACCTTGCAGAAGCATTTTACTATATTATTAATTATCGAATGTAAAAGTAAATATGTTGTTGAATTAAAATTTCTAAACATTTTCATGTAAGTCTGGTAATCATAATAACAATTTTATGAAATGCTCTTTTGTTAATATTTACAATTCCTAGCAATATCACAGACATTTGATAATGGTTCCCCAATCAATACATAGTAAGGCAAGAAAAAAGGAAAATCTATTTTTTACAACACTGAGAAAATTTTTCATAAATAAAATGCAAAATCACCTGCAATAAGAGTATAATATATGAAATGCAAGAAAACTGTATGAAAATGTACCAAGCAAAAAATAAGATGACTCATAAAATTTCAAAATACGTTTACTCTCAATAAATCTAATGAAAGAAATTCCAAAGGAAAGGTTTAGGGTAAGAAAGATATATTTTTTAAAAAATAGCTATGGCCCACACTGTAGCAGAAGTATAGTAGAGGAAAGTGGAAGGAAGAAATAGAAAGGCACTTTGGTTTAAATTATCAGAAACTCTGTCTTATTTCTGTATTTCACATGAGTTTTGGTTAAATATAAACCAAAAACAATTCAGCCAAATGAAAACAGAGAAAGTTCAAACTAGAAATGTCAGGAAGAGGATTTGTTTTCCCTACACAAAATTTTTGAGGTTAATATCTGTGTTCCCAGAAGGGAGCAATCCACAGAGAAAAATGACCTGGGGAGACCATGTTTATCTGTTGTTTTAGTTTGGTGAATAAAGACTTAGGCTCAGATGACTTGAGGAGTCTCACTGAAAAGTTGTTTTCACTGAGACAATGAAAAAACAAGACTTTTAACTTTCTCTCAAAGTGGGCTATGATTTCTAAGAAAGTCAGATGCTCAGAAAAATGAAGATTTTTATGCTGCTGAGGTATAGAAAATCTCCTTTCAGTTACATTGACAAATGGCTTCAGTTTACTTATTTGACAACAGAGCTTTCACAATTTGTAAGAATAGAATATGTACATATATACAACTGTCATTCCTTTCAACTCTGATTTTAATTAGAAACAGAGATACTTTTTAAGGAGATACTATGATAAAGTACACGCATTATATGAACTCTTCATAATTTCTAAGTCTATACACAAGGAAATCAATGGCATGTACTAACAGAATTGTTACTTATCTGTGTTTATGGATGAACACATTAACACATTTGAGACAATGATTTTTGTGATTATTATTTCTATCTTCAACCTATGGCTAGAATTATGCATAGAGGGTGAGGTTCAGTACCAAACCAGTTCAACCTTCAACCAAACTACGTAGGCATCCTCAGAAAATCTTAAGTCAAATGTTTTCATATTAACACATATGCTTGTTCTGCAGTCTTAGATATTGACACAGAGCACCAATTGGTATTGGTGTTGTGTGTGAGTCAAATTTTCTCTGACCTTGACTTTGGTGATGAGTATCTACCAAAGGGAGTATATGCCAGGTTGGATAAATAAAGCATGAAGGAGTGTGAATGGGGAAGGGTCAAAATAAATTTCTGCTCAGAGATTAAGGTGGAGCCCTTGTACTGTGGAAGCAAAGGCAGCAGTTCCCAGCAAGCTACATTTAAATAATTTCATGGCCAAAATGGAGGCTTATGAAGGAGAGGTTTGGAACTCACTCACTTATTGATTATTATAAGTGCTATCAATAAATCAAGAACTGCACAGCACTTAAATAGACACAGCTCCTGCATTTATGGTTTATTCTCTAACAGAGGCAAACATACTGTTGAGACAGTAAACTCACCATGAAGAAAGTATATTCATCTCAAAGGGTAAAAGTTCACGAGCATGTGTAGGTTGGTTTTATTTCACATGTTGTATCCTTTTATAGAGAGTGGAGTTGGAGGACAGGGTATGAAGGTGCTCTTGAAGCCCCTTGTGAGGTTTTATGAAAGAAGTGAGTAATGAGAAATAATGGCCCGTGATATATTGATAAATAATCTATGCAAAACAAAATAGATGTAATCCTTTCTAAAATATATATTTCTATTTTCTGGATGTGCTAAAAGTCATAAAAAATAAAACAATTACACTTCAAATTTTACTCTAATTTTGATAGAACCTTTTTTGATGGTGTGATGTTCTTCATTTGCTATTCCATGAAATCTTAACACTGTTAGGAGCCTTCTTATGCACACGCAGGGAAATAAATAAAATAAGCCAAACAGACCATAATATTTACAAATAGATTTCTCACAAAAAAGTTCTGATATAATATAAAACATACATATGATAATGTTTGAGAACTGTAAATTAACAAGCAATACACGTTTTCTTGAGATACTGGCTGAAGGTATATAAGCTTAACTGAAACTTCTTGGGGTATGAGTATATAGAAAAACTGTTAAGAAAAGTAATATAAATGGTGCCTGTCCTTTCAAACCTGTTTTTTATTTTATTATGAAGGTAAAGTCTATTATAATAATTTATCTTAATTATTAATTATGTAGTTTTTGGAACTAAGATCATGTATGCATATGGGAAGTACATGTGTGTATTTAAATTTCTACTTAAGAAAGTATGATTTTTGTGCTTTCTTGTTTTTTCTTCAAAATTTCTTTGACACGCTTTTGAAGTTTTAAACTGAAATTTTTGTTGTACTGATTTAAATCTCTTTCTTTTCTGGGCTCATGTTTAGTCTTCCAGCCTAGCAGAGCCCCAGCCATAGAGAATTACTTGTTCTACTATAATCAGTATAATAAATGATATCATTAATGCTATCCACACAGTTTAGAAAATTTGTTTTATTTATGTTTTCTTAGATGGTTTTGCTGCCTATAAATTCTTAAGGTGGAAGATAGCTGAACAAAATATAAAAATGTTCAAAAGCATGCTAATTCTATTTTTGGTTTTGTGCTGTAGGTTAAATTTTGGTACTTTCTAACTTTTAATAATGTAAAAGGTCAAACACTCAATGCAAATGTACTTTAGAGTGTCTACACTAAATGCCACATTAATCTCAGTGTAATTAATGAGCTTACCCTATATGTATTAAGCAGGAAAATAGGATTATTTCCCTTAGAACTCACAAACCTAGAAGAATAATAGAAAAGAAACATAAATTTTACAGCTTCTGTGCTGACTAGAAACAAACTAGATGGTCCACAAATGCATTTTGGTTTAACTTTCTAACATCCAGAAGTACAGTATAAATCTCATTAATCCATCACTGTAAGTCCATTCTCATCAGCCTTAGGGATCAGTGTTTCACAAGGAAGGTTAGGTAATCAGAGACTCACACCACTGGGCAGGTTATAATATCATTATATGGCAAGCTCATTGAGTAATCAGATTGCATGCAAATTGACCATTATGTCTACAATTTCTAAAATGTAAACACTATCCAATCAAGTACATTGTGTATTCAAATGGAAAGTAGGATCAGTATTGGATTTACATCAAGCTTTATACAGACCTTGTTAGGAGATGCTGATGGATAGATTAGAAGCAAATTATATCTTAGTTTTTCATTATCTAAAATATATTATAAAAAGAAATGTAAGTGCCATTTTAGACCTCCTGAAGCAGAAATTTTATGGGTAGAGCCCAAGAATCTGTGTTTTGCAAACCCTTTGGGTGATTCTGATATATGCTTAAATTCCAGGCAACGCTGTTCATTTTTTCCAGTTTTGTGACAAGAATGCAGAGGTACTGGACAGCAAAGTCAAAAGGAACCTCCTATCTCCCGACTTCCCTAAGAATATCCTACTGCCATTTAAGTTACCTTGACTTTGTTATGCCTCAAGGCAAAATAAATGTTTAGTGAACATCTTCTATGTGGTATATGTGACATACAAAGTCTGCCTTCATGGAGATACATTTGCAAAGAGGAGGCAGCCAACAAACAAAAAATATGGAGACTAAGATATATTTAATAAATAAATACATACTCAAATATATTCAATAAATATATATACACAGAAGAACATATTTAATAGAATGTCAAAGAGTGATCATGCCACAAAGACAACTAAAGCACAGTGAAGGGAAAATTATCCACAGAGGGTGGAATCTTAGGTTGTCAGAGAGGCCCTCTCTGTAAAGGCAATTTCATGTTTGTTGTTCCAGAGTTACATACTCTCCTCCACAGCCTTTATCTTGGTTAACCCAATTTAATTGCAAGATATTTTTACCCTGTACTGTGTGTCCCGGCGGATAGGGATGTCATGATAACACTGCACTGTCTTTCCACCATCCAGCACCCTTTTTGTGATGATAAATTATGTCATTTTTAGCATATTTTTGAAAAACCTTTAAGAACAAATTGCCATGCAAAACTGAGGAATGGTCACATCTCCTAGATCAGACAGTTGTCAGTGGCAGTAAACAGACTGCTATAAGCTCCCAAGGATCTGAAGGCAGATTGTAGATGTTCCATGATGGACAGCTCCTTATCAGAACCTACCTCTCAAGGAGGTGCACAGTTGAAGGACAACACTACCCGGTTTGAATAACCAGCATGAATAATCCTGATTTAATGAGTCAAAGCATCCTACATTCTCGGTTTGCTGTATATATTAGTTATTTTCACACTGCTAAAAATCTTGAGATTGGGTAATTCATAAAGGAAAGAGGTTTAATTGACTCACAGTTCTGCATGGCTGGGGAGGCCTCAGGAGACTTAGAATTATGGTGGAAACTGAAGGGGAATCAAGGCACCTTCTTCACAAGATAGCAGGAAGGAGAAGTGCTGAGCAAAGTGGGAAGAGACCCTGAGATTTCATGAGAACAGCATGGGAGAGAATGCCCCCATGATTCAATTATCTACACCTGGCCTTTCCCAGGTGGGAATGATAAGGATTACAATTCAAGATGAGATTTGGGTGGGGACACAAAGCCTAACCATATGACCATGACACATAAAAAAATAAACTGCAGGATACGAGGATACCATCAAGTACATTTTACCTGATTACTAGGACGCAGTAGCTTCAGATTACAAAGATAGACATGTCAAGATTCTACTTCATGCCTCCCTGACTTCCAAACTTGCACCTGCCAAAGGCACTGCTTTATTTTACAGATGAGGAAACTCAAGCCCAAGAGACATTAAGTGACTTGTGAAGTTCCAAATTTCAAAGTGTCCTTATCAACCATTGTTTTGGGTAGTAATGAAAAGGGATCATACCAAGGGAAAAATATACATGTAATTAATTGAAAGTTTTCACTGTGTGAGAGTTTCCAGGTTGAACTTAGGTCCTTATTGGTGTGTTGAAAATAGAATTTAATGAAAGGCTGTGAGGATGTTAGATTGTTATCCTACAGTGCCCTGGGAGTATATAAAAGTTGTCCCTAATGTTTCTGTGCTTACTGATCCAGTGCAGTATGATTGGGGAGGCCCAAATAGAGCATGGTTTATGCCCAAAACAAGAAATAAATATATTAGGAAAAAAAGGAAACCCTCTAACCTTGATGGGCATTTTCTTTAGGTGGAAATTAAAGAAGTTCTGGAGAAGATTGCATCTTTCTAAATAAGAAAGCTGGGCTTCATCTTGGGGGTTAAGTGGCGGGTAGTGGGGAACCTAAGGAAACCTTTATCTTTAAAAGGATCTTGGTGCTTCAGAAGCGACATGAAGCAGAGCACAGAGGACTTCTAGGGCATGTTACATGGGAGCAAATATGCAAACTAGGAATTGGATGATCCGGGTTTTAGACCTCACTGGAACCTAACAATCCTAGCAAAGGCATTAGCAAAATCATGCAAACTCCTCCAGGTTCAGTTTTTCCAAGTGCTAAGTAGGAACAAGTTTTACACTCTCATTTCTCAATGATATTTTGAGAATTAAATAAAGTAATTATATGAAAATATTATGACACTTACAAGCAAAATATATACATGTTACTACCTCATTTAAGCACGTGACCTACCACCAACAGGGTATAGTGCCAAAGGGAGGAGCCACCAGCAGAAGAAGAGGGCCAGGAGTGCCAGGTGCCTGACCCAGGGAGGGCTCTGGTAGCAGAGGAGGGATGGGAAGGACACCCAGAAAGGAGATCAGAGAAAGCCTATGGCCTGGAGCAGGTGACCTTAAATGGAAAAGGTAGCCTAGATCAGATGTGCCGGATCAGAAATTTGCAGTGCAACAAAAATGTTTGTGCACTTTTCAGGCTATGTTGGCCCTGAGTGAGGTGAGGGAGGCAAAATACATCGCTGTGTCATCTGAGGCAAAGGCCCCTTCAGGTGGACTAGAGGGTCCCATCTGGAGATGATGGGAGACAGTGACAGATCATCAGGCATTAGATTCTCATAAGGAGCACACACTCTAGATCCCTCACATGCAGTTTACAATAGGATTCATGCTTGTATTAGTCCATTCTCACACTGCTATAAAGAACTATCTAAAACTGGGTAATTTATTAAGAAAAGAGGGTTGACTCACAGTTCCATGGGATTAATAAGAAGTATGACTGGGAGGGCCCAGGAAACTTACAATCATGGTGGAAGGTGAGGAGGAAGCAAGGCATGTCTTCTTATGGTGGCTGGAGAGAGACACAGAGAGCAGTGGGGACGTGTCCCACACTTTTAAACCACTAGGTCTCATGAGATCTCACTATCACAAGAACAGCAAGGGGGAAGTCTGCCCCCATGATTCAGTCACTTTCCACCAGGATCCTCCCTCAACACATGGAGATTACAGTTCAAGATGAGATTTGGGTGAGTACACAGAGCCAAACCATATCAGGTGGCATGTGACTAGCAGAGTTTGAGTGTCCAGAAAAGAAAAAAAAAGGTAAGAGGTGGGGAGGTAATCCCTCTTCTTGGATTTTTTTTTCCTCAGGTCATTGTGGTCAAATCTGACACCCATAGGAATTAAAGGGAACAGAGCAGGCCCCTCATTTCCCTTTCATTCCTACCCCCAGAGCAATAACTTGCAGTGCAGTGAGTCAGGGGAGTCAAGGCACTGCATCAAGAAAAGCAAGTCAAAGATTTATGGGAACTGAAAGACAGCACAAGGAAGAAAGAAGGGAGGGAGGCTGGCCGGACATCTCATGTGAGATAAGATTCCCCTAAGGGAAAACTAAATAGAGATATAGAGATACTTCAGGGGTGACATAGAAGGAAGGGAGGGCAAGGAGGGAAGATTCACTTGTTGGAACAAATGTGCATTCCTTCTGTGTTTGGAACTCACCAGAGGAAAAACAGTAAATAAAAAGCGATAATATATGATAGAGATATGTGCTAAAATTTGCATGGGCAATTACTTGGAACTATGAATAAGGTTAGACACATCTGCAGTGTTAATGTGATTAGTGCTGCAACTCTCTGTTTATATTAAGATCATGCTTTCATGTAAGAATAAAGCTGCAGGAATAAATAATTTAAATAAGAGCAAATGAAATGACAGGTAAGAGAAAGTCTTATAGTAACCACCTAATTCTTCCTTTCAGCTATGTATTTTAAGTTGAACTGTGTGAAATTACTTATATTTTACAGTGTGTGATCTACAAAACTATAATTTCATAGGAATCAATTTTATCTTTCTATCTATATAGACTGACAGATATAGATGGTAGATACACACAGACATACACGCACATGTATATAAATGCAAACATATATGTGTCATTTGAGGCTTTCAATAATTGCTTAAAATTGTTTGTTTTGGTCTTACATTCTGTGTCATTGATTAAGTATATTTACATAAAGATAATCCTGCTAATGATGAGCACATCCACTTGCACTTTCTATCCTACATTTTGTATCTTCTAGGATTTATGGAAAACAAGTTTCTGTGGACATGATTATGCTTTCCAAAAATAATACACTGTGACTTAAGAGGAGAAATTGAGCAGAGCCAAATATATTGATAATAAAGACAATTTTAGAAAGAGACCAAACATAGCAATTCATCCTCCATTTCGTGATATTTTCAAAACATAAAAGAGGCTCATGAATCCATTAGGAGGCCCTCCCCACACCCATTGCTCCTATTTTGGGTTACTGAAGAATCAAATTCCAGACACGAAAGACCTACGGCACTGCCAGGCCCCTTTCGAAATCTCCTGATCTGCTGGACACTGAAACGACAGCAGCTGCTCCTGTATTTTTCTCTGCCAATAGACTTTACCCTTTTATGTCTCTTGTGCAATATGTTCCTCTTCCAGATAATAGGAACTGTGCATAATGACAGTTGTGACCACACATCTCATTATACATAGACCACAGTCCCTATGAGCAAATTAGTGAAATAACCATACAGCCTTCAACAGATTAGCAGTAAAGGAACTATGTTTTCAGACAGAAGTTTGCAGATTTGTTACTTTGGAGTATTATGTCTTCCTCCATGATAATAAACATAAGTATTATGCATGGAACATTTACAGGAGGAAATAAATACTATACTTTTTACTTAGCCTAAGCCATGAGGTAGGTATTATTATTATCTGTTTTAATAACACAAAACCTGGAGCCTTTCAGTGACTTCTCATTAAAGGCAAACAGGATTTAAACCAGATCAGTCTACATGGGAACCCTGTACTCTAAGACTTTGACTTAGAGGTTAACTTCAGAGCCGCTGGTGTTGGAATTGTTCGTGACCATTGAATGCAAGGTAAATAGGACATAGGAGAAGAGAAGGTCAAAACTGTAGCAGATTTTAACAGCAACAACTTCAACAGTGTCTTAGCAAAAACTGCAGCCATATCTACCAGTAGGAACCTGAAGAAAACCCCCAAATGAAAACATTCTGTATTTGGTGCTTTATGTGAAGATGAGAGCAGAATTCTCACACATTTCTTTTGCCCATGTAAGTAGTAAGAAGACACACAGCTTCAAAATAAACCACCAAAGGACGTGCAGAGTAAACTGCTAAAGGTGTTATCTTTTGACTATTCTTGCATAGTAAGCTTCAGTTCCTTGAGTATGGAGCCCAATGCATCCATTTTTTTTCTTATTCTTTCATGAAACATTTTATACAACTATGGTAGCTGTTCAGTAAATGTTTATGTCTTGACCTGACTCTTCTTTTGTGATCACTACCATTGATCATTTCAGATATGTTTCAACTTTATTTAGTGAAAGAAGTCAATTTTTATTCTTACTTAAAATAATAATAATAATAATCCTTTAGAGTATTTGACCCAAAAAGCAAGATGTCCAACATTTACCAAAGTTAGTGTTTGTCTTGCTCTACTCAGGTTGGCATAACAAAATACCACAGACTGGGTGGTGTAAACAACAGAGATTTACTTTCTCGTAGTTCTGAAAGCTTGCAGCCTGAGGGCTCTCTTCCTGGCTTGCAGAGAGCCGCCTTCTCACTGTGTCCTACAGGGCTATTCCTTTGTGTGTGTGCCTGGAGAGAGAGAACTGCTCTCTCTCCTCTCTCTCTCTTTCTCTCTCTCTTTCTCTCTCTCTCTCTCTCTCTCTCTCTCTCTCTCTCTCTCTCTCTCTCTCTCTCTCTCTCTCTCTCTCTCTCTCTCTCTTTCTCTGCCTTCCTCTCTCTTTTTCTCTGCTTTCCTGGGTATTTTTTGTTTTTTGTTTTTTGTTTTGAGACAGAGTCTCACTCTGTCACCCAGGCTGGAGTGCAATGGTGCAATCTCAGCTCACGGCAACCTCCACCTCCCAGGTTCAAGTGATTTTCCTGCCTCAGCCTTCCGAGTAGTTGGTAGGTACTACAAGTGCACATTGCCACACCCAGCTAATTTTTTATTTTTAGTAGAGATGGGGTTTCACCATTTTGGCCAGGCTGGTCTCGAACTCCTGAGCTCAAGTGAGCCTCCTGCCTTGGCCTCCCAAAGTGCTGGGATTACAGGCATGATTCTCTGCCTTCTTATAAAGCCATCACTTCCATAGCATTAGGACCCACCCTTGTGACCTCATTTGACCTTAATTACATCCTAAACATCCTGTCTTCAAGTACAATCACATTGTGAGTGAAGGCTTCGACATACACATTTTGGAAGGGATGTGATTCAGTCCAGAGCCATCCTCTAATAGTCCAAGATGCCAGTAGTCACACACTAGATGACCAGTTCACCGCCAACTGTAACATCTCAGAGAAACTGACAGGCTACCTTTAATACAATTATGGATTTTATGTCTAGACTAAAGCAAAGACTCGTATAAACTAAGAAATCTTGCCAAAATCAAAATTCTGAGGTTTGGAGTTTTCTTAGAGAACTGAAAAACTCAGTCCTTGGGACTCCAAACAAAACATACACTATACACCTCCTTCCCCTACAAGTACCTATGGAAGGAAGAACCCCCTTCCAGTTTAGAACCCAAGAACTTTGAGCACCTTATAAAACCACTGGACTCCTGACACTTTCCCAAGATACAAAGCATCCTTGGCCTGCGATTGGGAGCCATTTTGGCACTAGGGGGCTCTCCCAGAATCATTCTCCTTTGCACACCCCGTTCCAATCTGGTTCCTTCACATCCTGGGACATTCCAACCAGGAGGCAGTGGTGGGAGGGTGTGCTCTGAGATGGCTAGTTTGTTAGCAGTGGACACCCCTGTGCTCTGGGCAGGGTCCAGGCAGAGAAGCAGAACCAATAGAAGATAAATATTAAGAGGCGTACTTCACAGAACTGGCGTATGTGACTTTGGGGTAACACTAGGCAAATCTGAACCAGGCAGGTATAGGCTGGAGCCCCAGCTTACATCTGAAGTCTAGCAGGTGTAAGCTGGGACTCCAGGATATGGCCTGACGTTGCTGTCCTGCTGTCACCAAGAAATCCTCAGTCTACTTTTCAGGACTTTTAACTGATAGAATCAGGCCCACCCAAATAACCTGGGATCATCTTCCTCGTAATGGACTTTAATCACCTACAAAATGCCTTCAGGACTACGCCTGCATGAGCATTTGATTGAATGACTAGGGCTGTAGCCTAGTTAAGTTTACACACCCAAAGACCACCACAGCCCGTATATAGTCCTGTGACACTGCTGAGGGCTACTAGGCCCCAAGCCAAAAACGAGCCATGTGGAGACCAGAATGATAAAGTCCCCTAGTTAGATCCTGAGGAACAATGAAAAGAACCAGAGTCGCAGCTCTGGGATTTGACACAACCACTAATAGTCACACAAGCCTCCCATCATCACCAGCAAAACCTGCAGGAAACTTCCCATTTAACCTTTATTGTAAGAAAAGAAGAAATTTTTAAAAATACAGAGAACACCAAAGTTTTACATGTATATAAAGGAGGGCTGTTCTTACTATTACTGTTTTTGCTATCAGAGAATGTCCACCTTTCATGGAGAAGCAGAGAACATCTTCACAAATACAAAAAGGTATTAGGCAGTATCATCTTCATAAGAGTAAATTCTTTTTCTCTTGAGGTTGAATTCCATGTATTTCTTACTTTTCATCAGTATCACTCAATCTAATCCATAGCAGTATCTAATCGTAAATGTAGCCATCTATTTTAGCATGTATTTCTTTCAGTGTTGAAGAGTATGCATACAATCAAGAAAAAAATCCAGAGTAAAATGTGTCATTAATGCATATTTTTAAACCCAAAGTGTTTTGCTGCTCATCAAACAAGCAAGCAGCTCCTCACAATTCTGCTATCCTGGCTGCAAGAATGTGTGACTACCTCTCCCGGTGGGACTCATGCAACTTGCCCAGGATTCATTTTCATTCCAGCATGTACAATCCCAGAGATTTAATAGGATTTCAGGCCATCTTTTTGCTTTCTGATTGTGGTAAGAACACCTAACATGAGATCTACCTTCCTGAGCAGTTTTAAAGTGAACAAAACAGTGATAAAAGCACAATGTTGAACAGCAAACCTCTAGAACTTCTTCATCTTGCATAACTGAAACTTTAGAGCCGTTGAACAGCAGCTTCCCACTTCCTCATCCCCAGAGACCTGGAAAATCACCATTTTACTGTTTCTCTGAGTATGATGATCTTAGATACCTCACATAAGTGGAATGGTGTATTTTCCTTCAGAGTCAGGTTTATTTCACTTACCGAAATCTTCTCCAGATTCATTTGTGTTGTAGCAGAGGGTGTCCAATAATTTGGCTTCCCTTAGCCATGTTGGAAGAATAATTGTCTTGGGCCACACATAAAATACACGAACACTAACAATAACTGATGAGCTTTTAAAAAATTACCAAAAAATATCATAATGTTTAAGAAAGTTTATGAATTTGTGTTGGGCCACATTCAAAGCTGTCCTGGGCTGCACGTTAGACAAGCTTGTTGTAGCAAATGGCAAGATCTCCTCCTTTTTAAAGGCTGAGTAATATTCCATTGTGTATATATATATATATATATATATATATATATATATATATATACACACACACAAGTGTGTACTAGATTTTCTTTATTCATTCATCTGTCAACAGACAATTAGGTTGTTTCCATATCTTAGCTATTGTGAATAATGTTAAGGTCACAATCTTACCGCTAGTTAGTATGCTACACTAATACTTACACTAATACCCCAAATCCTAAGTACTTTAATGAACAAAAATTATAATGCTTATATTTTCTGCTACATACATTTTTATATATGTAAACTTAATGAATCTCTCTAAAATAGCAATTGTCTGTAGAAAGCAAAAGGCAGAATCCCAAATAGTTTTTTCTAATAATACATACCAGTAGACGTCAAGCAAGAATCAAGCTGTCTCTGCATGGGATCATCTCCATAGGTTGTATAGGTTAATACTAAGAATAAAGAGAAACTGATAATTTGGCCTTAAACTTGCCATATTTCATATATCTTCCCATCTAGAAATTTAAAGCAGCATTACCATATAAATTTAAACATACAGAAGCAATATGAAAATATCATTAGAACCTACTGTTATTAAACAAATAGCTATTTCACTCAACAGTTTCTAAATATCAAATTAACAACTCTATACACTATGGAATACTACACAGCCACCAAAAGGAACAAGATTATGTCATTTGCAGGAACCTAGATAGAGCTGGATGCCATTATCCTTAGCAAACTTAGGCAGGAACAGAAAACCAAATACCGCATGTTCTCACTTATAAGTGGGAGCTAAATGATGGCAACACATGGACACATAGAGGGGAACAACAGACATTGGGGTCTATAGAAGGACAGAGGGTGGGAGAAGGGAGAGATCAGGAAGAATAACTAATACGTACCAGGCTTTATACCTGGGTGATAAAATAGTCTGTCCAACACACCTCTCCATGACAAAAGTTGACCTATGTAACAAACCTATACATGTGCCCCTGAACCCAAAATAAAAATTAAATTAAAAAAATCAATTGGCCATTCATTGATTACATTATCATATTTTTGTTAATAGAATCATGTCAACCATGCTATGAAAATTTCAGACAGTGCTTAAAGTGATCTAGAATCCTGAGACAAGTCAGTAATTGAAAGTTGCCAAGAGGAAATGCATTTCTGAGTCTCAGCTTGCTGCTCATACTCCCTGCTTCACACTTCCTATGTGGACCCACATTTCTCTTTCTTTTGCACATTCTAACAGCCAGTAACAGATTTCCCTAAAATACATTATGTCTGCATCTTTTTGGTTCAGTTCAACTGTCTGTTATGGGGGTGGCAAGGAAAGGAGTAAAAAGAAGCTCTCTTAACAAAAGAATTCTGATAAGAGATATATTCTCTGGTGAATCATCCTCTGATTGTTAACCGTCATAGTTTATAGGCTCTTTACCCTGTAATCTCTTTATTTTCCATCTTTAAAAGTACCCTATTGTGGTATAGCAGTAGTCTCTTAGAGCAATTTTATGGGGCAGCAAATCTTTGAGAACAATTTACGATATTCAGAATTAAAACGTGCTTCTCTGTTTTTAACAATGGCTTCAACAGGATAAAAGCTTGATTTTAAAACCACAGGAGTCATTCATTTTCTCTTCTTTGTATTTGTCCTAAAATAATTTTTCCCCAGTGAAAATCAAATGAGGTCTCTGATTTTTTTTTCCATTTCATCTTTATGTTGATAGCGTGCTATTGTTTAAAAATAATTCTTTGAGGACTCTTGCCATCAAAACAATAACAACGCAAAAATCTGTGTCTTATGAGAAATAATTTAAACAACCTTCTCAGGTAACTATCTTTACTGGAAGTTAATTGTGATTAATAGTTAATTTCAGTCCTATGAATTTCAGTGCAAAGAAGGTCACTTACCCAATTTTGTTTTCTCTAGTGAAAACAACATTGTATTCATTCTTTCTTTCTTTTATATCGTGAGGTTATTCCACTCTCCCTATGAAACTATCCAGTTGGTCACTATTACATAAATTATCTCATGAAAACTTGATAGGTATTTCATATCAAGAAAGGATGGCACTGGAACTTAGTAGTCTTACTAAATAATGAGTAAATGTCAAATCCAGCAAAAATTTTGAAGGCTCCAACTTTAACATGGGAATTGTTAAATATCACTACCTATTGACATTGTCAAGAACTGTGAAGGGTCTTAACTCTTACCCTACTGTAAGCTAACAAATCAGCCTGTCAGTTTCATGGATGTTGTCAGAAGACATGAGACTCCGGGGTCAAAGACAATGGGCAGTTTATTACTCACAGCAATTGCACTAACCAGAGTGTTAGCCTTTTTAATGGTCTCCTGAGTCCCAGTTCCCACAAAATTATGCAAAAAGGCTCAGGTGGCACCTGCATATGCAGTAGGTTGTATCACAGGAGAGAAACTACAAGTTTGAGGAACCCCAATGTTTTATAGTGGGCAGCAATCAAGCCTGATATTTCCCTTAGAAAGAGACATTATCTTTTTTGTACTGAAATAAACAAATCTTCCTTTTGCTTCAGAGGAAGACCTTTGAAGTCCTATGTTTCTTTACATATCCCCAAAAAGATAATCCAGAACAAGGCAGTCATTGCATTTGCTCACAAAACATGCAAAAATCTAAAAGATTCATGAAGAACAGTGTACCAGTAAACATTCTTCATTTTCTCACTAAATATATCTGTTTAGATTTTTTTAAAATACTTTACATTGTTACACCCGTTGGGACCAATGTGTTATAATGAAGTTATACAAGTGTTTTTAAAAAGAAATAGTAATTTTCTTATTCTCACCTTTATACCTATAGCATACATTGACAATCACTTCTAGCTTTATAGTATTTTTACATTTTTATTTTATAAAGGACTGTCATTTCCCCATGTCAGGATCAGGCTAAATAATTAAAGTACCTTGATTCAACAGATAATGATTAACAATCAGAAATATGCAGAGAAAGATGAGACATCTGTGCTTCATTTTGTGTTCCACTCTGTCTGTATACACAGGAGTGAGCTACTGCATCAATTTTTCAAAGTTTTATTCATTAATATTTATTGAGTGCCTGCTGTGTGCCTGACATTTCACAAGGCTCCAAAGACACAAAGGTAAATAAGTTTCCTCTCCTCAGCCCAGCATAATCTTAGAGAGGAGACACAAATGCAAGGAGATGAGAGATGAAATAGAGGTATGCAGCTGTTGCTAACAGACACAGTGGAGTGGCTTCTAAGGCTGGCAGGATGGTGAGAAGAGTATATAAGCCTTCCTAGATAAATTCTTAAAGAAAAAATGATAATTAGCATGGTAGGAGTTGAAGTTCAAATAAGTGTGAGGGTGTGCATTCCCCGTAAAGAAGGAAGCCTATGTCACAGCTCAGAGAGCCTGCTTTTTCTGGAAACTACATGTAGCTTCTAAGAGGGCCATTAAAGCAGAAGGTGTCAGGATGGTACTGGAAAGCTGAGGCTGAAGAAGTCAGCACATTTCAAACCACTAAGAGTCCTTAGGAGAAGTGTGTGTGTGTGTGTGTGTGTGTGTGTGTGTGTGTGTGTGTGTTTTATGTATTTCATATCTATATATAAAATACAAATAAAGTAGTAAAAGAGTTAGTTAAGGGTTAACAATCTGGTCAGAAGGGAGCCCTGGAGGATTTGTCTTGAAACCATTATTTGCATAGCAATAACACTGTTTTTACATAGGTTTTTACTATGTAAAGAAGAGTGGAACTGATGGGTTATATATGTGGAACTTAACTAAAGAACCCCCAAGTCATGTCCTTGGCACCAAGCATTATGAACTTTAAAAACTATGCTAGGGAGGTAGTACCTTTATCCTAAAAACGTATGGAAGACGGATGACCAGATGTTCATAATCACTTTGGTAAAGAACAAATTAGGGGAAGATGAACACTGTGGGCAGGAAGACTAGCTGAGTGGCTGCAGCCACAAACCTAATGAGAAACTCAAGGTCGAGGTAATGAGTATGAAGCAAATGAATGGACTCAGGAGGTGTTAAGGATATAGACACTGCGGGACTTGATGACCAATGGTGTGAGGGGAAATGATGAAAAAGCAAAGAGATCAGAGAGGCTCCTAGTTATTTGACATGGGCAATTATATGGATGTGTGCCACTTAACCAAAACAGTAAGCCCAGCAGGAAAGGGAAATTGGGTGAGGAAGAACAATGGATTCAGTTATGAAATACTGTACTACTTGTTGATAATAGCCAAGTATTGTTTCTTGATTATGCTCTCCTATTCAATTGAATGCCAAGTTGGAGAGGCCCGAAGGCTTTCTTCATTTAATTATTATTATTATTATTATTACTTTTTAGAGATGAGGGTCTCACTACATTGCTCAGGCTGGACTTGAACTCCTGAATTCAAGCATTCCTGCCACCTCGGCATCCTGAGTAGCTGGGTTTTCTTCACTTTGAAAGCTCCTCATTCTCTGTCAGTAGGAGATGGGGAATGTTACAGCTCTAATATTTCCAGGTGTTGGGCTTGTCCAAGCAAAAGTTTCAAAGCAGCTCACCTTTAACCTCCACTTCCAGTTTTGGGAAAACGAAATTCTTCATTTTATCACAACCTAGTTGTCTCACAAATTAAGCAAACAGACACACATTTTACATAAAAAGTAAACAAGTGGCAGTTATTGATATGATATGTTGGGCTTTATTTGTGGGTTTAGTTGCATTATCTCACTTATCTTCACGACTCTGGGGTAGTTACTAGTATTATTCCCATTTTACAGATAAGGGGGAACCTCAGGCTTCAGTTGCACAGTCAGGACTCAAACTGAAGTCTATTGTACCCCAAATTATGTTCTGTGTCACTTTTTATGTTTCCCAGTTTTTCTTCAAAACATCTAAAAGTTATACTATTTTGCCATGTTGGTCCTCTTCCTAAACCTTCTTGGAACCATTTAAATGTTTTAAATTATAACTCACTTGAAGTCTTAAGTCACATAAGTCTGTAAGTCTGTCAATATAAGCAGTACTCGAGGTCCCATATCTGGTCTACTAGGCATTTCTTTCACAACCACATCTAAACTTCTCTTTAATTTTCTTTCTAAGAATTACATTCCTACTCTCCTTTTCTTGGCGCAAATGATATGGCCAAACTGATGTAATAATAGATTCCATTTATGAAGCATAATAAATATAATAGCCTATACTAGAAACCTTAAATACAGCATCTCATCAGACTCTCACAAGTCAGTTGTTACTAGCTCAGCTCACAGATGAGGAAACTCTGACAGAAAGAACTTGCCCTGCAGTACACAGCTAGAATGTGCTGAGCCTGCATTCCAATCAAACCCAAAGCCACTGGTGTGGGCTTCTCTGAATGACTTTTACAGTTCAGCTTTTATTTTCTCATAACCATTACACGTGTACTTGAAAATATAATAAAGAAACTTGGGAATACCAAATCCTTGAAAATCTGATAAAGGTATAAATGAATCCTTTTCATCCTTGGTACCAAGAATTGATTTTCTTCAAACCATTTGAGAAAGAGAGGGGGGAAAGGAAGAAAAGGAAATAAAAGACGAAGGAAAATTGTGAAGCAGGGGTGTTCTCCATTCTCTTATATCAGCATCTTCCTGGTGCTTTCCTTCTGTGACTCTGTACTTTTAGTTCCACGAGACACATTTGTTTGAGTTGCTTCACTCATCTCTAACAAGGTTTTTCTATGATCGTTTCACAGGATTTATATTTGGAAAGAGCTGTCTACCAAAAAAAAATACATTTGTATTTCATTGGCACAAGTCAGAAACTTACGTGATTGCAGATCAAAAGTTATAATCACTAGATGATAGTGCTACCAACCTGACCTGTGTGTGTCTGTGTGTATGTGTTCCAAAAAAAAGTAAATCAGACAGCCTTGTTATAGTAGTTATTTGTCTTAAAAAAATCGAGATAGGGTCTCATTCTGTCGCCCAGGTTGGAGTGCAGTGGTGTGATCTCAGCTCACTGTAGTTTCAACCTCCTCCTGGACTCAAGCTGTCCTCCTGCCTGAGCTTCCCAAGTAGCTGAGACCAAGGCATGTGCCACTATGCCAGCCAGTTTTTGTATTTTTTACAGAAATGGGGTCTCACCATGTTTCCCAGGCTGGTTTCAAACTCCTGAGCTCAAACAACCCTCCCCCCCTGGACTCCCAAAATGCTAGGATTACAGGCATAAGAAACTGGGCCCTGTGTCCTTTAAATTTTTTAACAAAAAAAGTTTATGAACCATTTCAAACCCATTCACTGCCATGACCTGTTGTGAATCCAAGTTGAAGTATTAATGAACATCTACACATTAGTTAAGAAAGGAGATTGGTACTGCACTGTCCTGAGAAAGCCACTTATGCTGATGCTACACAGGCCTGAATGAAGTCAAGACTGAGAGAAGTTATACCCAGGGTGTGATTATTTTAGTCTCAGTCTTGAAAAATTACAGATGACCATTCACTTCAGCTTCAATGTTCTTGTACTTAGAAAAAAATCTCACAATTCAAACTATTTTTCTAAATTTCTTTCTAGTGTTATTTAATGCTTATTTATTTCCTTATTTCTCAAGGTCTCTGTAATTTCTTTTTGTCTATATTGTAGAGAGAGAACATAAACTAATATGTTTCTCCAAAGAGCTAGCCAAATTTTCCAGTACCAGAAGTCTTTCCAAATTTGATAAAGGTATAGAGACTTGTGTGCAGGCTTAGAGACATAAAGACTCAAACAAACATAAACTGTGTCTTTGACTTTGTTAAGATTTAGAAAAACTTAATTTATACAATTTACCAATTTGCAATAAGTCAGTGTTATTAATTATATAAACATAAATGGTTTTCATTAAAATACTCTTATCTTCTACTGGAGTAGTAAGAACATGGAGTAAATTTAGGGACATTAGCCAACCCATTGTCATTAATGTAATCAAAGAACATTGCAAATGGCTTATTAATCATAATTTATGTTCAAGATTTAACTTTCTATTCTATTAAATGATGATTACTCATAAAACAAAACAGTCAAAACTAATGTT
The DNA here is from genome assembly GCA_028533165.1 of Leontopithecus rosalia. Taxonomy (NCBI): domain Eukaryota; kingdom Metazoa; phylum Chordata; class Mammalia; order Primates; family Cebidae; genus Leontopithecus; species Leontopithecus rosalia. The sequence goes on from CM052661.1 coordinate 99,548,866, forward strand.
TCTGACTTTTACAATTATGAAATAAAAGTAAAACATAAAGAGATAACAGATCTTTGGGAAAAAATATTCTCATAGTGAAGTACATACAAGATACAAATAATTCACATCAGGCTATGCTCTTTGGAAAATCTTGTAGCTGTGTGGAATTCTTAAAAATGTATGACACTCGCCTTGCACCTTGGCCTGTAATATATACTTTTATTTGTAAAACACTGTCCTTGGTCCTTTTCCCCACCATTGTGCTGTGTGGCAATGTTAACATTTTGGGGATCAGTGAAGAGTTTTGAGCTGGTAGCCTGAGTTCAACCATTAGTGTCTGTCAGGTTCATCCCACAAACTGTGACCCAGCAATGGATAGACAAATGCACTCAGACACAGATGTCCAGTGAGAGAACAGACTAGGGGTCTGGGCCACTCACAAACACTGAGGAGGGTGCTGTAAAGAGTCAGCAGCCATGGTCCTCACCAGCTGGTACTGCGGGCATTTATTCAGTATAGATTTAATGGTAGAGGCTTTGAGTCAACACATTTGTGGATAATTAACATGGTTGCCTTCCTCAGAGAGGGCAGTCCTATGAATGATTAAAGGTCGGGTTCTGAGGCATAAAGCAAACACCATTTGTGAGTAATAATATTGTGGATCTCCCAAGTAGAGAGCAGTAATGCACCTGTGGATGTTCAAAGGTCAGTCTTAGGACCACATGAGTAAACAAGCTCTTCAGATAAACCCCACCACATTCCCTTGTACCTACTCCTGCCTAATTGCCTCTGGGTAAGAACTGCTGCCTTCGGCTCATTCCTTCCCAAGGCTTTTGCAAAAACCTCCTGGCCTTCCAAAAAGGTCTGCATCCTTTTCTCTATAATTTTTCTCTTATAATTTATCCCACCAGCCTGACTGAACTCCTACAAGTATCTGTGTACTTTAGTGTTCTCATCTAAGAATTAGGATAAGAGCACCTCTCCTGTAGTTCTATCAGGTATATTAAGTAAATTGACAAAAATGGGATTTCTGACACTGTTAGTGCTCACTAAGCTTTAATAATCAGCATTATCATGAGCCCAGCACTCTGCTACTTGATATGTGAATATATTTGACCCAAAGTAAACTGGTAAGTACTAGGATTAGCCTTGGCATCTGTACTCTTGGTCTTTTGCCTATCCCACAGGTTTTCAGTTCCATCAGAACATGGACCCAGAATATTGTAAAGTATCAGTTATTCTAAACATATATTTTTTAGCCAAAAACATTAGTATTTAATATGAAAAATAATTGCTAAAAATTTATCTCAAATGTATTCTAATTAATTAAAAATTAAAGACTGATAAGGGGTTAAGGTGACAACTTTTATTGCTGCCCGTTGGTAGAGTGGTACCATGGTTAAAAAGAGTTGCTAAACCCACCTAGAAAAGTGTTCTCCTAAAACATGAGGAATGTCAAGAAAATTCCTTCTGTCTCCTACACTCTTTAGTCCATTTTCATGAATCTCAGATTTCTTACTCTCTGTTGGGATGTTTACAATATTAATAGAAACACTGGGTATTAGTAGAAATACCCAGTCCAGTAGGTGTTACTAACTAGAAAACTGTTCAGATTTCAGATTTCTAGGCTCTGAAATTACTGCATAGTTTATTCATTGTATAGTTCAGACCTTAGAGTCATAAACTCAACTGGGATAAATAATTACAGATTTTTTTCTCAGTAAGAAAAAACTTTCTTAGTTCCCTACCACATCTAACCCTTCTGCCCCCAGTATGTCAGCAATTCTCAGCTCTCCTATTGGATGCTAGAGGATTACTAATTAGCTGCAGAAAAGGCGGAATTGTTACTAAACCTTGGGAAATGCAAATAAAACCAGAAGCTTCTTTTTATCTTTGTACTAGTCTTGCATAAAAAAATTGTTTGATCTAAGGCTAAATTGTTATCCATCAGATATAGTATAGTGGAAACAGATGAAAACAGCTACTTGATAGTCTCACTGAATTAGCTTCCAAACCATACATGTGATCCAATCACTTGCTTTCTTAAAATCATTCAAAAGCTTCCTGTCACCTATTAGAAAAAAGTATCCAATCTGTTTGGTAGAGTATAACATTCTTTCCATGACTGATTCCCTCTCCATTCCCAATCTCATCTTCTACTACTTACCATTTGGATTTGGGCCTAATTCATAATAGTGAAACATAAAAAGTTTTAAAGCCATGACCATTGGGGCATTGGAATCTTATTAGACTGACAAAGGGAATATTTACAAATGTAAAAAGTCAAAATGTTGTTTCTGATTATCAGAATGCTTCCCAGATATCTGAAAAATTAATCTAATCACATATCAGAAATGAAAGGCCTAGGCAAACTTCTACTTTGGTAATTCATTTTGATAATTATGCATCAGACTTCTAGAAAGTGAGATGAAATTCAGATCTTTATCAAGTTAAGCAAATTTTTTATCACATGTCCTCAAAGTCATTTCAGAAGCCCTTGGACTAAATGCAAGCTTAACCTTGCATCCACTGCATAATAAAATTGTGCTACATTACATGAATAGTAGTATATCATTACATGATAGTAAATTTTAAAATAATTTCATGAATGTTTCTCATATGTAGTCAGAAATTTCTGCAAACTGACTCCTCTGTAAATGTTTGTATCATTCAATATTTTTGTCTGTACTATTTATTTTGTAACAAATCTCTAAGTATATATTGTGCAGAGAAGTCTCATTCTCATGAAAATGTATTTTCTAGTATTCATTTAAATTTTTAGAAAAGGACTGCCTCAAATAAAATTTTCAAGTTTTTTCTAATTTTAAGAACTATAAACTTATATGTATTCTTTTTGTTATTTATTTGTAGGACATTAATGTGATCTTTCAGTAAATGTATTTCAATAGCTCACTTTATAGTTCAGATCTCTAGCGAAACAGGAATACTGTACTTCATCATCCTAAATAGTTCATTGATTACTAAAACTTTCTAATAATATGTTCAAAAGTGAAAACAAGTCTTTGGAACCAACCCAGATGCCCATCAATGATAGACTGGATAAAGAAAATGTGGCACATATACACCACAGAATACTATGCAGCCATAAAACAGTCTGAGTTTATGTCCTTTGCAGGGACATGGATGAAACTGAAAAACCATCATTCTCAGCAAACTGACACAAAAACAGAAAAACACCGCATATTCTCACTCATAAGTGAGTGTTGAACTATGAGTACACACAGACACAGGGAGAGGAATATCACATACCAAGGTGTGGGGAGGGGTGGGGACTAGGGAGGAATAAAAGGAGGTGGGGGGAATTGGGGAGGGATAGCATTAGGAGAAATATCTAATGTAGATGATGGGGCAATGAATGCAGCAAACCACCACCATGGCAGATATATACCTATGTAACAAACCTGCATGATCTGCACATGTACCCCAGAACTTAGGGTATAATAAATAAATATTTTAAAAAAAGGTCAGAAATCAGAAAAAAATGAAAACAAAGATACATCAATATAGTATTTTTATTAACATTGTATTCAAATTTTATAACTGAGCCTTTGAAAATAGCAATGAAATATTTACAGTTTATAAGCTAAATATCTGAATTTTTCATAATAAAATATTTTCCCATTCCTCTTGTTAATCGACATTAGTGAATTTTTATTTCATGTATTCTCTAGTCTTTATATTATGTTTTCACTGAGATGATGCCATTTTAATATTTAAACATTTTTTGGCTGTCACAGATTGCTTATAAACGCATAATTATTCAAATGAATTCTCTGTTTGCTAATAGTAAAGAATTCAGCTAAGCTTTGCAAAGAGATCACAGTTGTAGAAAATTAATATCCCACTAGGTAATTACAATAATTAAAAGAGAAATTAAATGTAAGCAACAGAAATAAATGAATGCTACATCAACTAAAATAGGAGATATAAGGCTTATTATGGAGAATGTATAAAATAGCTATTAAAATATAATTCTATATGAAACAAATTAAATAATCTTCTAGACAAATCAAAGCATTATAAACTATATTATATCCACTTTTTTTTAGTCTTTGGATATTGTTGTTAATCTACCAGTCTTTTTATAACTGTGGGCTGAGCATTAAATAAACTTAAATGATGTGCAGTTTTTCCATTCAAATATTTCTATCTAAGTTTTAAAGATATAAATAAAGAATAGTTACATGTCCACTCATGAGGTAAACAAAAAAGAACCACAGCTTTGGGGACGAAAGTCCCATTATTATTGGCAATACATTTATGATATATATATATATATATGTTATATATCTACCATAGGTATGATATATCATATATACATATAAAGTATGTATGTTAGAGAAAGGAGAAGGAGGGAGTGAAGGGAGAAGGGGAATGAAAGCATTTGTAAATTAACATTTGGGTAACAGAATGCTTTTTAATTCTGTAAATCTCAAAGATAAAGTTAAGGAAATCACAAATCTCCCACATAGTAAAGTGGCAAAAAGCAGAGTAAAAATAAACAAGATGAGAAAAGTGCCAGATCAGTACAGCACTTGAACATATAAATAATAAATGATCCAGAAAAAGAGAACAGATGTGGAAGAGAGGCAGAGAGAGCAGAGAAATGGAAGGAAATAACAGGAAATTATTTTAATAATTTGGAAATATTTCTTGAAAATGAGAGATTTGGGTTCCTTAATTTTTTTAAAAAATTCAGTTTTTCATCATGAAGCTTAAAATGCTGGAAACAAAAAGACATTTCTAAAAATTCTGAACAGGACAAAAACTAACACTATTGTAATATACTATTATCCTGCACCATTATGTACTAACTAATTTAATACATGATTCTATAAGTAGAAACTATTATGATTGCCACTGTACAGCAGAGGAACTTGAGGGAAAGAGTGAAGAATTTTCTGGATGTCACCCATCTGGTAAGTAGTGGAGCTGCAAGTCAAACCAAGTAGTCTTACCTTAGAGTTTATACTATTAACCATTATACAACATAGGAATCCTTAACTTAGGGTGAGAACCAAGATAAATTCCCAATGAATTAATGAGTAAAGTCAGAAGAAATTTATGGAAGTATTAAGAAGAAAGTAGGAGAAAATATTTTAATGTTACCACAGTGAAGAAATATTTGTTATCAAGACAGAAAACCCAGAAAACACAAATTTGGGCACAAAAAATTAGATTCTTTTTGTAGAGAAAAAAGAAATTAAACAATGAGATGCAATTTTTTGTATTCACCTTGGAAGAAAATATTTTTTGATCTGATAATATCTATGTCTATCTAATGCTAAACTACTTTTATATCCACTAGGTGGGAATATAAATTAGTGCAATGCAATTTGATAGTTTATATCAGAAACATAGTGGCATATGACAGCCATTAAATTAAACAAAATTTTTTGACAATTTGAAGAATCAGAAATTACATGCCATATTTAATCACTGTATGTAATTTTAAGCCAAATTATATAATTTCACAAACAAGTACAAATATAATTGTTCCAACATCCAAACCCACCAAATTGTATACATTAATTATATTCAGTTTTTGTTACCAATTATACCTCAATAAAGCTGAAAGAAAACAATCCTTAGAAAAAGAAAAGATGTCATAAGTTAATATCTCCTGATATATTTTGATTTTTATAGCTTGTTATGGACTGACTTTATTCCCACCAAAATACATAGGTTGACTCCCTAAACCCATATGACTGTATTTAAAGATAAGATCTTTAAAGAGATAAGTAAGGTAAAATGAGATCAAATGGATAGAACCTCATCTAATACAACTGGTATTCTTACAAGAAGAGGAGATTCGGATGCAGACATGCCTACACACAGAGGAAAGGCCGTGTGAGGAGGACACAGCAAGAAGATGGCCATCTGCAAAACAAGGAAAGAGGCCTCAGCAGAAAGCAACCCTGCCAACACCTTCATCTTGGACTTCCAGCCTATAAAACCTTGAGAAAACAAATGTGGTTTAAGCCACCCAGTCTGTGATATTTTATTATGGCAGGCCAGCAGACTAAGACATAGCTTTACTTGTTTAAATGTTTTTTGTTATTCAGCAACACACTTCACCATTTTAAAGGTGTGTGAATCAAGTCTTAAGGCACTGAGTTGTGAAAACTGATACTACTTCTTCTCTGAAGCTGTGCCGTATCCTAAAGTGACCCAAGTGTTTAAAGAGCTCTTATAAGAAAAAGTAGAACATGTTAAGGGCAATGCTTTGGCTTCTGTTTCCAAGAAACCTAGATCTGACTCTTGCTGCACTGTCTAGCTTGGCAAGTTGTTAAATACCTTTGGGCTTCTAATTAATTTTTTTCCACATGTGAAACAAACATATGTGTACAAGTGAGGGTTCTCCAGAGAAACAGAACTGATAGGATACATATAGATAAATAAGAGGAGATCAATTGTGGGAATTAGCTCACCTGACTATGGAGGTCAGGAGGTTCCACGATCTGCCATCTGCAAGCTGGGGACCCGAAAGAGCCAGTAGTATGACACAGTCCAAGTCTGAAGTCCTGAGAACCAAGAGAGCCCATGGAGTCAGTCCCATGGTCCAAAGGCCCAAGCACCAGGAGCTCTGGTGTCGGAGGGCAGAAGAAGATGGTTGTTCCAGCTCAAACAGTGAGAACATTTGCCATCCTCCTCTTTCTGTTCTATGCAAATGTATTGGATGATGCCCGCCCACATTGGTAAGGCAGATCTTCTTAGTCTACTGATTCAGATGCTAATCTCCCCTCAAATACCCACACAGACACACTCAGAAATAATGTTTCACCAGCTATCTGGGCATTCTTTAACCCATTTAATCCATCACAATATGCAATCTCACTGTACAGAGTTGATATGAGGATTTTTAAAAATATGATTTCTAAGGTACTTAGCACTGGATCCACATGAAATACATGTTCAACAGACAGTGGTTATTATATTATGGCTTTTCTAAATCACTGTCTTTATGGGTTGAAACCACTGATCTTCATTCCCTATTGTCTCAAATGTGCTGAACATGAGCCTTGATACCCCCAACAAATAAATATATTTAAGGTCATGAAGCTATTGAGACCCTGAGATCTCCAGAGAAATTTCAGAGGCACTCTAGGAGAGCACAACGATCAAATCATAACCAGAATAGTCTGGTTTGACTTACAATGAAAACAAATTGAGTAAAATTCAGATACAGCTTATAGAAAAGATGTTGGCAATAAATCCTAGTATTTCTAAGCATAATTAATTTATGGTACATTGATTTTGTATCTTGAAACTTTAGTAAATGTGTGTTTAACTTCTAAGAGTTTTTTGGTGGAGTCTTTAAATTTTTCTCAATGTAAGATCATAACATCTTCAAACAAGGATTAATTTGACTTGTTTTACAATTTGGATGTTCTTTTTTTCTTTCTTTTGCATAACCTCTGACTAAGGCTTCTAGTACTATGTTGAATAAAAGTGGTGAAAGTGGGCATTCTTGTTTTGTTCCAGTCCTTAGTGGAAAGGCTTTCAGTTTTTCCACATTCAATAAAATAGCCTTTATTTGGTTGAGATATGTTCTCTTTATGCCCAATTTGTTGAGGGTTTTTTGTCATGAAGGGATGTGAAATTTTATCAAGTGCTTCTATAGCATCTATTAAAATGATTGTGTAGTTTTAGTTTTAGTCCTTGATTCTGTTGATGTAATGTATCATGTTCATTGATTTTTAAACCATCCTTGCATCCTGAGGATGAATCCCACTTAATTAAGGTGAATGATCTCTTTAATGTGTAGTTGAATTCTATTTGCTATTACTTTGTTAAGAAGTTTTAAACCTATGTTCATAAGAGATATTAGCCTGTAGTTTTCTCTTTTTTTTTTTTTTTCCTGTCTTTGTCTGGTTTTAGTATCAGAGCCATACTTACCTGATAGAGTAAGTTTGGAAGTATCCTCTCCTCATCAATTTTTTCAAAAGAGTTTGAGTAAAACTGATATTAGTTTTTCTTTGCATGTTAGGCAAAGGTTAGCAGTGAATCCACTAGGTCCTGGGCTTTTCTTTGTTGAAAGACATTTATTACTGCTTCAACCTCTTCATTCATTATGGCCTGTCAGTAGTGTTTCTATACACTAACAGCAAACAATCTGAAAAAAAAAATAGGACAGCGATTTCACTTACAATGGCTACAAATATATAGAAAACAATTTCATTTACAATAGCCATTAATACAAATATAATACGTAAGAATAAATGTAATGAAAGAAGTAAAACATATTTACAACAAGGAACACTATAAAATGCTGATGAAAGAAATTGAAGAGTACAAAAAAATGAAAAGATATTCCATGTTCATGGTTTGGAAGAATTGATATTGTTAAAATGTCCATAATACCCAAAGCCATCTGCAGAATCGATGCAATCCCTATCAAAATACCAGTGAATTCTTTACAGAAGTAGAAAAGACAATTCTAAAATTTACATGGTAACACAAAAGACCCCAAATAACCAAAGCTGTCCTGAACAAAAAGAATAAAGCTGGAGACATCACACTATCCAATTTCAAAGTAGACTACAATGGCATAGTAAGAGCATGGTGGTACTGGCAAAAAAAACGGAACACAGAATAGTGGAAAAGAGTTGAGGACCCAGAAATAAATCCATGCCCTTACAGCCAACTCACTTTTAACAAAGGTGCTGAGAGCATACTCTACATAAAAGACAGTCTGCTTAATAAATGGTACTGAAAAAAACGGGCTATTTATACACAGAATTAAACTAGATCCCCATCTTTCACCACATACAAAAATAAACACAAAATGGAGCAAAGATTTTAATGTAATACCTAAAACTATGAACCTACTAAAAGAAAACATTGGGGAAATGCTAAAGAACATTGGTCTGGATGAAGATTTTTGGGAGTAAGACCACAAAAGCACAGGTAACAAAAGCAAAATAGACCGATGGTATTATATCTTGCTAAAAAGCTTCTGCACAGCAAAGGAAAAAGTGATGAGATGACCTACAGAATGGGAGAAGATATTTCTGAACTATTCATTTGACTAGGGATTAATAATCAGAAAATAAGTAACTCAAACAATACCCAAAAAAAAGCAAAATGTGAAAATAAGCAAACTCCTGAATAGACATTTCTCAAAATAAGATATACAGTGGCAAGCAGATGTATAAAAAAGCAAAACATAACTAATCATTAGAGAAATGCAGATCACAACTACAATGGGATATTATCTCATCCCACTTAGACTGTTATTATCAAAGAGACAAAAAATAAAAAATGCTATCCATGGGGAAAAGGGGGAATGCTCACTTACTGTTGGTGGGAATAAGTAGTACAGCTATCATGAAAAATAAAATGGAGATTTTTCAAAATACATGAAATGTAGAACTATCATATGATCCAGCAATCCCACTTCTAGGGATATATCCAAAAGAAGAAAATTAGTATGTTGAGGAGATATTTGCATTCCCATGTTTATTGCAGCACTATTTACAATAGCCAAGAAATAAAATCAAGCTATGTCCATGAACAGATTAATGGATAAAGAAAATGTGGTTCATATACACAATGGAATGCTATTCAGCCATAAGAAGGAATGAGATCCTGTCAGTTGCAGTGACATGAATGGAACTAGGGTCATTATGTTAAGTGAAATAAGCCAGGCACAGAAAGACAAATATTACAGGTTCTCATTCATATGTGAGAGCTGAAAACGTGGATCTCATATAGAGAATAGAATTGTGGTTTCCAGAGGCTGGGAAGGGAAAGGAGAAGGGTATGAAGTGAATTGGTTAATGGAAACAAAAATACAGTCAGATAGAAGGAATGTGTTTCAGTATTCCACAGAGTAGATGAATTATAGTTAAAAATAATTTATTGTATTTTTCAAAAATAGCTGGAAGAGAAGAACTACAATATGCCCAACACAAAAAAAGATAAATGTTTGAGATGATGAATATCCCAGTTACCCTGACTTGATTATTACATATTCTATACATGTTTCAGAATATCAGTGTTAGTAAGATAAAAAATCTGAGGCTAGCAAAAAGGGAATCCTTGGCGGTCACTCGGAAGGAGAGGATATTCACAATGTGCTGTCATTCTCCATTTTCTCTTCCATTCATAATGTGAATCTCTGGTCTTGCATTTCAATTTGATTGTTATTTTCTGCTTAATTTGTGCTCCTTCTAGTTCATTACTAGTTCGGAGTTTTTATGACACAGCCAGGAAGCTTCTTTTTAAGGCTAGAGTGGTTTTGCTTTTATTGTATGATACTCTTGAATTCCTGGAATTAGAGAGAGGGTCATATAATTTTGGTGGAATAAAGCAACTGTTTTAAATGTCTCTGTAGCCAATATATTTTCTTATTCATGAAATGGGAGTACATTTCTAGGGCATGTATACATAACCCAGTGAGAAGTTGGTGGGTAGTGGTGGTGCGAGTGTCATTTCAGAGTATACTTGAACTACAAGATAAATGTGATACGGTCTTTTTTTCCCCTCAGATTGTTAACATTGCCTAGATACATGGGTAGAAAATAGTATTTTCTATTAAAACAAACATCAATACACAATTGATTAGAAAAGGTAACAGGACTTTTAAAATAAACCAATAACCATTAACAATTTTATTGCCTTTAAATTGCAGCATCCCTCAGATTCCAGAGGTACATATTCACCTTACTTGTCTTTAGTGGGTGATCTGGAGGAAAAGTTTAGGAAGCATTTAACTAGAGCCTTTGCATAGTGTGATGAGCAAGTCTGTTGCGTCAGGTTTCTCATTTAAGACACAAACTTGATTTTTATTTTGTTTTGCTTCCATCAACACTGCCTAAGGGCATAATTCAAATGAACATTGAAAAAAAGCTTAATTATTTGTCTCTTTTATTCTCATACTCATTGTTGCCAAAATCAAACAGCATTTACAAAACCTTCATATATAGAGTACTGATTCAGGTATGCTCTTTTTGCAATATGTATTAAATAGCATCATTTGTGAATTATTTGTAAAGAAATGGTTGCAGTAAGAGAAATCATCATTTAATTTCTAATTAGACAAGAAATTCTTCACAGAGGAGGTGAAGAAAGCAATGCTGAACTTGAAGGGGAAAATGTTCTAAGTATGTCATAGTGAATGTCTTAGTCTTTCTTGTGTTGCTATAACAGAATAGCACAGACTAGCTAATTCATAAGAAAAGAAATGTATTTATTGGAGGCTGGGAAGTCCAATATGGAGGGGCCCACTTCTAGTAAGGGCCTTCTGCTTGCATCATCCTATGGTGGAAGGTTAAGGGGCAAGACAGGATGAGACAGCAAGAAGGAGCTGAACTCACTTTTATAGCAAAGCGACTTCTGTGATAACCCACTTCTGTGGCAATGACATTAACCTATTCATGATGACAGAGCCCTCATGAAAAAATTACCTCTTATTAGGACCCACTGCCCAATGCTGTTGCACTGAAAATTAAGTTCTCAACACATGGACTTTGGAGGACAAATTTGAATCATAGCAAGAGGGACAGCATATTGAGATGGTAGAGAAAGCATAGGTATTGAGGAAAGCAATGCAAGAAATGACCCCTTTAGTGCAGAAAAAAGAAAATTAACATCTATTGCGTACCTATCATACTAGGTGTCTTCCTAGATGTTGTTTCATTTCAATCTTCAAAATACCTTATTCTTCCCTTGCAGAAAAAATGAGGCTCCAAAAGGCATGGAAGAACTCAAGTCTGTCTTTTCAAAAGCCCATGGTAGTGGGGGAGTTTAGACACTTGCAGGGGAAGCTATTTGTGATTATTGAAGTGATGTGTACAGTTTTATAACATGTTCTTCTAAGCCCCATTGGCTTTCTTCTGTGACCCTCTATAGCACAGGCTGTGTGGACCCTTGATTTGATGTTTACTGTTGTCTGTCTCTGGCCGTCATTCAGAACAGGATTTGGACTCTGAAAGTCAGAGACGGTACCTTCCATACTTCATCTTTCCCGTGGAGCCTTGCATTGTTTTAATAGATTATTGTAAATAGTAATCGCATGATTGACTATTTACAACTAAGATTCTAGGATTTTAAAAACGGTGTTAATAGGCAAAGTGTATTTTGAAGTTTCAACTTAAGCTTCAGTTCTCACCCCACAAGTAATGTGAATTAAAGGTGCTTCAGCATTTGTTCTCTTTCAGATATGTCTAAAACTGTTTTAAAATAACAGGATAAAACTAAGGCCAGGAGTGTTATCTTAATATTAGACTTTCCAGCTCTCTTATGCTGGTTAAGTGCCAGTAACCCCAATTACAGAAACTGTGAAACTATGAAATATTATCTAGAGTCAATAAGATATACAATCATTAAAACTTTTAAGTGCCTTTTCCCATATCCGCTTAGTGTACAGAACTTAGTCATTTCATCTTGCCAGAATGCCACCTCCTTAGGGAGGCCTTCTCTGACCTCCCTAGTTACCGATCCTGCTTGGATACTCCCGTGGCATGGTGACAGCACACAGCATGTAATCCATTAGTACTCAGAGGATCATATAAGCTAAGTGCCACTATTATCATACAGAATTTTTAGATAGGGAAACTGAGAAACCCAGAGATGAAGTAATTCCCTTACGATGGGTTACAAGCTAGTAAGTAGCAGAGGCCACATTATCTATCTGGTGTTCTAGCTCCAGAGATCCCACCTCTAACCTCTAACCATTCCCTTAAAATCTCTCCTAGCCGCTCCCCTAGAGCCTCCCCCAGCTCCTCCCCTCTTCCCTAATCTGGTTCCTAGCTGCTCCCCTAACTCCTCCCCTAGTTACTTTCCTGACCGCTTCTTTCCCTAGCCCTTACCTTAGCTCCTCCCCTAGTCCCTGTAACTCCTCTCCAAGTCTCACCCCTAGATTTTCCTAGATTTTCTCCTAACTCCTCCCCTAGCTCCACTCCTAGTCGCCCCCTAGCTCCATTCCTAATCTCTCCCTAACTCCTCCTCTAGCTCCTCCCCATCCCCCTCCCTGCCCCGCCCCTAGTCTCTCCTTAGAGCCTCCCTAGTCTTTCCCTAACTCCTCCCCCAGCTTCTCCCCTAGCCTCCTCTCCTTAGTTCCTCCCCTAGTCTCTCCCTAACTCCTTCCCTAGCCCCTCCCCAGCCTCGCCCCTAACTCCTCTCTAGCCCCTCCTCTATCTCCTCCTTAGCCCCTCCCCTAGTTTCTCCTTAGCCCCTCCCCTAACTCTTCCCCTAACACCTCTCCTAGCTTCTCCCCAGCCCCTCCCCTAGTCTCTCCCCTAACTCCTCCCCTTGCACCTTCCCTGGTCCCACGCCTAACTCCTCTCCCAGCTTCCTTCCTAACCACTGCCTTAACCCATCATTTAACTCTCTAACTCCTCCCCTCCTCTGCCCTACTTCATTTTTCCTTCACCATATGATGACGGTCCTGCGAGAAAGAAGATGCACTCAGCTGAGGCTGCTAAGGGAATTTGATGAGGCGAGGCATCTGCTTAAGGAGCTGGGGGAACCGATAAGAAAATGCCAGCATGTGAAACAGCAGGAGGCATCACAACCCTCAGTCCTGCGGGACAGGGCCCTAGGAGAGAGGGAAGGGAAGGGTTAGTAGGGCTTGCAGGTGCTGTGGGGCAGAAAGTTGCGGAAACTCAGAGAACTGGCGCCAGCAGAGCCAGGGGCGTAGGGCAGGAGGTGCCGGGGAGAAACCCCCGTTTTCTCTGATCCCCTCTTGGTGAGCCTGGTGTGCTTTCCTTGACGTGGACAGCAACAGAATCCAGGACATAGTGAATCTAAAATAATTATTTTTTAATGCAAGAATTTTCTCTCAGTCTTTTGACGTTTCAGTGGTTCCGCCACTAAGTGGTTAAGTGGTTCCGTTTTAATTAGCCTTTTATCACCCAGTTCATTTGAGTTTCCTGCCTCCCAAGCTTCCCACACTGAGAGAATATTTTCCACGGCGCCAAACACACCTGGCAATAAACCAGGCTTAAAGTGATTGACATTGCCAAGGACAGAGCCACCTGAGGAGCCTGACACAGAGATAGATGGTCGGTGCTCGGGGTTAACAGACTGTCTTCTCTGTGTTCCTCGCCCAAACGATCAGATAACACACAAATCAGACTCAGCACAGCCCCTCGTTTGGGTAAAATAGAAACTCGGAAAGAGCGTGACTTACTACGTCTATTTTTCTTCTCCCACTAAGCTCATCCATTAGATACAAATCATTCTCAAGTATGAAGAATAATTGCTGGCTTAAAAAGGATGGGGTGGGGGGGGGAACAAAGATGAGGAAACGATTGGAAGGTTCATCTGAAGCCTTCGTATGCATATTTTTCTCTGTACATTGTTAGCATTCTGATATGTTTTGGGTAATCCTGATTCTGGTGTGCGATAGACTGTTTCTCATGGCAGGGGTGCAGCTGAACAACCAAAAGCATAGACAGAAATTTCTTTAAACATTTTGTATGGATTTTAATTTTCAGGCCATTTTGGTAACCCCTGGGCTTGTTTGGGTTAACCATAGCAGGAAGTGAGTTCAGTACGGTGACTCACACACCCGCTAGGATAAGTCAGAATCTCTACCTCTGTGTTTGTAAAAGCCTTTTCCTCATAATTGATGGTTACTGGTTAGGATAAAGCATCGCTTGCCTGTTTCCAGAGATTTTAAGAAAGTGTGTAATTTGCTTTTGTATGCTGAAATTGAGCCTAAAGGAAAAGAAAGCAGCTTATAGGCTCTCCATCAAAAACAGCTTTTTCTGGGGAAAAGCTTTTCTGCTTTTATTTCAAAAATTGAAGAATATTAGAAGTTCGACATTCCCTAGAAAATCTACCTAGCTCTCTAGCATCCAGACTTTTTGGCAAAGTACTTTGGAGGAAATACTGAGATCCGAATACATTTTAACTCATCAAGGATCAGGGAAACAAAATTGCTCAGTTTTCCCCAACTTACCTTGAGCTCAATATTGAAGATATGAAAGCTGCTGCCTTATTGTTTTTAAAAATAAATAGGTAGACAGGTAAATAGATAGTCTTTATCCTTTTGTGCTTCTGAATCTGTTTCTTATAGAGGTCTCCTTTCTTCCTCTCTAGGTCATGGGTTTGGTGCATCAAAGATGTCTCGTGCACAGACATTTCCCAGCTATGCCCCAGAACAGAGTGAAGAGGCCCAGCAGCCGTTGTCACGGTCCAGCAGCTACGGATTCAGCTACAGCTCTAGCCTCATCCAATGACACAGAGAGCCGCTGCTGACCAGAGAGACAGTCTGTCCTGAACCCGTCGGTGGGGTCATTGCACCCTCTGCCTCCTGGAAGACCAATTGCAGTAGAAATTGAAATGGGTCGGGTCTAGCCCCAGTCCCATTGGAAGGTTAAAAACTGGAGTTCTGCTTCCTTGATTCAGTGGCTAAGTCCTTTATTTATTGAATTTCTTTGGGGGAATCTATGTTTTACATAAATAGAATCCAAATCGTATGAAGTTGTTTAAATAAACAAAATTCTTTGGGTCTGACAGTAGCAGAAACCTCAGCACTGAGAAAAGTTGCCCATGGTGGGGTATGCCTGGGTGGTGGGCACGTCTCACTCACCTCACAGCGCAGTCCTCCCATCTGAGCACAGGGTCTGTCCTTACACATAATGGTGACCCCCCACAAGCTCTTTGGCTTTTAAAGTTTTGACAGGGACACACCCAGTAAGCTCTACAAATGGTACCAGTTACCATAACTGCATATAAATAAACCCAGCGACAATTAAGAGAACATGAAATTCAGAACACACTATTAAGCAGGGCCCTGTAGCTCTACTCGTGTGTGTGTGTGTGTGTGTGTGTGTGTGTGTGTGTGTGTGCAGACAAATATGGATATTGCTATATCCATCTATATATAACAAGTATTTATCAAACGTGCTGAGGGTGACAGATTATACTCACTTAAATTGTTGAAAACCAAAATTAAGATTGTTACGTTGAATAGCTATTTTTAAAATAGTGCTGTAAAAAAAAAAGGCTTCTTATTAGCAAAAGTATATGTAATCCAGTCTGCTCCTATGACAAGGGTAATCAAAACTATGAAAAGGGGAACATTCAGAAGCAAAAGCAGCAGCCGAGCTGTCCTACACATCATGTCATGCATGCACTGTCTTTCTGGTGAGTGTTTCCTTGTCATTGACAGTTTGCTCCCTCTGGCCATCCATCTGAGCTACGTGAGGTGGATTCCGTGTGAACACTGATCAGTTTCCATTTAATCTCGAGAAAAAAGAGAGGTTCTAAATGAAAAATTCTTTAAGAAAGAAAATACACCTAAAAAGAACTCAGCTATTTTACAGTAAAGAGAAGAACAAAATGGGCACAGGTTTATGGATTTTCAATATTTAAAATGTCATAGATGCTGTTGTCAGAAAACCGCTGGGGGCTTGTGATTTACTGTGTAACCAGAACTTGCAGGCTTTCTGTTTTCTTTTACTGGACACAGGTTGTCTGAGATTATTTAAAAAATGCATCAGATATAATTTTCATCATCCCTGATGCTGATTACAAACCTGCAGTGTTTAAAGGGAAGTAATGATTTCCATGTGAACTGAAAGAGTTTCAAGTCAACAAAGATATATTTTCCCTTAATTTTGGACTTAACTCAAGTAAAATTAACAATTATCCTGCCTGAATCATCTGATTCCTTGTGCCTAAGATGGTTATCTCTCAAATACTCTAGGGTGGGTTTAAAGAACAGTGAGCCCAGGTCATACAAGATGAAAACTCATTTTTTTTGTTCTTCATAGAAAAAAATTTTAAACTATCAAAATTAGTCTGTTGAAAGGGTGCCATTTTTGCTGATCTCTGACAAATTGTCTTTTCATCCCTATCTGTAGCTTGAGTGCAGATTGACAATTCATTTCAGTGAATTACCACCAAATAAAAGTGGTTCCGATCTCTCCTAGATAAATGTGCGCTTACAGCAACTATCTAGGCTCGCCAAATCACTCCACTAGGTATGAAAACCCCATCAAGATACTAATCATAAGAGTTAATGTGGCTGCAAAAAATAATTATCCTAAGCTTTCAGGGATAAAAAGAAAATTACCCAAGTTCTCTGCACTGTGAATTTTGCTGACACAGCAGAGGAGCAGATGACTGCTTCCTACAACTGTACAGCCTTCCTTGAAATCACAGCTTTTGGGGTTACACACTTCTGAATTTCTTTAGCACATGGCATTTACTTTTGAAATGCCTTTAGCCAGATACTCCAGAGCAACTCCCAGCTGAGACCACTTGAGCACAGTTCCTAGTGGGGCCACATTCAGAGCGAGCCTCTCGCCAGCTCACTCAGTCGAGCTGTTGCTTAGACACCACAAGTTTCTACAAGGGACTTATGGGGAACGGCCCTCAGGGGTCCTGGTTCACATCTCAGCTTTATCCATGTGCTGGAAGCACAAACAGCGAGTCCAGGGAGGGATTCTGCGAATTAGATGAGTCTGCTCTTGTGTCTATTTCTTAGGAGACAAATATCTCCATGTAATTGCTTCATTCCATTTGGTTCTGATCATTACCAATGAATATACCTGAAGGAGCACCAAAGATCAGGCGTAACCTTGGGCCAGTTCATTCTGAAAATAATGTCGTACAAAGAGTGTGTGAGAGAGAAAAATCTCTTTCCCAAGTTTTTGACCAGATCGCATCACCATGAGAATAATGTTACAATCTCTCTCATGGTATATTTTTGGGGCTTTACTCTAGCATACTCCTCCAAGTACACACACAGTTGTAGCTGAGTCAAGACTGCTAAATGAACAGATAGGAGAATTTATATTAATGTAATAAACTTGACATGAGGCAGTGTTCATTGTAATAAAAATGGCAAACAGATAAATCTTCTACCAAAACCAGAGATGGAAAGTCACTGTGCCAGTCACCTGGAACTTGGTAGAATCAGTTTCACTGGAGCAACCAGAAGGGTCATGGATATGTATACCACTCACTTGAGCTCGTAGGTTTTTGACTGGGAATGCCTCTGCACTTTGTAAGTCATTTCTCCCTTCAAAAATTGTATCCTATCTTTAACATATGTGTCTTTTTTAATGCGAGGGAAGAATTACTACGAACCAAAGATACCTTATGGCTCCTTCTGAAAGTGACTCAGTTTGAATTCCATTCAGATTTGTACAGGTAAACAGATGGTCACCCTTTCTGCATCAGGTTGGAAGAGACCAATGATGAAGGAACCCAACATAGGAACAATAGTTCTGAAAACAGACAAAGCCTAGAGGAGGTATCCATTTCACTGAAAGATTACATGAAGGAACTTGTTTATTATGTCCCCCAATTTTTCTTCTGATAGTATTAATTAATGTACACATGACTGACACATGACATTACACTTAAAATGCAGAAAAGTACAAAACAACCTCGATCCAATAGCTTCCTATTCTGGGGAGTGGGGGTGGAGGTGGAAAAGAAAACACATCTTTCACTTACTTATTGAACAAACAGTACACACTCAGAACGAATTTATTTATGCAGGTTGCAAATACGTATGAATCAATAGGGTCTGGCCACTGCCACAATTTGAAATAAATAAAGTAAGAAAAATATATATTAGGAAGATGCTGTTGATAAAGCATGTGAAATTGAGTGAAACATACTTATTAAAAGTGAACCTCACCTTTTTCAGCAACTAATAACTAGAGAACTAGTCCTAGTATTTTGTTTAATTCTTCTCTGTCTTCATTGGGAAATTATATTTGAAAATCTTTCATCACCTATAAAATGGTGAACCTCTTATAGCTTCTATTCAGTAAGGAAACAGTGGACAGATAAATAACTTTACATTGTTAGTCATAATTTCTACAGATCCAGTTTATCACATGTAGTATCTTTATTGTAAATATTAAAAACGCATCATAAAAATTGATGTGTGCCCGTCATTGTTTGGCTAGTATCTCAGAAAACTTTGTAAAAAAAAAAAAAAAAAAGCATAGGGACCCTACTCCCTAGATTATTTGAGTCATTTACTCAAATCGGCCGTTAGTGCTACAGTGAAAAAAAGCTAAGGAAATGATGTTCTCATAAAAAACTGTATTCCAGTTTTAACTATTATAGCACAGCACAATAAATGGGAAGTATACATCTAGTGGGACTGAGATTTAGGGCTTTAACAATTTGTGTTTTATTTTAAAATATTATACTGAAGACTGCACAGAGTGAAAATTATATGTTTTCTCTAATCCTGTGATATGAACATGTCTATAAACACCTTGCAATTTCAAATTACTTCAGTCATTAACTATATGATCTCCCAAACACAGCCTTCTCAAAATAGATATGCCACTGGATATGCATTAATAGCCAACAATGGATGATATGCCACACAAATTTACCTTATGAAATTTACGGAGTGTGTATTTGTAGACTATGAAATTTATGAAGTGCAGTTTCCCATGGAACGGAGAGAGAGGGAGGATGGTAGCTAGTCTTGAAGGCAACAATTTAGGTTAAATGAAAAAGAATACAATGAAATGTCCAGAGTAACACTTGGTCTCTACCTTTCTAACATTCTAACCTGAGGCCTGTGTCATGGACTTGGCCTTCTTCCTGTTGCTTCATACTTAGTATGCAATTTACAGAGGACGTCTGTGGCATTATGTCTTAAGGTCACTACAGGAAGACACTACATTCCCAACAAAGATTCATCTTTCAGTTTAGCAAAAAATGTTTAACACAAAAGCATGTAACCAAGTTCCCACAGTAAAATGTGTCTTCAGGAATATGAGAATCATTCTTATATAGCCAGCCTCATTTGAATTTCATGATGAACATATATTATTGATGAGACTGGTGCGCAGGGCTGGGTCTGTGAGATGAAATCAACACTCTCATTTGTGCATCCTTTATAAACATATTTGAAAGATTGCCCATATTTTCTCTGTAGACCTGCCACAAATCCTTTCTTTCTTAAGAATGTGAATCTTGTAGCATTTGTGCAATTATGCCAGCAGAGACGGCACTAAACAGTTTATAGACTCTTATGGGATTGGGGCACATTGTCCACGCAGGTAGAATGCTAGCTAGATCTCGGAGCACTCTTAAAGGTCATGTAGAATAAAAGTCCCACTTTATGTTTTCCGCAGGAGAAAACAAACCCATGGATGCTGTAATTTGTTTAAAGGCAAAGAAAGAGCCAAGAATCATTTCTCGTAGTTCCAGGCTCCTAATCCAGGAATGTTTTCTTGGCTCCATGACGTCTCCCAGTTTGACATAGTGGGAGCTGAGAAATGCCACATGGCCTTGAAATAAATAAACCCCTTGTAGAGTTAAGTGTTTTCCCAGATTTTCAGATGCCTGTACTCTTGCTGAACTCATCACCAACTATATCAGTAGAGATGTATTATGGGGCAATTCATAGATTTCTGGTAGGTCATGAATGATTGGTGTAAGCTTTATTTACTCACATATTGTCATCCAGTTCTTTGAAACTCAATCTTGGTTATCCTAAAGTGGTG
Source organism: Leontopithecus rosalia (assembly GCA_028533165.1). Classification (NCBI taxonomy): domain Eukaryota; kingdom Metazoa; phylum Chordata; class Mammalia; order Primates; family Cebidae; genus Leontopithecus; species Leontopithecus rosalia. The sequence continues at coordinate 99,569,313 of CM052661.1, forward strand.
GCCAAACTAAAAACAAATTAAGTAGGTGTTTGAGCTTTGTAGTCCTACGATCATAATCACATTGTAATTGTGATTATAAATTTAGAATCATCACTTCCTAGCACTTTATGGTGCCATTATTCATGGCATTTGTCACAACTTTGTTGGATGACTGATAACATCAGGGCTACATTCTTTCATGTAAGCCTCAAGAAGCTTCCAGTATCAACAAAAATTGGAGAAATGATTTTTTTACATGACAATACCTTATATATCAAGTTTTTGCTTGTAAACTTCAGTGGACAATGATTTAAATTAACTGAAGTTTAGATAAATAAGAAATATGTTAAAATTACTAAATAATATGAAAACCACATTTTACTTGTAATTTTCAGACACTTTCCTCCTACCTTAATATTTTTAACATCTTGTAAATATTAATGTTTGAAGGAGAAAAACTACATTTGTAGTAGAAATATTTCCTCTAACAATTCTGTTTAACTAGTAAGATTTTTCTTAAGTGATCTTCTATATCTGTTTCCCTAGTCTGAACTACACATTCCAGTTGTCAGAAGAATGAATGGATTTAAATTTTCTAATCATTTTTGGGGGCCCATGTTAGCAGTTGAAACAGTTAAGCTCCTCACTCTTTCCTGCTTTTAGGATGATTTTAGACTGTGAGCATAAAAATCAACCCTTTCTGTCAGCACAGAATTGAACATTGAAAGGAGTAAGGTCTACACCCTCAACCTGTAGCTGTGCTGATGTTGGGATTGAATAGTTAATTCCCTCAGGAGACCCACAGCCTCGAAAGAGTTGCTTATTATCAGGTGTCCAATATTCAGAAACCCAACGTCAGGCCAAGAAAGAAACTGAGATAATGATTTAATTTTTTTAAAAGTCACTGCAGGATTTCTCTCAAAGAAAACATCTTAAAATGGTTGAGAAAGTAGTTCCAGATCAATAACTATTTTACAGAAGGACTGAAAGTCAGGGAAAATAAAGAACAAAATGATAGTAGTATCTTGATATTAAATATCCATCAGAAATTAACAAAATATAAGTCAACATGAAATAATAATTTAAAATCAAATTCAGATTCACATGTATACTGCATAGTTCAAGAAATAATGCTTACTCTTGTAAAAAAAAAAAAAAACCCATATATACATATATATGTATCAGTGGGTAGAGTGGGGGAGCTCCAACTTTGTTGTGAAAACCTGTAACAGAGTATGATTCTTTCCAGTTATAAGATACTGTATTGCTTTAGTTCCAGCAGGCAGTACATAAATGACATCAACAACTTAGGCTGCTCCCTGATATAAAAGCCAGTTCCATTTTTACTGCAGATGACAGGAGACTTTCCAAGACCTGCAGAGGCCCCTCCACCCCAACCTTAGAGCATGCGCACACACACGCACACACACACATTTTTGGCTTTTGACCCACTCTGTTCCACTGATGTTACCTTTTCTTTAATAGGTCCACACAGAATTACCCCATCCTGCAAAATCCTTATCCCTATGAATCTCTAAAATGTATTAAATTATGTGTTACATATTTGCTTTTTGTAAATCTTTATTTAATTAATTTATATATACTTTGTGAAGTCTTATACTGTATATTATAAAGGGATGTCATTTGTAGTTGGTTCAATCTAATGTTTATGATCATTTTGATAAGAAATAACTTTGGACATTAGACCCTTGTTAAGAAATAAAACGCCCATTATAAAGTTGCTTCTGTTGGAAGATACATGATTTGACATCCTTCATTTTTAGTAATAATCTATCCTAGATAAATGATAATTTGGGGACATCTGTACTTAAAAACTAATTGAACTATGTTTTGGGATGAGATGCAAAGCAACAGCTGTCCCTGGAACTGAAATGTGAATTTCTGGAAGAACAGAAAATATTATAATAATGAGGCAATAATAAAATTAGGAAATTAAATTATTTTTAAATCTGTCCGTGTGATTTTTCCCCTTGGCAAAAATACATGAAATACATAATTGAAAAATTACCTTCTTCTGAAGTCATAGTTTTTATCTTAACCATCAATAAATAAACCTAATCTATTGTTACCAATGTCTTATTTATAATTCTAAAATAATTGCAAATGATATCGCTATGAAGTTGTGCAATATTAAAACTTGCTCCATCACTTAAAGGCAAAGCAGTTCAAAAATACTACTTTACATCACAACTTGCATGATCGAGATTTTGAACAACTACACTGATGGCTTTATCCACAAGTTATTTAATAATGCTAACACTGTAATATTACTTGGTTTTCTTATATTTTGTTATGTGATGAAATGTAACTATGTAATTAAACAAAATTCTGACAATCATATACTGCTAATGTTTAAAATGTTACTTATTCCTTCACTTACTACCTTGCTATTTTGAAAATAAAGTGAAAGAAGGTCCTTTATTAAATGCAAGGTTACCAATAATTTATTATGTATTTCCAATGTTTTCCTAACCCTATCTTTTAATATAATTGACTTTTTATTAGGTTGACCCTGGTTTGAAGGAATTATAAAATATTAATACTGAAAACGACACTAGAGATTAACACTTTTGTTTTCTAGTAAAATGATACCCAAGCCAGGTACCGGTGGCTCACGCCTGTAATCCCAACACTTTCAGAGGACAAGGAGGGTGGATAACTTGAGGTCAGTAGTTCAAGACCAGCCTGCTCAACATGGTGAAAACCCATCTCTACTAAAAATACAAAAATTACCTGGGCATGGTGGCAGGTGCCTGAAATCCCAGCTACTCAGGGGGCTGAGGCACAAGAATCGCTTGAACCTGGGAGGTGGAGGTTGCAGTGAGCCGAGATCACGCCACTGCACTCCAGCCTGGGCAACAGAGTGAGACTTGGTCTCAAAAAAAAGAAAAAAAAAAGATATCCAGAGAGCTTAAGTGGCTTGCACAATGTTGCACAGCTAGACAATGGCTTTTCCTCCAGTACTCTGCTCACCCTCTAATAGCCAAAAATAAAATTGAAAATGAACATTATTTGGTAGACAAAGATTTAACTTCAAAAGTAAAATGCATGTAGCTATGACTATCATGCTGTTATATTATCAATGGCTTCTTTTATTTTTTATCCCATGATTAAGTAGCCTTTGTCACTCAGATTTAGACCTGTCTAGAAATACATTTACAGAATCTATTTTTCAAACTTAACCTTTAAATATTTGCTCGGCATTTCCTATGGGCTTACTAGATTAGTTTGTTAGGAGCATTTTTCCTTTTAGAGAATAATGCTTTTAAAAAGAGTGTGAAACTCCCATAAAATCAGAGAAATTAAACTGGGTGAGAGAAAAGTGATCAAGCAGTCAGTAGTGTTAAAAATGCCCTTCAATGGTAAGTCGGGCCAGAGTCAGGAATTGAAGAAAGCAATGAAAAATGTACCAGACCTTTCCATTTGCTCAGGAGTGGCAATGATGAAGAAAACACCCATTCTTTGTCAATACTGAATGAAATACAGCTTATTCTGAATATGAATTTTCAGTGATACTTTTCCATAACAAGTTGGTGGTATGAACTTGATCAAATTTCTTTCCCTTTCTGTCACTATTAAAATCATGGAGAAGATATTTACTTGGGAAAGTGTCTAGAAAGAACGTAAAGGTTTATGTAAGCTTAGAGCTAACATCAAAGAAGGTATTTAATAAATAGATGTCACAAGGCACAGCCCAACAGCAATTACGCTGCTATTTTTGTAACGTACAAAGAACACCAACTACTTTACTTCCAGATCAGTCAAGAAATATATTATAAAAAGATTTATCTAATTTTAGCATCCATATGGTGAATAATTAAAATAAATGAGTAAAAGCTGGATAGAATATCTAAACATTCACGGAAGTATGAATTATACAAATATGTAGGTAGGTCATTAGCCTGCTGATTTCATGTGATCTCAAAGGCCAATCACTACTTATTGAGTGCTTGCTATCTCTAAAACATGAGTAGAGGACAAGCAATATCTCCTGATCTTTGTTCTTGCTTCCTTTTAATTCCTTTTGCTATGCATCAATGTCAGTATGGAGCTGTGACGGCAAATTCATACATGGCTTTATGCAGGAGACATGAAAATGGATAGAAATAAGGAAGCGAGGAAGGCAAGAGAGACCATCCTCACTAGCTCCCTGAATTCCTTTCTCAAAGCTATGTCTGAACTTCTCTCTCCTTCCTCCTCCTCTTTCTCCTCTTTCTCTCCCCCCTTCCACCACCCCATCCCACCCCACAAATCGTTAGGCTGCATTTTCAATCACATAAAATTATTTGGCACACAGTCTAATATAACTCCAAAACTGTCTCTTATTATTTGAATTGTATAAATCTTTTAAAGCCTCATTGAAAAAAATGTGTTAGATACCATAATCTAACATAACTTCAAGTTTATCTGTTGATATTTCAGTTCTATACATTTTTTAAATCTCATTTTTTAAAAATCCTCTATTTCTTCCTCTCCTGACACAAACTTGCATATAAGACAGATATACACTCATTGTCACTTTTTTTTTTGAGATGGAGTCTCCCTTTGTCTCCCAGGCTAGAGTGCAGTGGCACCATCTCGGCTCACTGCAACCTCCACCTCCCAGGTTCAAGCTATTCTCCTACCTCAGCCTCCTGAGTAGCTAGGACTACAGGTGCATGCCAACATGCCCAGCTAATTTTTTTGTATTTTTAGTAGAAACAAGGTTTCACCATGTTGTCCAGGCTGGTCTCAAACTCCTGACCTCAAATGATCTGCTTACCTCAGCCTCCCAAAGTGCCAGGATTACAGGCATAAGCCACCGTGCCTGGCCTCATTGTCACTTTCTATTCATGTGTGAATTACAGAGATCAGTTCTAAATATTCAGTACTCTCCAAATATTTGCAAACTTTGGTTATAAGGAAGCCAAAGGGGGAAAATTCTATTAGAAATTCAATTTTAAAAGCATGAGTAGAATCTTCTAATTACTGGGAATTCAAAAGTGGGTAAGATTTGGTCCCTTCTGTAAGATTTGACTCACCATCTGGAGAAGACGTGTGTACCTCAAGCCATGAGTCAGGTATACTCAGTCTAATCTTGCTTAATGACTGTCCCTTGAGTACCATTTGAGTTAAGAAATTACTTTCTTGTTCCAATATCTATTAAAAGTTATAGATAACCTGCTGTTTTTAGGTAACCTGCTGTTTCTGAGGCTTACAGTTTTTAACAAATCTAAGTAAATTTCAAAGACCCAAACACAGAGATGGAAATTCATGCTCCCCAAAAAAAAAAATTATTAAGACCATTACCCAGAAATAACCCATTTTACTCACTGTAACTAGCCACTTCATTCTCCTCAGAATAATCTAAAGAAAAGTGTTACAAGAAATAGATTTAAAATATTCTACTCAGCTCTTCTCTCCTCTCCTCCCTCTTTCTTTATATCTGACCCTTTTTCTCAATAGTGAAAATGGATAGCATTCTAAATTCTGAAATGCATGGATCATCAATAAATCTGACTAGGAAATTTAACTAAAATGGAATTGTTATAAGTTTAGAATTTGTAAGTGGGATGAGTTGGCATTTAAGGGGAGATAATGCACTTTTAAGACTGCACAATTAGACTGATTTGGGGTGACAATTGATACCTCAGGTGAAATCAACATTATGTATCGTACAAAATGTTCTCTAAATTCATGAACAAAATGTAACTCCATCCTTCATGTGACATTTGTAGTGTCTAACTTTTAAATAGAGATGTTAAATGCATAGGTATCTTGTAAATGATAACATTTTGATGGTATATTTAACCGTGTGTTTAACTTAAGCTATGGGTGGGGTTTGGAACATTAATTTTTTTTTGAGGTGGAGTCTCGCTCTGTTGCCCAGGTTGGAGTACAGTGGTGTAATCTCAGCTCACTGCAACCTCCGCCTCCCAGGTTCAAGCAATTCTCCTGCCTCCGTCTCCCTCCTGAGTAGCTGAGATTATAGGCATGCACCACCACACCCAGCTAATTTTTGTAGTTTTAGTGGAGACAGAGTTTCACCATGTTGGTCAGCCTGGTCTCGAACTCCTGACCTCATGATCTGCCCACCTCAGCTTCCCAAAGTGAGGAGGCGTGAGCCACTGCACCTGGCCATGTTATTTTTAATATATATGAACACTATGATTCCTCAACTAGTTCAGATCATTACCGTTGACTATTGAGTAAAAGAGATCGCATTTGACTATTTTGTTTCTATCTAGACACAATATTCTTCCTGAAGCTTAAGTGCCATGTGCTTCTTACTGGTCAGTTATTATTTAAGGTTTTTCTTAACCTGGGAAGGATAGTAACATGTTTTGGGCAGTAGTGGGTTTGTTTGTTCATTTGTTTATACTAACAGAAATGTTCAACACCACTTCCACTAACACGTAGAGAGAAAGGGGGTGTGGCTTTAAGAAATTATTAAATGATCTATTTATAAAAGTTTTGCACTATTTTACATACAACCATATGGAGTGAACAAACTATGAGGTAAGGCTGGAGACTTGGGTCTTTATTTCACATTAAAATGACTCTCTTGCACATTCTTTTTTTTTTTTTTTTTTTTTGAGATGGAGTTTCGCTGTTGTTACCCAGACTGGAGTGCAATGGCACAATCTTGGCTCACCGCAACCTCCGCCTTCTAGGTTCAAGCAAATCTCCTGCCTCAGCCTCCTGAGTAGCTGGGACTACAGGAATGCACCACCATGCCCAGCTAATTTTTGTATTTTTAGTAGAGACAGGGTTTCACCTCGTTGACCAGGATGGTCTCTATCTCTTGACCTCATGATCCACCCGCCTCAGCCTCCCAAAGTGCTGGGATTATAGGCTTGAGCCACCGCGCCCGGCTGCACATTCTTAAAAACATTCCACTGGCAAGCATTGTGTAAAAGGCCTTAGGACGTATAGACTTTCTGCCCTCTGTTGTGTTCATCTTTCTTCCTGTTTTTTTCCTCAGAAGCCTAATATTTAAATATATAGACAAAGGTAGAACCCTTGACAATGCTGTTACTTCTTTGGCTCGTCTCACCCATGGAGTCTTCTAATTCTCATTTAACTTTAAGCAACTAAACCTTAAAATAAATTAATACTGCATACGTATGAGTGAAATACCACCCTGTGTATATTTCATTTTATTTTGATAGAATTTCCCCCAATAAAGGTTATGAAATCTGGTGCTGCAGACTGAGCTCTGTGATGAGCGAGCATCCCCAGCAGTTCATCCTTAGTTTTTTTTTCAATCACATAAACTTGACATATTATCTCCTTGTGGTTTGTGATACAAATTTTCCTTACTACTTTTTGCCTCTGGACTTGAAAATTTGTATGAGGCCTGATGTTGATCCAAGCATAAACAGGGAAACTCAGTATGATCTCTTACTCATCTTCAGATTGATGTCTATGCTTTATTACATATTTCTTAAATATGTGCTTAACTTTCATACAAGTATTTTTTCAGCTGGATCTATGACTCATAAAGACAAGCCAAAGAGCAGCATAGACAAGAGTAAGTCAGACGGAACAAAGTCCAGCAACAGGAACCCTAGTGCAGTATCAGAAAGTCAGGACGAGACAGGTCAGAGACCAAGATAGCACAAAACATATGTGTTAAAATGTTTATTTATACATGGAGATTGACTTCTGCCTTCAGTGCCACCACGTTAAGAGAATGGAAGATGTTGTTGCCATGCTTATAACAAGACAAAGCTGGAAGGCTGAAAATCAGTGACTTTTCTTAGACCTATTAGAGAACCAAGGTCCTGAGAAAACTGTCACCCCAAAATCTGGAGATAACATCCAGAGTAATACAGCAACCAATAGCCATTTAGCTGGAGTCAAAGCACTGGAGCCATAAACTACTACGAGCCTTTATACAGTAAGATGGGTGAATTGCTGGCATCTGTTTGTGGACTGTGTGAGTGAGAAACCCATGGGGGCTGTGGTCTTGAGGTGCTCCACACATTCATGAGCTTTTCCTGTAGGAAACTCAAAGGTTCTCATTATGAGGATCCAAGAAAATACCCTCGTGGCTCTGGCAACAGATGGAGAGCGACATCCATTGTGAAATAAGCCAAGAACCTTCTTGGTAACAAAGACAGAAAGGACTCTGCCAAGCACAATTCCCAAACCTTATCCCAGCCCCTGAAATCTCCCTGTCCCACTTAAGGAAAGAGAAAATAACACAGTCAACAGGGAGCAGGCCTTCAAAGAAATGCACTGGGAATGCTGCAGCCAAATAAGGGAACTGAGGTTGGGGAAGCTCTACTACTGGAGAAGCTCTGTTAATGTCCCAGACAAGACCCAGTAAAAGACTGAGATTTCACTGTAAGACTACAGAGCACTCTCCTCTCCCACAGCTTATCACTACACAAGCTGGGCTCCCAGATAATGACAGTGAATTGCAGAAGAAAGAGCTGCAAGACAGAAAGTCTCTCTGAAGAGGAGCACTTAGGGAAGCCTGAAATCAAGGGAACAAAGACACTAAAGACATTCGAAGAAACTTAGCACCTATGGTTGTAACAGACTTTAAACGCAGTCTAATGGCTAGTCAGATTAAGATAAGACTACAAGCTGAAGACCTATTGACCTCAGTTCCTAATGCATAACACCGATCTGGCTTGCAACAACACCACATATCAAAGAATGTCAAAAGGCAAGAAAAAATGATCTGAAGAGATAAAGTAATTACTGGAACCAGATAGAGATACGACATGTATGACAGAATTATTAGGGAATTTATCATTAATATCTCAAGAGCACTATTGAAAAAACAGACTACAGATGAATAATGTAAGAAGAAAGATGGAAACACTAAGAAGGAATAAAAAAGAAATACTAGGAATAATATAATAGAAAGGAAGAATATCTTTGAGGCAATTATTAGTTGACTTGCAACCTCTGAAGGAAGAATCAATGCTTTTGAAGGTAGGTCAATAGAAACTTTTCAAACTAAAATCCAGAGAGTGGGAAAAAAATCCCAGAACATTCAAGACTGTGGAACAACTGGAGAAGAGAGAATGGAGCAAAAGAATGTTAAAAGTAATAATGCCTGAGAACTTGCCAAAATTAGTGACAGACAGCAACACAGGTAGCTCAGATAACACTAAATAAATACCAATAAAAGAGGGGAAAAGGAGACAAATCTAGGTTGACCCATGAAAAATATGCTCGGAGAGAAAATTAAATCACATAAAAACCCCATTAAAATCAGAGAACACAAAAAGAAGGGGAGATAAAGAAACAAAGAACAAGCGCAAGAACAGAAAAGTTACAAACATAGTAGATACCAGTCCAACTACGTCCAGAATCACCTAAATTTGAAAGATCTAAATGTACCAATTAGAAGTGGTAGATTTAAACAAACAAAAATATGTGATAGATATCACAATTACCCAATATGATCATTACGCATTGTATACAGGTATCAAAACATCACACGTTCCCCCAAAATACATGCAACTATATCAATAATATTAAGTAAAAAAAGAAGTGGTGAACTTATAAATAGATGGAACTGTATGTTGTCTATAACAAATTCACATTAACTACAAAGATTTAGATAAAAGGGTAAAGATGTGATACTGTTAATTTTTTAAAAATCTGAAAGACATATTAATTTCAGAAAAAGTAGAACAAGAAAGATGATCAGAAATAAAAGGGGCATTACATGTGGTAAAGGTGTCATTTCTCCAAGAAAACCTAACAATTCTGAAAGTATATGTATCTAACAAGAGTATCAAGATACATAAGACAAAAGCTAAAAAAAACTGCACGGAGAAATAGAAAAATTCTTTTTTTTTTTTTTTTTTTTTTGAGACGGAGTTGCGCTCTCTTTACCCAGGCTGGAGTGCAATGGCGCGATCTCGGCTCACCGCAACCTCTGCCTCCTGGGTTCAAGCAATTCTCCTGCCTCAGCCTCCCAAGTAGCTGGGACTACAGGCATGAGCCACCATGCCCAGCTAATTTTTGTATTTTTAGTAGAGACAGGGTTTCACCATGTTGACCAGGATGGTCTCAATCTCTTGACCTCGTGATCCACCCGCCTTGGCCTCCCAAAGTGCTGGGATTATAGGCGTGAGCCACCCACGCCCAGCCAGAAAAATCCTCTTTAACATCTCTATCAGTATGTGATAGATCAAGAAGAGGGAAAATCAGAAAGGATACAGATGATCTGAACAGTGCTATCAATCCATTTGATCTAACATTTACAGAATATTACACCCAAAAGCAGAATGAATTCTTCTTAAAACCACATGAAACATTCTATAGGATAGACCATATTCTGGGCCATAAAATAAACCTGAATAAATTTAAAAGACTAGAAATTATACAAAGAATTTTTTTTTTTTTTTTTTTTTTTTTTTTGAGACGGAGTTTCACTCTCATTACCCAGGCTGGAGTGCAATGGCGCGATCTCGGCTCACCGCAACCTCTGCCTCCTGGGTTCAGGCAATTCTCCTGCCTCAGCCTCCTGAGTAGCTGGGAATACAGGCATGCGCCACTGTGCCCAGCTAATTTTTTTTTTTGTATTTTCAGTAGAGATGGGGTTTCACCATGTTGGCCAGGATGGTCTCGATCTCATGACCTCGTGATCCACCCGCCTCAGCCTTCCAAAGTGCTGGGATTACAGGCTTGAGCCACCACGCCCGGCCACAAAGAATGTTTTAAAAACATGATGAAATTAAGTTAGAAATCTGTAAGAGATATAAAGTAGAAAAATCCCCAAATATGTAGAGATTAAATAACACATTGCAAATAATTCATAACTCAAAGAAGTATCAAAAGAAATGTTAAAATATTTTAGACTAAATGAAAATAAAAATAAAGCTTACCAAGACTTGTGGAACAAAGTCAAATGATAGAATTAAGTGCCACTATTGGAAGAAAACAATATATAAAATCATAATCTAGGCTTCCACCTTAAGAAACTAAAGAAGATGAAAATAAATCTAAAGCAAGCAAAAGAAAGAAAATACAAATTAGAGGAGAAATCAAGGAAGCTGAAAACAAATTAAAAACGAAGAAAAACCAATGAAACCAAAAGCCAATTATTTGAAAAGATAAAAAAATAACATAATGTCAAGCAAGGCTAACCAAGAAAAATGAGAAAACACGCAAATGCCATTAACAGAAATGAAAGAGGGGTCCTCATTACTGATACCATATGTGTAAAAAGGGCAATAAGAGAATATTAGGAACAATTCCATGCCAGCAAATTTGATAACTTAGATGAAATGAACCAAGGCCTTGAAAGACAAAGCTACCTAAATTTATACAAGGAGAAACAGATACATGGAATAGTCCTGTATCTATTAAAGAAATTGAATCTATAATTGATAACATTCCAAAAAAGTATAATTCTACCACACATTTTAGGAAGAAATAATACCAAATCTTCATGATGTCTTCCAGAAAATAGAAGCAGAAGAAACACTTCCCTAACTCATTCTATGAGGTCAGCATCATATGGTATCAAAACCAACTAAAAACAGTTCAAAAAAAACTACAAATATCTTTCATAAACTTAGATTTAAAAAACCCTCAACAAAATATTAATAACATAAATTCAGTGCTGTGTAAAAATAATATAGACCATGAGGGAGCAGAATTTATTATAGTTACACAAGCCTGGTTCAATGTTAAAACATCAGTAATATAATCCACCACATCAACGATCTAAAGAAGAAAAGTCATATGCTTGTATCAATTGAGACAGAAATGGCATTTGACAAATCCAACATCCATTCATAACTTAAAAAAAAAAACCTCTCTGCAAACTAGAGAGCTTCTTCAAACAAGAACATCTATAAAATACCCACATCTAACATCATACTTAGCAGAGAAAGACTGGGTGCTTCTCCCTAAGATCAGAAACAAGGCAGGAATGCATTATCTTACCACTTCTATTCTTGGAAGTCCAAGCTACTACAATAAGACAAGGAAAAGAAATAAGAGGTATAAAGATTGGGGAAAAAAAAAGTAAAACTATCTTTATTCACAGAAGACATGATTGTCTATGTGAAAACTCCAAGGGATCTACCCAAAAGATTCCTAAAACTAGCAAGTGAGAACAGCATGGTAATGGGATATAAGGCATCCAGATCCTGTGTGCATTTGGTTGAATGTATACCTACATTCCTCACTGGTTTTGGTGCTATAGTAAATGGCATCATTGCTTTTTAAATTTCAAATTCCAATTGCTCATTTCTGGCATATAGGAAACCAACTGACTTTTTGTTTTTGTAAATGCATTGACCTTGCATCTTGTTACTTTGATGGGAAGGGGAAGTTTGTAACAGGTCTCCGTGAAGCTGTTGCCACTGCACAGCTGTTACCTCTGCAGTTCTGCAACAAACACACAGCAGTGGCTAGGACTATAGCTGCCCTGTCAGTCAACAAGATCCAGACAGGCAGTAGAGAAAGGGCAAGCTGGGATATGCCAAGCCCTCTCCACCTGCCCATCACCATTGTCGACTAAAATGATCTACAAAGAGTAATTTCTAATGTTTCACATCCATCTTCCATATCTCATGCAAATTCCATTTTAGGCAATTCTAACTCAGAACCATAAAGAAAAAAAGATTCTGAGAATTACAATCCTTATCTTAAACTGCCATAGGAAAATCTGGCACACAATTTCTCCTGATCTAGTTTTCTTCAATTGTCAATCAAGATAATAACATTAATCTTGCCACCATCTTAGAATTGTTGTAAAAAAAATGAAAGCATATAAAAATTGCTTTAAAAATTATAGCACTTTAAAAATTATAGTAAAACATATTTTCGTCAACAGCTCAGCTTTAGAATAGCTATTCATTTGCCATTGAAAGAATTATCAAACAGACATGCAAAATTACACCAAGGTTAAAAGAGTTATCTACATCTCTAGAAGCTACTGAGCCATTACATTTCTTTGTACATTTTTATGTGAGCTAAAAAGAAATCAAAATTTGCTTCTGAAGACCATTATATGTTAAAAATAAAGTGTGGGATAAATCAGCTCAATCAACTGAAGCCACATCCAAAGCTGTTACTCAGAAAACTTAATACCATTGAGAGTATATTGAAGAGTTCAAAGTCTTACTCAGGCAGCTGATCAAAGAATAACGGTCTAGGTCACTGTAAGTACCTTTGGATACCTGGCATAAAGGATATAATGAATAAAAATACATGACTGAATAAGCAGCTAGCTTAAGAATGCATTTTCATAAAAATAGAAAACCAGTTGAGATTATGTAAATCTTGAAGAATGAAGAAAGTAAGTTATCATAGCTTCTTCTCAAGTTTTATTTTTACGTCTTACAAATATGGCTTGGGAATACAACACAAGGCTTCCTTTTCAGGGATTTGGAGAACTCATGCTTGATATTTTACATTCTTGAGAACTTAGTCTAGAAAGGGCTTCCACTTATTTGAGTACAGGTAGAAGACTGGCTCTGCTTTCTTCCTGTAATAATATTGGTTTCTACAGGTCAAATGATACTCAGTATAATTTTGTGGCATTTTGATTGGCAGTTTTCCATTTAAAAATAGACAAAAGGCAACTTCTTACTTGAAATTTTGGAGGTAATGTGTTACCAAAAAAATTGATAGTTTTTGTAAGTTATACCTATGTCTAGATATAAGTTCCAGGGTTAAAAAAATCATAGATTTGAATACAGTCTAGAAAAATATGCAATATATACATGCAGAGGATTAGTAAATTCTAATAGCCAAATGCAATGTCAATAGATAAAGCCATAGTCTACACAATTATGAGATCAAGCCATTTGTAGCTAGGATAATTCAGACTCTGGCATAGCTGTAAATCTGGAACTCCAGACCAAAGGCTTTGACAGGAGTTCCGCTTTATCTCTCTCCTCTACCCCACCTGCCAACCTGTCACACTCCTGTGTGGCTTTCCCAAAGGCCCTCTCAGACTTTTGAGTGTGTGCCTCTCTCTCTCCATCTAACTGTACCCACTGTTTCAAGAGTCGACTCCCAGAACATCTTAATCTCAGCTTCTATGGTCTTTATCGAAAGCCACAAGGTGAGATTTTCCAGCCGCCCACCAGAGCAACTGAGAAGGGATTCCCCTGATACTGACAGGCCACTACGCCTCCCAGAATACCTTGCTTCTTACCTCTTCCATCTGCACTACGCATACTTGGTCTTCAGAGAAAGTCCCTAAGTTTTGCTGGAAACTCAACTTCTGTCCTCCGAGGTACTGCTGCAGAGAATGAGCAAAGACTCAAAAGGCTGAGCAGTTGCTCCCCTCCTGGACTTACATGAACACACGTGGCTCCCAGTATCATTTTTCTCAAATCCAACTTTTATTATCTGATGTTAATACTGTAATGTTTTTCATGGATTCATTTTACAGGTTTTTTTTAAATGGAAAGACAATTTTTTTTTTACAATAAAAGTTTTTAAAATTTACCAAAAAAAACCCATTATTGGTCATTATTGCAAAACTGCCCATTGAGAATACTGATATAAATGTTAATTTGTATTTATTTGTTCTTTCACCAAATTATCTTAAAATGATCTTGGTTATATTTAGATACATCTGGAATAAATTCAGGCATTATACAGGGCTTTGAGCTTTTATAAAAGGATACATTAAACCCTGCCTTTAATAAAACTATCATCTGGTCGAGTAGAGACACTTGTCAGTTGAAGTTCTTTTTTTTTTTTTTTTTTTGGAGACAGAGTCTTGCTTTTTTGCCCAGGCTAGAATGCAGTGAGGCAACCTCGGCTCACTGCAACTTCCACCTCTCGGGACCTGGTTCAAGCAATTCTCCTGCCTCAGCCTCCTGAGTAGCTGGGATTACAAGCACGCGCCACCATGCCCAGCTAATTTTTGTATTTTTACTAGAGATGGGGTTTCACAATGTTGGCCAGGCTGGCCTTGAACTCCTGACCTCATGATCAGCCCACCTTGGCCTCCCAAAGTGCTGGGATTACAGACCAGTTGAAGTTCTTCAGTGAGCTTGGAGGGAATGTCACAGTGTGTTCTGTTTGGAAATAAGTTGTACCCCGTCTGCCACTGTGGAAGGTGAAGGGGTAGATACCAGCTGCTGCCTGCCAGATGTATTTAAGAGACACTGATTTTCGAACAAGTGAGTGAATAAAAATGGAGGCTCAGTACTCATCCAAGTGTGGGGTAGTGATGCTGCTCAGATTCACTGCAGCATGTTCCAGGGAGGGTATCAAAGCCCAAATTGTTAGCTGTGCTTCCTGCCTAATGTTCCAGTGGAATTGCCACATGTTCTATTTTGCAAGCCCACTCCATCAGTGTCCTGGGAATTCTATGAGCCACCCCTATCATTCAAATACTTTTTTTTTTTTTGAGATGGAGTCTCGCTCTATCACCCAGGCTGGAGTGCATGACATGATCTTGGCTCACTGCAACCTCCGCCTCCCAGGTTCAAGCAATTCTCCTCCCTCAGTCTCTAGAGTAGCTGGGACTACAGGTGCATGCCAGCACGCCCAGCTAATTTCTGTATTTTTAGTAGAGACAGGGTTTCACCATATTGGCCAGACTGGTTTCAAACACCTGACCTCATAATTTTTTTCCTTAAAAGAGTCTGTTTTGATGCTTAATAACCAATACCCCCAACTTTTACAGACACAAAAACAAACATAATAGACTTATTATTCCTTGTTACGGGCACGTGATTAACAAACATTTACAATGTGGAAACACATGTCTTCTTGTTTTGGAAAATTTTTTAGAGTGGATTCTAGGTTTCATATATTCCTCTCTCTTCTTTTTCTGGATGCAGGGAGACACCAGGCTGGTGGCTATGCTAAAAGAGCCTCTCCTTATATCCCCAAGTCAAGCTTCAATTGAGTCTTTCTCAGGAAGTTGAAATTGCTAGAATTCCTGTTGCATCACAAGAGTTTCAGATCAATTTATGGTAAATACAGAAAGAGTAAGCCCCCAAAATGACAATCATTAGCTTTAGGTGGAAAAAAGCAAGTTAAGTACGAGGGAAAGCCAAATCATTTATACCATGTGGTAAGAGTGCTGGCAAGGTCATAGAAATAAATGCCAAATATTTATATAATCACATTTTAATGAAAACATTTCTGAAAAGAGACATGAGAGAAGTATTGTATGTGGTGAGTTTGGGGAGAGGAAGACATCTAAATTAATAATGAATGTCTAAAATAGAAAAAATGTATTAGTGTCACAAGTATGCTATTCAGAAAAGTGAACATAAATAAAATAATGAGTTAGCAGTTGTAAAATTTGTTGTCTTGAGGGAATGAAAATGAGGAAGGGCAAGGGACTACTATTTTTTGAAAAAAGAAAAAAACATACAGCTCTTTGACCCTTTGAACTATATGTACTTATAATATACAAAGAACACTGCATTGAGATAAAAGTTAAAATGTTTCATTGATTTGAGTATTTTCGGCATGTAATTCATCATGTTAATTATATTCTGTATAAATGTTTCCCCACCATTTCTTGACGGCAAATGAAACTAGTGATAGTGAAATACTGTGTTTTATTCATTCAAAACAACAGAATACAGTCATCAAGGAACATATTTCTATACTCTACAAGAACCAAAATTCCAAGAGTACATACCAATGCTGGAAAAAGTGTTCTAGACAGGTTGACCACATAACTTATTCTAACAGGGATAATAGAAAATAAACCAGAATTATCCCAGACATTTATTACCCACACTTCCAAATAGACCTTTTCTTCCAGCATCTTACAACATAGTTAGTGCTTTGAATCTGGGAAAATATATGTAAACCGACTTGGAGGATTTATAAAATTTCCTTATTCTAGAAGCTGTTTTTCTACCTACTGAATCACTAGAAATAAAGAAGCTTTTTAAAAAATAAACTTGTTTTTAGTTTTCAGGTAAATATTTTCAGAATTCAGAGACTTGGCTGGAAGAATTCTAATGAACAGATTAGTGAAAAATATGTACTCACTTATACAGAAGTTCAAGGGGAAGGTCAATGCTTTCTGCCATTATGTTTTAATAGTAAACTAATGATGATAAAATGATGTTACATGTTTAGATTGTCTTACATTTTTAAAAGATATTTTCTTATCACTATTTTGAAAAGAAACTTAACTTTGTACTCACAATTTAGCATCTCTGGTTACATTTTATAAACATCTTTATAATATCGTCAATCTTGCTGAAAATTCATACAGGCAGGACAAAATACAGTTCATCATTATAAACCAAGGAGAAGCATTTTGGTTACAGTGATCTCTAATTACAATGTGGACTCTCCCAATTTAGAAAACTACTGTCGGCCGGGCACGGTGGCTCACGCCAGTAATCCCAGCACTTTGGGAGGCCGAAGTGGGCAGATCATGATGTCAAGAGATCGAGACCATAGTGAAACCCCATCTCTACTAAGAAAATACAAAAATTAGCTGGGTGTGGTGGCATGTGCCTGTAGAACCAGCTATTAGGGAGGCTGAGGCAGGAGAAACACTTGAACCTGGGAGGAGGAGATTGAAGTGAGTCGAGATGGCGCCATTGCACTCCAGCCTGGCACCTGGTGACAGAGCGAGACTGTCTCAAAAAAAAAAAGAAAAGAAAAGAAAACTACTGTCATAAAGCTGTAATTTTTACTTAATACCATTCTATATAAACCAATATAACTTGGATGTTCACAATAAAAGAATGCCTACCAAAAGTATTTTTATTTGTCTTTTAAATTGAAAGCCCATATATTTTAAGTTTATATAGTATTTTAGTAATAAAACTTAAAACATAAATTGGAGTTTTTCCTAAAAATTATATCCTTACCCACCTGCCTTTCATTTTAAGCATGATTACAAGTAAATGAAATTTCTATTTTATTTTCTCAACATGTTATATGTAAAGTTCTTTAAAGTTTGAAGGTCTCACTTATAATATAGTTAATGCATAGTCATCATGGGTCAATAAGATGTGTTTGTTCCCTGACAAAACTGTGTATTCCACAATGATGCTTAACAAATCTACCTACCTTACTATCACAAAGTAATTTCCTTTAATTGATTACTTTAATGTAAATATTAATGGCATTCAAAATGTGTGTGTGTATATATATATACACATATATATACACATATATATATACACATATATATACACATTTATATATACACATATATATACATATATATGTGTATGTGTGTATATATACATATATATGTGTATGTGTGTGTATATTATATATGTGTATATATACATATATATACATATATATATACATATATGTGTGTGTATATATATACGTATATATATACATATATATATACATATATATATATATGTATATATATATGACTTAAGAAGCATTTTGCTTCCAAAGCAGCACCTTGCAAAAAATATCTATACTTAAAACATAATTTACTGCAATTCTGATCTTTTATTCTGTGGATCTGTTCTGATCTGTTTTCTTAGTAACAACCAGAATCGCAGGTGCAAAAGAGTAGATGGGAAGAAACATAGCAGGGTGAGTTCTGAAACTATCACGAATTGGGGATGACGTCAAAAAGATTACAATGAAAGTGCTTTGGCAAGTAAAGATGTCCAGAGAAAGACAATGAATGAACAGAATTTCATCAGTATTACTCCTGAGGGTATAACAGGAGCATCAGAGAAGGTCAGATAATTTTCAGGAGGACTTAGGATGGCTCCAAATTCCTGAAAAAATCCTGCACTCTGTAGAGGAAGAATATATAGAGAAGAAAGGACAGAGTAAATGGTTCTCATTGATACTTTGCATAAGAGACCAAAAACACAAAAATACCCACGGAAAAAGAGGCAAGTTCCAAATGTTCTGGAGGCTTTGCAACACTTCAGTGGTTTGCGACAAAAGTCTTCTATGAAGTTCCCAGGGGAAACCACCAGAACAATGGCATCTGACTACACTGTGCCTTCCACACCCAGTCATTATTTTCTCTCTTAAAATTGGGTTTATATTTCCCCATGCTACAACTGTAAAAATGTTTTCCTTCTCACATACACCAATCATTGAGAATTTGGTTTCCAGACGTTTCCAGAAAGTAATATTTTGGTTGTCTTTACCATTCAGAAAAGAAAATTTACCTTTTAATTGATGCTAAGCTTGCTTTACCATGCAAACCAATAAATTCACCCAT
The DNA here is from genome assembly GCA_028533165.1 of Leontopithecus rosalia. Lineage (NCBI taxonomy): Eukaryota > Metazoa > Chordata > Mammalia > Primates > Cebidae > Leontopithecus > Leontopithecus rosalia. The sequence continues at coordinate 99,588,439 of CM052661.1, forward strand.
TAAATTTTTGATTGATCTGACAGTAGAGTGGTTTCTTGTAAACTGCCTTTCAAGTTTGTTACACTAATATATTTGTGGAAACATTTCATGAATCCAGGTATAAAAGGATCTTTAAGCAAACATAATAAAAATGAGAGTTTACTCCTCTTGCATATACTTAAGTACAACTGGGAAATAGTCATTTTTATTTTTTCACTTCTGAAAATGTGTGGTTTATTTTTGTTAAAAACTCACAAATTTCCTAACTCACAGAAATGTGGGCATTTACCATTTCTGTAATTCACAAAATAATTGTACTATTTGGCATACATAGTGCTTAAGGCTAAAATCATAAGATAATCACTAGTCAGCTTAAAAGTGTAAATTACATTTTAGAATCTATCTAGGCAACAGGAGAATTTGAATTTGTTTCATTTAAGATTATCATGAAGTCCACAACAGTGATATTTAAATACAGCCTTCATAATGAATATTTTCTAGATGGTAGTCTTTAGAAATCTTTAGAGACAAATGATGAATCTTTTAGACACGAATGATCACTATATTTCATAATGACCATTGTGCTTTCAAGGTGACCATGACAGTTTTATTCAGTTTTGCAAATGCTTTTCGGTGTTTGCCTATAGCCAGAATTTAAACAAGATCAGGGATGGTGTCTAATTGCTTTGACTGTTGGTAAGGTCATTAGGGCTGTCTTTGTCCAAACTGTGAGGCAGAAGTTTCCCTTTGTATTTTTCTGCGGTTTGCTTCTGTTCTCCTGCTGCCTGTACCTTTCCAATTTCTTTTTTCCCTCTCAAATTTCTACCCTACCATCATATACCACCACTTCCAACTGTCGCTTTTTCTGTGTGGAAAAAAGTGACTCTTAGATATGGTGCTATTATATTCAAGTTTCACATAATCATTAAACAAATAATGCATAGGTGTCTGACCCTTTTGAGAGAACTTACATATTAAAAATAATTCTCAAAAGTAGAAAAAATAAAAAACAATGTCCAAAACATGAAGTTATTTATTATTGGACTATCTACTATGTTTGCTCCTAAGGTTAGACCTGGGATGGTGGCAAGAATTCTATATAGAATGGGAGATAAATATATAAGAGAATAGTAAGGGAAGAGATTGCCCTCTCACATTTATCTTCCTCTTGACTATTCATTTCTTCTATTGCCAGGTATTTTTCTGGACTATGCTGACAGAGCAGATTCTACAAGTTGGGAGAGAGATTCCCCACTTCCAGAATCCATCCCATATTTCACTTTTCAGTTAGTTAACCAAAAATGTCTTGGCTAATCACTGCAGTCAACACTTGTTGGTAAACTCCCCAGCTCTGAGAGTCTCCATCTCTCTTTTAACCTTGCTCTGAATTTCTCAGTACGGTGCTTTGACCCTGCTCTCAGCTCTAGAAGTAAACCCCTCATTGACTTAAGCCATTCTGTCCTTTCTGGTCATTATGCCTATTTGACAATTTAAAAGATAACCAAATTTGTTTGCTCTATTAGAGAAGCAAACTCTCTACCAGATAGGAACAAGATGTACAAATTGCCAAGAGTTGGCAGTCTTCTTGCCAACACAAGAGGAAAGCCTGCATGAGAGTGAGGCCAAGACCAAGGAAATGGATCCAACACTGTGGAAAGGGATTCAGAAGTCAGTTTATGCCCATACTTAATTACTTAATTATAGACACAACATTTAAGCCCTGGTAAATAGCTCCTGCCCAAAGCTTAATCTCCCCTGGATCATTCTGCTACATGATTCGGTAAGTTTCCTTTTATGTGTAAACAAGTTAGAGTCAGGTTTTCTGAAACACTTCTGTGAAAAATGTTTTTTAGGTAATATTTTTCCTACCAAATGAACTCAACTCAGTCAACTAATATCTAAGGTAGACAGACCCTGGGTTGTGGAAAGAAATTGCATAAAGATCCATGCATGAGTACATTGGAGTCATTATTAATGCACTCATGTCAAGAATAAGCTTAAACTCTAGTTTTTGGTCTACGAGAGAAGGTTGGGTAGTTGACATAAATATCCTCTCTTGCATCATCCACGGATTGACTGGTAGATTGATTGGTAGAGATGGGACTTGTAGAGTTGCTAGGTGCCTAGAAATACAAACAGCAGAGAGTGTCAATAATTCACTGCATTTCAACAACTAATGAAGACATTCAAAACATATCTCTCGTTAATACAGGCATGACATGGAACAAATTTCCATTATAATTAATTTGATAAAATATTATCCTCATTGTATTGAACTCTGTTAGAAATCGCATTCTTGAGTGAGATGCAACAGAAACCTAGCCTAGATTACTACTTACTGTATTGTGCTAAGAATTACCTGTTTCAATTGGGAGAGGGAATTCCCTCTCCAAAGGTTAAGCTATTTTGATAAGAACAATATTATCATTGTTACATGCAAATTTTAATATAGCATTTTGCCATACTATCAATTAATGTTTGTTGAATTAATGTCTTAATAAATATTTTCAAAGTACATAGTGTCTGAACATTAAAAAATAAGCAACTTAACATACAAAAATTAACAAAGTAAACTGACATTCACTTTCAGGATGATACTGTATAATCATTAATCTTCTCTACTGTAATCAAGTCACTTTGATCACATGTATGTGTGTAACAGAAAATATGCTGGTGTGAAAAAAAGAAACACAAGTTGAGAAAGAAAAGAGTAACTAGAGAAAGGTCTTTTGATGAGAAATTTATAATTTTAGATTGACCTTAGTGTTGTTGTTTTTCTTGAGTCAGAGTCTCACTCTGTTATCCAAGCTGGAGGGCAGTGGCATGATTTTGGCTCACTGCAACCTCCAGTTCCCAGGTACAAGCAATTCTCCTGCCTCAGCCTCCTAAGTAGCTGGGATTACAGGCATGTACAGTCATGCCCGGCTAATTTTTGTATTTTTAATAGAGACAGAGTTTCGCCATGTTGGCCAGGCTGGTCTCGAACTCCTGACCTCAGATGATCCACCCGCCTCAGCCTCCCAAACTACCGGGATTACAAGCGTGAGCCACCATGCCCGGCCAGACTTTAGTGTTTTTAAGAAGAAAGCAAAATGAAAATGCAAGTGCCATGCTTACTTATACAGGTTAACTTTTAAAAAAAGAGAATGAAATAGTTCCAATTTTTTTTTTGCTAGTCCAAACTACTAACTTTTTAATTATCCTTCAAAATATTTTTCCACAAAAGACTGAAGAAGTTGGATACCTAATATAGACAGTTGCAAAGCTCCTTTTCATTCCCCAAATTCACAACAATAAATGTGACTGCACTGGCATGAGTAGATAAAGTACTAAGGATGAAAAAGGGAATCCCAAAATTGTATATGACAGAGTACCAATTTGTTTGCTGAAGTGGCTGGTGAAACAAAGCAAGGTTTCTTGATTCTGTAGTTGGCACCAAGAAGCAATCTATGTTTTTTGCCAAGAACAAAAAAAAATTATTATTACAAAAGTAACTACTTAATAAAAAAAAAAGTTAAACTGGGCCGGGCATGGTGGCTCAAGCCTGTAATCCCAGCACTTTGGGAGGCCAAGGCAGGTGGATCACAAGGTCAAGAGATTGAGACCATCCTGGTCAACATGGTGAAACCCTGTCTCTACTAAAAAAATACAAAAATTAGCTGGGCATGGTGGCGTGTATCTGTAATCCCAGCTACTCAGGAGGCCGAGGCAGGAGAATTGTCTGAACCCAGGAGGCAGAGGTTGTGGTGAGCCAAGATGGCACCATTGCACTCTAGGCTGGGTAACAAGAACAAAACTCCGGCTCAAAAAAAGAAAAAGAAAAAAAAAGTTAAACTGATAAATTTTGAAGGTGTCTGATGAACACATGTTTGATTGTTAGAACATTTTTAGCACTTGGCTTTTGGCCATGTAGAATTCAATTGCACGGAATTAAAATGAAGAGAAATTTATATACTTTTGGATAGGATTTGAGGAAATTTTTGCCTTAGTTTGGGCTGCTATCACAAAATACTGTAGACCACGTTGCTTAAACAACAAATATTTATTCCTCACAGCTCTGGAGACTGGGAAATCCAAGATCAAGAAAATATCTTCCTAACTTGAGAAAAGAAAAAAGTCTGGTTTGCAGACAACTGTCTTCTCAGTATGCTCATGCTGCAAAGAACAGAAAGAGGAAGCAAGCTCTTCTGTCCTTATAAGGCGCTGATCCCAATGATGAGGATTCTACCCTCATGATCTAATTACATCCCCAAGTCTCTACCTCCTAATATCATCACACTGGGGGTTAGGACTTTAGCAGATGAATTTTGGAAAGGCACAAATGTTCAATCCATATAAACGGGTTTTTTTGTTTGTTTTGTGAAATTTCATAAACAGAATGCTATGTGTTAGCGAGATCTGAAGTACAGTGGGGATAATGTGCAGAAAAGCACATATCCCTCTTACCTGCAAACCCAGAAGTTTCTAGTCTGTTAGTTAAACAATAAGGGCAGGAGCAAGGCAGAATAAGGAAGAAACTTTTACAGCTCATCGAACTTCTGCAGCCCATAAGGAAATTAAAAAGTTCATTGGCTGGATAACCTAAGTATACATTAATTAATAACTTAACTTCAAAGATAATAATAATAATGAGTATCACGCAATATGTTCTTCTACATGCTTGCTACGTTTCTGGGTCTTTTATGCATTTTAACCATCACAATAACTTTATGACACAAAAATATTATGTCTTCTCCTAGATTGGATAGTGTCCTCTGCAAATTCCTCTTCAGAACCTCATAATGTGACCTCATATGAAAATAGGATCCTTGCAGATGTAATTAGTTAAGCTCAAACAATACTGTGCTGGAGAAGAGTGGTCCTTTAAGTCCAAGATGACTGGGGTCTTCATGAGAAAAGAAGGAAGGCAGAGACATACGCACAGGTGAGAACATCATGTGATGACAGAGGCAGAGATTAGAGAGATGTATCTACCAGTCAAGGATTGACAGAGCTGCTAGAAGCTGGACAGAAGCATGGGATGAATTCTCATCCCACAAAGAAACCAGTCCTGCTGATGCTGTTTTATACTTCAACCCTCTAGAATCATGGGAAAATAGATTTCTGTTGCTTAAAGTCACCCAGTTTTGGGAATTTGTCACAGCAGCCCCAGAAAAGGAAGAAAGATTTAGGGAAGGCATAGTGTTGATTGTTATTGGTAATTGCTCCTTTATTTATATTCACATCAAAAAACTTAGTCTCAGAGGGCAGTAAAAATAGAACAGTTCAGAAAATAACTTCCTCCAAATAGCTGATATTTAAATTGCAGGCAACTGCATAGTCAGGTTACAAAAAGGAAAATAAAATATAAGACTGCTAACTGCAAAAGAGACTGATTCTGCATTTGTAAATTACAAAAGAAAAAATGGCAAGTTCTGTATAAACTTACCTTCTTTGTTGTGTCCCAGGACTCTGTAAATAAATCTCTTCTCTCTCTCCTTCTCCTTCTCCTTCTGGAATGCATATTCAATAAAGGCTATAAAGATATGATATTCCAGCACTAAACCCTACACCTCACTGTACCCCTAGCCCACACCCACTTTCTAATACATTAAAGTAGCTTTATGCACATTTATCCAAAACTCTGTTAACCCACACTTCTTTTCCCTGTCCTCTCCATAGTGCTCCCAGATGGTGAGGGCAACTAAATGGATATCTAACCACTGTGCATTAGTAATGAATCTCAGTGATTTTACTAAGAATGATTTATAGTGAGTTACTACATCAGTGGCCTTCTCCAAATAACCTCAGATTTAAGACATTTTCCACAATTAAAATTTATTTTAAATGCCAACAGTGTAACTTCTTAAATGACAATAATATAATGAAGCTTTTGGTTTTTTTTTGAGACGGAGTTTTGCTCTTGTTATCCAGGCTGGAGTGCAATGGCGCAATCTCGGCTCACCGCAACCTCTGCCTCCTGGGTTCAGGCAATTCTCCTGCCTCAGTCTCCTGAGTAGCTGGGATTACAGGCACGCACCACCATGCCCAGCTAATTTTTTTGTATTTTTAGTAGAGATGGGGTTTCACCATGTTGACCAGGATGGTCTGATCTCTTGACCTCATAATCCACCCGACTCGGCCTCCCAAAGTGATGGGATTACAGGTGTAAGCCACCGCGCCCGGCCTATAATGAAGCTTTATAAAAGTTTCTGGGTGTTATTCTAAATCACTTGTATGGATTATTTTATTAAATCACTTATATAGATCCTTTTATTAAGACTCATCAAAAGTTTATGTTTAACAGGTTTAGAAACTAGGGTGTGAAGAGGAAGAGTAATTTGCTCCAAATCACATGATTAGTTAGTGGTAGTATTGGAGTTTAAATCCATCGCCCTCCCTCTTGACTGTTAAACTCTACAACTTCTGAAATCACTTCACTGTAGCTGAACGGACCATCTGCAACCACAGGATTCAATAAACTCTCCATGGTTCCAATAAAATAAAAAATTAGTTCAATCATTGTGAAGACAGTGTGGTGATTCCTCAAAGACCTAGAGACAGAAACACCATTCGCCCCCACCAATCCCATTACTGGGTATATGCCCAAAGGAATATAAATCATTCTATTATAAGACACATGCATGTATATGTTCATTGCATCACTATTCATGATAGCAAGACATGGAATCAACCTAAATATTCATCAATGATAAACTGGATAAAGAAAATGTGATAAACATATACCACAGAATACTATGCAGCCATAAAAAGAAAAGAGATCATGTCCTTTGCAGGGACATGGATAGAGCTGGAGGCCATTGTCCTCGGCAAACCAATGCAGGAACAGAAAACCACATGTTCTCACCTGTAAGTGGAAGCTAAATGATGAGAACACATGGGCACATCGAGGGGAAAAACACACATGGGGGCCAACTGAAGGGCAGAGCATGGGAGGGATGAGAGGATCAGAAAAAAATAACTATTGGGTACGAGGTTTAATACCTGGGTGATGACATAATCTGTACAACAAATCCCATGACACATATGAACCTATGTAACTAACCTGCACATCCTGCACATGTATCCCTGAACTTAAAATAAATGTTAAGAAAATAAAAATGAAAATAAAAAAGTAAAGAGAGTAAACATATCACAGTTAGATTTATGTTGACCAGCTATTCCGGTTTGCCTGGGACTAAGGAGTTTCCCAGGATGAGAGATTTCAGTGCTGAAACGGGGAAACAAAGCTTCCTATTCGTTGTTAATGCCAATGTTCACAATGAATATAAAATAAGTATCTAAGATTTTTCTCCCTAAATATTAAATTACTTTGCACACGCAGGTGTACGTCTATAGAACATATTTTGGCACTTTCTGTTTGTTTGTTTGGTTTTGAGAGAGAGTCTCACTCTTATCACCCAAGCTGGAATGCAGTGGTGCAATCTCGGCTCACTGCAAGCTCCACCTCCCGGGTTCAAGCGATTCTCCTGTGTCAGCCTCCTGAGTAGCTGAGACTGCAGAAGCCTGCCATCACGCCCAGCTAATTTTTCTATTTTTAGTAGAAACGAGGTTTCACCATGTTGGCCAGGCTGGTCTCAAACTCCTGACCTCAAATGATCCACCTACCTCAGCTTCCCAAAGTGCTGGGATCACAGGCGTGTGCCACTGCGCCTGGCCGTATTTTGGCTCCTTTCACACTTGCCAGTGAGAGGCCCTTTCCCTAGCCATGGTCACTTACTCGTGTTACTGTTGCTAACTCTGCATGAAAAGAGCCAACCAGTAGCAGAGAGGCTGCTGCCAATTCCTCCAACACACAGGTGACAAGGCACTGAGTACCTGTGCTGGAGGGACCAGCAGGAGCTTCTCTGCTGCAGAATTCACTTTTGTTCAGGGACAGTCTGATTTATATTGGCTTCTATCCAAGTCAATACATCTGACGCTGCAGGATTATTTTAAACAGTTGGTAATACAGAGTTCAGAAGGTCATTGTTAGAGCCCTTGGGTCAGCTTTCAAAGCATTTCCATTTGAAGTAACCACCACAAACTGATACTTGTGGCAAGGCAGAAAGAACAATCGCCTTTTCCCTTGTGGTGTGCGTCCATGATTACAAATTCAAGTCTACTAATCTCCTTTTATCACATTTAACCAAGTGGGACGATATATTCTACCATTCAATTTAGCTATTCATGCAAAAGTGATGCATTTTCATGAAGCAAAATCTATCCTGTCCAACATCTGTGACCCTGTGGAGGTTTGTTGCCACTCGCTGTCTCTTAGCCCCATTGCCCGGTTCCTGTGTGCTCCCTCCACCGTCTCTGCCCGTAGGATGTTTCCCATTGCCAAGGTGAAGCAGTAGAGGAGTCTGTGGTGCCACTCACACCTTGGTTTCTTACTTCCATTTGCTAATTTCTGGTCAGGGAAAGACTTAAAGGCAGTCTGTGATGGGGAAAAGGTAAAACGACCTGATGTCATATTTCAGTTTAATTCGACAATATTTATTCAGTATTCATTATTTGGATAGAATAGTGCTAAATGCTATGAAATACTAAAAATCTGAATAAAACACAAACTCTGCCATTATGAATACAAAGAATAACAAGCATGAAAGTGATTAAATTACAAAGCAGGATGTGAGGAGTAGCGGAGAAGTACACAATGATTCCAGATGGTGACATCACGTCTATTTGCAGGGACAGAGAACAGTGCAGAGCTCACAGAGGGGACAGGTGTCTCACACCTTGAATGATACACAGGAATGCAGCCAAATGTGGAGAAACAGCATTTTGGTAGCAAACCAGATGGGGAGAGCCTTGGGTGTGCTGCAGTTTTCACAAAATTTATCAGCACCAGGGAGAATACATTAAGTAGAAAGCAGGAATAAAAATTAGGCTTCAGTCAGAATGTAGGGCAACTTCAATGACAGGTTAATGAGTTTCAACATTATTCTGGTAGATAATCAAAGATATTGAACAAGATGATGACATGCCAACCCAGCTTTCAGAAGAAGAACCAGGGAAACTGGATGGGTTAGAGAAAAAAACTATGGCTGAGAGCAGGTTGGAGAATTACCAAAAACGGGAGCAGTGATGACAGCTGCCAAAGAGCCAGAGGTCAAGGTCAAGGATGAAGAGACAAGATGGAGAGACCTACTGGAAATTCTATTAACAAGGCATGTGTGTGTGTGTGCGTGTGTGTGCATGCATGTATGTGTGCGTGTGCACATGCGTGTTTGTGTGCGTGTCAGTATGGTGTATTTGGTAATATTACTGAAGAGAAGAGCAGAGATGGACATACTTACCCAGCAAACATACATTGTCTATGATATGCCAGACATGCGAAATATAGACATCAAAACTGTGGTCCCTTCCTCCCTTAAGAAGATAACACTTCAGTTGTAATACACTATAAGGAATAATTTCAACCTGCTATGATTACAGCAAAGATATGTAAATAATACCAACACAAGTGAGTTGATAAGTACAGCAGAGCTGGAAGGTGAAGAAAAACCTTGACCAAGCATATCCTAGAAAATTCCCAACTGTGCCACAAGACAGTAAAAGATTTTTTTTAATTTTCAATTTTTGAAATTGACAGGGTCTTGCTATGTTGCCTAGGATGGACTTGAACTCTTGGGCTCACGCAATCCTCCAGCCTCAACCCCCTGAGTAGCTGAAACTTCAGGCACATATATCTGTGACCAGCCAATAAAACACAAAAAAATTAGTATAAGCCAATGGCTTCCTGCTATCTCTAAGGCAGCACCCTCCAACTCCTTCTTCTTAGTAATTTTTAAGCATCTAGATTGCTTGGTTCCAAGAATATACATTGGAAATTATGCTGTTTGCTTATTAGGATGTGAGCTTCATTATGTCTTGTTCACTGCTATGCACAATAAATATTTGATGAATGAATAAATGAAGGCTTTATCACTGTTAAACCTTGCTCTTCCCTTCTCAGAATCTGTATCCATCTCACGCTGTGTCATCCATGCATACACACACCATCCCCTCACGGACAGCTTTTTCCTCGGAGGAGGAGAAAGACAGGGCAGGATACAGAGCAGAGGCATCACGCAGAATATAAAAGGGCCAGACCAGCAGCTTCTACTAATTCTTAAATGAACTATTCCAGCTTTCTCTGTAACATTACCTCAGCTATGTCTCCTCCTTTGTGTTAGAACGGTACTCTCAAAAATATAAGTGTGAATGCTGAGACAGCTTGACAAATTATTGGGTTATTAATAGAGAACCTCTAACATCAGAATTACTCATGCTGAACAAGATTCAGGATAAGCTGCTCTACTCACCGGTTAAGGAAAATGACAATGATGGTGGTAATTGAGATAACAAACAACAACAGTAAAACTGTCCCTCCGGCCACATAGGGAATATATTGGTTACCGGTTTTACCTAGGAGAAAAAAAAATGTAGGAATTAGGAATTCAACCAAAAGCAGTAAAAAGTAAGGCAGGAAAATAAGGAAAAGATACATTAAATATTGAGTAACAAAAACAAAGACCCCAACAAAAATCACAATAAGCTACAGGAAAAAGAGTTTTTGTTTTAGAGTCTCCTAAATGTTTCTGACTCGTAATAGATTTTTATTTGTTTCTCAGTTAAGCTGGGTTTTACACCTTAAGAAGAACAAAAGTATAAAGAGCATGCATTTGCCAAAGACCTCATTCGAATAAGCTGTCGATCATTTATACAAAATCTTTTTTAGAACAAAATAACTATTAAAATAGTAAATAGGCCGGGCATAGTGGCTGAAGCTTGTAATTCCAGCACTTTAGGAGGTTTGGGCAGGTGGATCACTTGAGACCAGGAGTTCGAGACCAGCATGGGCAACATGGTAAACCCCTGTCTCTACTAAAAATACAAAAATTATCCCAGCGTGGTGGCACATGCCTGTAATCCCAGCTACTCAGTAGGCTGAAGCACAATACTCATTTGAACCCAGGAGGCAGAGGTGACAGTGAGCTGAGATCATGCCACTGCACTCTAGCCTGGGCAACAGAGAGAGACTCTGTCTAAAAAAAAAAAATAGTAAATAAACAAAGATTATCTTTTATGTCTGATGTAAGTAAATACATTCAACATACAACAGAATTTAACTTCAATGTTTAGAATTTTTTTTTAAAAAGATATTTTTGTATTCAATTTGGTAATGATTTAAAAAATCAGAAAAGGCCGGGCCTTTAATTTCTCAAGAAATTAAAAATAGGCCAGGTGCAGTGGCTCAAGCCTGTAATCCCAGGACTTTGGGAGGCCGAGGCAGGTGGATCACGAGGTCAAGAGATCAAGACCGTCCTGGTCAACATGATGAAACCCCGTCTCTACTAAAAATACAAAAAATTAGCTGGGTATGGTGGTGCATGCCTGTAATCCCAGCTACTCAGGAGGCTGAGGCAGGAGAATTGCTTGAACCCAGGAGGCAGAGGTTGTGGTGAGCCGAGATCACGCCATTGCACTCCAGCCTGGGTAACAAGAGCAAAACTCCATCTCAAAAAGAAAAAATCAGAAAAAAAAATGTTACTCCAACACAATGTCTGAACATTTATCATGGTCCAGTAATCTGAAATCCTCATCCTAAATAATTCACAATTTATCTGATTAACTCCAGCAAATTCCTTACTGCATAAGTGTCTCTTCATTTGACAACTGATGGCAATAACCGTAGCCCTAATTATGTCACAAAATTGTGCTGAGACTCTGATGACTCCATTTTCAAAAGAATAATCAACTACCATTAGAGAAACGTCCCCTCTGGAGTGTGAGCTTAGTGACATCAGAGAACATTTTATCCCTTTGTAAAAAAAATTGTTGTTAATTAAACTTTAAGTTCTGGGATACAGTGCAGATTTGTCACATAGGTATACATGTGCCATGATGGTTTGCTGCACCCATCAACCCAACATCGACAATAGGTATTTCTCCTAGTGCTATCCCTGCCCTTGGCCCTCACCCCCAACAGGCCACAGTGTGTGATGTTCCCCTCCCTGTGTCCATGTGTTTTCATTGTTCAACTCCCACTTACCAGTGATAATATGCAGTGTTTTGTTTTCTGTTCCTGTGTTAGTTTGCTGGGAATGATGTTTCTGGCTTCATCCATGTCCCTGCAAAGGACATGAACTCATCCTTTTTTATGGTGACACAGTATTCTACAGTGTACATGTACATTTTCTTTATCCAGTCTTTCACTGATGGGTATTTGGGTTGATTCCAAGTCTTTGCTATTGTGAATAGTGCTGCAATAAACATATGTCTGCATGTGTCTTTATATTTGAATGACTTATAAACCTTTGTGTATATACCCAGTAATGGGATTGCTGGATCAAATGGCATTTCTAGTTCAATATCCTTGAGGAATCGCCATACTGTCTTCCATAGTGGATGAACTAAGTTATATTCCCACCAACAGTGTAAAAGTGTTCCTATTTCTCCACATCCTCTCCAGCATCTGTTGTTTCCTAACTTTTTAATGATCACCATTCTAACTGGCATGAGATGGTATCTCATTGTGGTTTTGATTTGCATTTCTCGAATGACTAAGGATGATGAGCTTTTTCTCACATATTTGTTGCCCACATAAATGTCTTCTTTTGAGAAGTGTCTGTTCGTATCCTTTGCTCACTTTTTTATGGGGTTGCTTGTTCTTTTCTTGTAAATCTGTTTCAGTTCCTTGTGGATTCTGGATATTAACCCTTTGTCAGATGGATAGATTTAAAACTTTTCTCCCATTCTGTAGGTTGCCTGTTAACTCTGATGATAGCTTCTTTTGCTGTGCAGAAGCTCTTTAATTGGGTCCCATTTGTCAATTTTGGCCTTTGTTGCCAGTGCTTTTGGTGTTTTAGTCATGAAGTCTTTGCCCATGCTTATTTCCTGAATGGTAGTGCCTAGGTTTTCTTCTAGAGTTTTTATGGTTTTCGATCTTACATGTAAGTCTTTAATCCATCTTAACTTTCGTTTAAGGTGTAAGAAAGGGGTCCAGTTTCAGTTTTCTGCATATGGCTAGCCAGTTTTCTTAACATCATTTATTAAATAGGGAATCCTTTCCCCATTGCTTGTTTTTTTCAGGTTTGTCAAAGATCAGATGCTTGCAGGTATGTGGCGTTATTTCTGAAGCTTCTGCTACTTCCACTGGTCTATATATCTGCTTTGGTTATTGTAGCCTTGTAATATAGTTTGAAGTCAGGTAGCAGGATGCCTCCAGCTTTGTTCTTTTTGCTTAGGATTGTCTTGGCTATACCTACCTCTTTTTGGTTCCATATGAAAGTTAAAAGTTTTTTTTTTTAATTCTGTGAAGGAAGACAATGGTTGCTTGATGGGAATAGCATTGGATCTATAAATTACTTTGGCAGTATAGCTATTTTCACGAAATTTATTCTTCCTATCCATGAGCATAGAATGTTTCTTTAGTTGTTTGTGTCCTCTCTTATTTCCTTAAACAGTGGTTTGTAGTTCTCCTTGAAGAGGTCCTTCACATCCCTTGTGACTTGTACTCCTAGATATCTTATTCTCTTTGCAGAAATTGTGAATGGGAGTTCACCCATTATTTGGCTCTCTATTATTGGTGTATAGAAATGCTTGTGATTTTTGCACACTGATTTTGTATCTTGACACTTTGCTGAAGTTACTTATCAGCTTGTGGAGATTTGGGGCTGAGACAATGGGGTTTTCTAAATACACAATCATGTCATCTGCAAGACAGAGACAATTTGAGACAAGTTGACTTCCTGTCTTCCTATTTGAATACCTTTAATTTTTTTCACTTGCCTGATTGCCCTGGCCAGAACTTCCAATACTATGTTGAACAGGAGTGGCAAGAGAGGGCATCCTTGTCTTGTGCTGGTTTTCAAAGTGAATGCTTCCAGCTTTTGCCCATTCAGTATGATATTGGCTATGGGTTTGTCATAAATGGTGCTTATTATTTTAAGATATGTTCCATCACTATCTAGTTTATTGAGAGCTTTTAGTATAAAGGGATGTTGAATTTTATCGAATGCCTTTTCTGCATCTATTGAGATAATCATGTGGTTTTGTCATTGGTTCTCTTTATGTGATAGATTATGTTTATTGATTTGTGTATGCTGAACCAATCTTGCATCCCATGGATGAAGCTGACAACATGGTGGATAAGCTTTTTGATGTGTTGCATGATTCAGTTTGCTAGTTACTGAGGACTTTCACATTAATGTTCATCAGGGATACTGACCTGAAACCTTCTTTGTTTCATTGTGTTTCTACCAGGTTTTGGTGTCAGGATGATGCTGGTCTCATAAAATATCTTAGGGAGAAGTCTCCCTTTTTCTATTGTTTGGAAGAGTTTCAGAAGTAATGCTACCAGCTCCTCTTTGTACTTCTCGTAGAATTCAGTTGTGAATTAGTCTAGTCCTGGGCATTTTTTTTTCTGGTTCATAGGCTATTAATTACTGCCTTAATTTCAGAACTTGTTATTGGTCTATTCAGGGATTCAACCTCTTCCTCATTTAGTCTTGGGAGGGTGTATGTGTCCAGCAATTTATCCATTTCTTCTAGATTTTCTCCTTTATTTGCATAGAGGTGTTTACAGTATTCTCTGATGGTAGTTTGTATTTCTGTGCAATCAGTAGTGATCTCCCTTAAATCATTTTTTACTGTAATTCTTCTCTCTTTTCTTCTTTATTAGTATGGCTAGTGGTCTATTTTGTTAATCTTTTCAAAAAATTGGCTCCTGGATTCACTGATTTTTTGAAGGGTTTTTTGTGCCTCTATCTCCTTTAGTTCTGCTCTGATCTTAGTTATTTCTTATCTTCTGCTAGCTTTTGAATTTTTTGCTCCTGCTTCTCTGGTTCTTTTAATTGTGATGTTAGGGTATTGATTTTAGATCTTTCCTACTTTCTCCTGTGGGCATTTAGTGCTATAAATTTCCCTCTAAACACTGCTTTAGTTGTGTCCCAGAGATTCTGGTACATAGTATCTTTGTTCTCATTAGTTTCAAATAATTTATTTATTTCTGCCTTAATTTCATTATTTACCCAGTAGTCATGTAGGAGCAGGTTATTCAGTTTCCATGTAGTTGTGCAGTTTTGAGTTTCTTAATCCTGAGTTCTAGTTTGGTTGCACCGTGGTCTGTGAGACTGTTAGTTATGATTTCCATTCTCTTGCATTTGCTGAGGAATGTTTTACTTCCAATTATGTGGTCAATTTTAAAACAAGTGCAATGTGGTGCTGAGAAGAATGTATATTCTGTTGATTTGGGGTGGTGAGTTCTGTAGATGTCTCTTAGGTCTGCTTGGTCCAGAGCTGAGTTCAGGTCTTGAATATCCTTGTTAACTTTCTGTCTCATTGATCTAATATTGTCAGTGGTGTGTGAAAGTCTCGCACAATTATTATACTAGAATTGTGTAGGAGTCTAGGTCTCCTTGTAGGTCTCTAAGAACTTGCTTTATGAATCTAGGTGCTCCTGTATTGACTACATGTATATTTAGGATACTTAGCTCTTCTTGTTGCATTGACCCCTTTACTATTATGTAATGCTCTTGTCTCTTTTGATGTTTGTCGGTTTAAAGTCTGTTTTATCAGACTAAAATTTCAACCCTTCCTTTTTTTTTTACTTTCCATTTGCTTGGTAAATCTGCCTCCATCCCTTTATTTTGAGCCTATCTGTGTTTTTGCATATGAGATGGGTCTCCTAATACAGCACACAGATGGGTCTTGACTCTTTGTCCAATTTTTTAGTCTGTGTCTTTTAATTGGGGCATTTAGCCCGTTTACATTTAAGGTTAATTTATTGTTATGTATAAATTTGATTCTATCATTATGATGCTAACTGGTTATTTTTCCCATTAGTTGATGCAGCTTTTTCATAGTGTTGATGGTCTTTACAATTTGTTACGTTTTTGAAGTGACTGGTACCAGTTTTTCCTTTCCATATTTAGTGCTTCCTTCAGGAGCTCTTATAAGACAGGCCTGGTGGTGACAAAATCTTTCAGCATTTTGCTTGTCTAAAGGATTTTATTTCTTCTTCACTTATGTAGCTTAGCTTGGCTGGATATGAAATTCTGGGTTGGAAATTCTTTTCTTTTAGAATGTTGAATATTGTCCCACACTCTCTTCTGGCCTGTAGGGTTTCTGCAGCGAGATCTGCCCAAGTCCCCCTCAAACATTTTATGTTTTTGCTACATCCTCTTGCACACAACACACCTCATAGCCCCCAACCCAGAGCACACTGTGAACACTTCCCACAGAGAAGAACCCCATCAATAACTGCTGCTGAGAATGGGATTGAATCGAAACCCAGTAGTTGTCTTAGTTGCCATTTCTCTTCAGGACAGTGAACCTGCCAATGACCCCACCATTAAAATGGGGCCAGGCTCTGAAAGAGCAGCACAGTTTCCCTTCCTCCTGAAATCAAAGCTTGAGTGTTTGTACTGTGACACCCAGGCTGTCTGGAAACCTACTGCAACCTGAAAACCATGCCTTTCAGCCACTTCTTCCCCATCTTTTCCTCAGATAATTTATTCTCTCTTTATCCACTGTTTAGCTGCATATTTTTTCATAAGATCTCAAAGTGTAGACCCATTCATTCATTTACAAACTTTACTGCAATGGGAAACTAAGACAAATAAACAAACGTTTTATTTTTAAACTTTTTAAACCTAGATTCCACAAATAAGTGAGGTCATGCAGGATTTTTTCTTTTTGTGTCTGACTTATTTCACTTAGCATAATGTCCTTGAGGTTTATCCACCTTGTCACATGTGACAGGATTTCCTTCTTTTTTTAAGGGTTGATAATACTCCGTTGCGTATATGTACCACATTTTCTTTATCCATTCATCTGTTGATGGACACCTAGGTTGTATCCACATCTTGACTATTGTGGACAATGATGTGATACATACATGGTGCAGATATTTCTTCAAGATTCTGATTTCATTTCTTCTGTATATATACCCATCATAAGGATTACTGGTTCATATGATAGTTTTATTTTTAATTTCTTTTTTTTTTGTTTTGTTTTGGAGATGGAGTTTCGCTCGTCACCCAGGCTGGAGTGCAATGGTGCAATCTTGGCTCACTGCAAGCCCCACCTCCCAGGTTCAAGCAATTCTCCTTCCTCAGTCTCCAAGTAGCTGCAATTACAGTGTCTGTCTGCCACCATGCTCAGCTAATTTTTGTATTTTTAGTAGAGATGAGGTTTTGCCGTGTTGGCCAGGCTGGTTTCAAACCCCTGGCCTCAGGTGATCCACCCTCCTTGGCCTCCCAAAATGCTGGAATTACAGGGGTGAGCCACTGCACCTGGCCTATTTTTAATTTCTTGAGAAATTCCATTCTATACGAATAATGGCCGTACCCATTTAGATTTCTACCAACAGTGTACAAGGATTCCCTTTTCTCCACATCCTCACCAACACTTGCCATCCCTCATCTTTATGGTAACAGCCATTCTAATAGGTCTTGAGGTGAGAGCTCACTGTGGTTTTGATTTGCATTTCCCTGATAACTAGTACTATTGAGCACCTTTCCATATACCTATTGGCTGGTGTTATGTCTTCTTTGGGAAAATGTCAAATTTTGTCCACTGTTTAACTGGGTTGTTCTTTTGCTATGAAATTCTGCCATTTGTGGCAGCATGGATGAATCTGGAGGACATTATGCTAAGTGAAATAAGCCAGACATAGAAAGACAAATACTGTACAATCTCACCTGTATGTGGAATCTAAAAAACTTGAACTTACAGAAGCAGGGAATAGAACAGTGGTTGGAAGGACCTGGGAGTGCAGAAAAAAGGGAGACGTTGGTTAAAGAATACCAAGTTTTGGTTATAAGATAAATAAGTTCTGGGAACCTACTATACAGTATGGATGGTGATAGGTGAGTTAATT
Organism: Leontopithecus rosalia; assembly: GCA_028533165.1. NCBI lineage: Eukaryota > Metazoa > Chordata > Mammalia > Primates > Cebidae > Leontopithecus > Leontopithecus rosalia. Next base: position 99,606,269 of record CM052661.1, read on the forward strand.
AATTTGATTGTGGTAATTATTGCACCTTGTTTACATACATCAAATCATCACGTTGCATTGCCTGAATATATTCTATCTTTATTTGACAGTTAATTATTTTTTTAGAAAAAATTTGTTTTCTTTGGGTGTTTTCGTATTTTCCAAATTTTCTAGATGATGTGTTACTTTTGTAATCAGGAAAATACAGTACAAAAAAATTAAAGTCTGCATGCTTAAAACAGAATATTCTATGCAATCTTTGTGGCTAAAGTACTGGTTGTAGAAATCTTTTTTAAAAATAGACTCAGAATACTTAACAATTAAGATGGCTTTCTTTATTAAGGTCTAATTTATATGACTTTAACAGTATAATCCACTTCAAAGTACAAACACTTGTATCACATTGCCCAATTATGAATCTAAACTTCAGATGCATTCTTTCATATGAAATGTGTTACCTATTTGTAACCTCTTTTTAGGAATGTTTGACCATGGATCGGATCCATTCATTTATTCAGTCTTTAACACAAAGTATTTCAAGGTATACTGTATGTCTGTTACTATAGACAAAGTGGTAGTAAAGACAAATTTGACACTTGTGTAGAAAAACACTCTCTCAAATTGTGTTTCTCCTCTGCTCTCACACTACCACAACAATTGTCAATACAGACTTCCGTGACCAAAGGTGTAGGTGATTTTCCCACACGCCAAGCAACAGACACCAGTTGAGTGTCCACCAATTCAATTCCAACACTATCTACCTGAGGATAGTATCAGATTGCCCAGGCTGGGGCTCAGTCCCAAAGACATCCCTTCCCCCATTGCCAACCCACTCTTCAAACACCAACTGCAAGTCCTAGCCTCTAGAACCTCTGACTGAAGGGCATCAAGTTGGGGTTCCCATGACCTTTCTTCAGGTTTAATCTGGTGGAGTGGCCCACAGAACTCAAGAAAATACATTTGTCAGTTTATTATCAAGGATATTTCAAGACATACAGATGAAGAGCTGCATAGGGTGAGGTAGGTGTAAAGGGGCACAGAGCTCCCATGCCCTCCCTGTCCACGCCACCCTCCAGGGGCCTCCATGTGTTCAGTTATCCAGAAGCTCTCCAAACCCCATCCTTCCAGGTTTTTATGGAGGCTTCATTGCATGGGCATGATTGACAACCCCATAGAAATGGGATTGGACAAAAAGCATATCATCTAAACCCAGCAAGAGCTGTCTATTCAGACTTTTCTTGCCCTCTCTGTGTAGCAGGCTCCCCTCTAGGTATGGGGTGGGATCCTCTCTGGAATGAGGGTCTCTTGACTCATATTCAGCTTAGCCTCTTACTTTGGACAGGAGAAAGGACAGGAGAAGGTCGGAGAGAGAGCTTCCATTTCCTGAAGTCTAAAGTGCTCTGACATTATAACAAGGACCCTGGGAGTTTGGAGCCAGGACCTGTAATGAAAACCTATATATCTGCAAATCCTAATACCACAGTACCTGATCTAGCTGAACATACATTGTTTTTGAAAAGTCCTAGATAATTTAAAAACAATTAAGGAAACATGATTTTTTTCTTAAGAAATAAAGGTGAAAGCAAGCACAGGGGTCAGGTAGAAATTCAATCCAGAGACACTTCACTGTAAAGGGGCCCAGCCTGTAGCCAACATGGCTTCTCACTCCATTCGCTGCCCTGCCTGCAGCTTCCACATGAACGAACCCAGCTTAGAACAAGGCTGGGTAACCTTGCACCTTGCTGAGCCCTGGATGACTGGGCAAAATAAAAAAGAAAAGCAAATGGGTGTGGATGCTTTGGAAGTTAATCAATAGTTCATAACACTGACTGTTTTCTTTAAGTTTTGCTAATAGATCTCAGGTTGAGTCATGTCAGCCCTTAAACCCTTCTCTTTAAAAAAGAGGAATTATTTCCAGAAGCCACTTTTTTGCTGACTTTTTTCATTTATATCCCAATGCTGTGTTGATTCATAGGAGGACAAAAAGTGTCTTGAACCATAAGGCCATTATTTTTCCTTCCATCACAAGAGATAAATACAGTTAAAACAATTTAAAGCAAGGCAGTGAAATATATAAATGAGTGATTTACTCCAGGACTGCGACCCTCTAGGCTAAGTTTCTGCCAATGACAAGTATTTATGGCTGAGTTATAAACTCTTAGAAAAGGCTCATGATAGAAATATTGTCAGTCCCTTCCCTCAGAGTTCCACAGGCAAGAGCAGCCATTCATGCCTATAGTTTATCCTCTATTAGGATTGGGGTGGAGTCAGGGAGTGAAGAAACCAAGTACCTTAGAACCTAAATAACTGGACCAAAGAACATGCCAGGGAGAACCCACAGATCCTGACTCTCTAATGTCCAGCATTAGGCTGGAAAATGCAAATTAAAACCACAACGAGATATCACCTCACACCTGTTGAAAGATGAAAGATAATGAGTGGTTTCCCCCTCATCATGGTGTATGTGGGTGACTCCATTTCTCACCACGTCTTCTCATAAGACTTTCAGGAACAAGCAATTCCTGCCCAGGAAACGAAAGCAAAATCATCCCAATCCCCAGTGGATTCAGATAAAAGCTGGAAATAAAATCAGATACAACTCCGAAATGGAGACGATGAAGAACCACCAAGCTGGGTTTACAAGGAACTGCAGATGAGATGGCACACACTGATGCTGCGTCAAGGTCACAGGCATCTCAGCATATTGAGCTGCTAATGTCACCACTATCTGGACATTCAAACGTGATTTATTGGGAATATGTTTTCACTCTGTTTATATGCTCTGCACTGGTAGATAGGTTCAGTAATAAATACATGAGAATTCGTGTTTCAGAAAAAGAAAGAAGAAAGGAAAGAAAGGAAGAAATAGGAAGGAAGGAGGGAAGGAGGGAGGGAGGAAGGAAACAAAGTATTGGCAAGGATGTGGAGGAAGCAGAAAAACAGAATCCTCACACACTGCTGAAAGACAAATACTACATAAAGTCACTTAAATATAGAACCTAAAACAGTTAATATCTCAGAAGTAGAAAGTAGAATGATGGTAACCAGAGGTACAGGAGGATGGGGAGGGAGATAGTGGGAGTTGTTGGTCAAAAAGTATAAAAATTTCAGATATGCAAAGTGAATACGTTTTGAGGTTTTGTTTGTTTGTTTGTTTGTTTTGAGACAGAGTCTCGCTCTGTCACCCAGGCTGGAGGGCAGTGGCATGATATTGGCTCACTGCAACCTTCACTTCCTGGGTTTAAACGATTCTCCTGCCTCAGTCTCCCAAGTAGCTGGGACTACAGGTGCATACCACCACACCCAGCTGATTTTTATATTTTAGTAAAGACAGGATTACACCCTGTTGGCCAGGTTGGTCTCAAACTCCTGACCTCAAGTGATCCACCCGCCTTAGTCTCCCAAAGTGCTGGGATTACAGGCATGAGCCACCACGCTCAGCCATGTTTTAAGATTTATCATACAGCAGAGTGACTATAGTCAATAATAATGTATACTTCAAAATAACATAGTAAATTTCAAATGCCTCACCTTAGAAATTACAGGTAAATGAGGTGATAGATATGTTAATTGCCTTGATTTAATCACCCCACATAGTATACATATATCAAAGTATCACATTGTACCCCCAAAATACACACAAATATTATTTGTCAACTAAAAATACTGATTTAATTTTTTTAGGTAAAAAACTGAAATATTGGGACTCATTTTACGTGCAGATGGACCACACAGTGAGTTCACGCAGAGCAGATGTTGCTGAGCTGACAGATTCCGAATTTTCAGGTCACTCCAAGTTTTGACTTTTTATATGATGTAGACAGATAATCAGCCTTTGTCCCACTTCAGACACTGGTTTGTCCCACTTCAGAAAACTCCAAGACTGAGGGGAAAAGCCTTGGGGCCTAGTCCTGTCTTCTAATTCTTTTCCCTGGAAGACCTCACAGAGGACACTTAATGTTTTAGATACTTTTTTTGGCAACTGCAAAACAGTGATAAAAAATTAATCACATGGGTAGCTGTGAGATTTAAATAAAGGATGTAGAGTTGCTTTCAATGCTTAAAGCACCAAACAATTTAACTTATCAATCATGCATATATTATATACGCATTTATATTTTATGTACACACATTCCAAATGAGGGTTAAAGAGATAAGTTGTTTCTATTTTTTCACGTTGAGATGTCACATGGAAGCAGGTGTGCATGGCAGACCATGCTTGCTCCTGCAGCTAGACTCACCTTCCTAGGAAAGCCACAGGTACTGTTGATAAACATATATGAAATAACTATTGCTTTGGCAGACCACAGGACATAGCGGTAGCCCAAAGTTTGTTGAATTTCCCCTATGTCTGAAATATGCATCAAGTGGATACTGGTATGGTAATATTATTCCAAGTTTTCAAAGGTCAACTTTCTTTGTCCAGATAAATCAGTTTTATGCTCTTTGTATTTCAGAACCCTTTCCCTGTTTTATAGCAAGAAGGTCCTAAGGTGTAGATTATTTTCAGAGAATTAAAGGGCCATGATTTCAACCTCTAATCCTTCTCCTGATTAAATAGCAACAACTCTTCCTCAAAATAAAAGTATTATCAGGCTTTAACTAAGAAACAAAAGGCCCAGAGGATTTAAATAATTTTCCTGTCGTTATAGAACAAACCAATGAGGGAAGCAAGTTTCTCACCTGATGTACAAATTTCGCTACAATTTGCCTCTCTTTGTTGTTGTTGTTGTTGTTGTTGTTTGAGACAGTTTTTGCTCCTGTTACCCAGGCTGGAGTGCAATGGCGCGATCTCAGCTCACCGCAACCTCCGCCTCCTGAGTTCAGGCAATTCTCCTGCCTCAGCCTCCTGAGTAGCTGGGATTACAGGCATGCGCCACCATGCCCAGCTAATTTTTTGTATTTTTAGTAGAGACGGGGTTTCACCATGTTGACCAGGATGGTCTCGATCTCTTGACCTCGTGATCCACCCACCTTGGCCTCCCAAAGTGCTGGGATTACAGGCGTGAGCCACCGCACCCGGCCCAATTTGCCTCTCTTGATGGCATTTTAAAAATATATATATCAGGCTGGAGACTTTCTTTATATTGAAAATAGTTCTCCCAAATAGTTTAAACACTTTAAAGGTTTATGTCACTTGAGAAACATACAGTCTAAGATAGTCTGTATGTAAGTTTTACCTATACAATATAGAATAACTGCATTAGCTCCCTTTTCTGGAGCCATAATGTAGCATAATTCAGCAATGTGGCCATAAGTTCTCTACAAAAATTGGTGTATGGCAAGGGTATTTAAGTCAGCACATGAGGACAAAGAGATGAGAATATCCTCAAACTGACACTTTATTCAGAAAAATGTTAAGGCTGACTCCTTTGTATTTGATGTCTCATATTTTTACACAACTATTTCTTAGCCTTATACTTCTTGCACACTTACCTCAATTTTAATGAACACATTATTTAAAGGAAACTGTAGAGATGCTTCAAAAGTCAGATTGAATAGCGGCAGATATCTCACTCACTATCTTAGTGGACTAGTGTGCAGAAAAGAGTTCATGTAGCAGGCCTGGGTTCTGAGTGATCCTCCTACTTCAGCCTCCTGAGTAGCTGGGACCACAGGGACATGCCATCATGCCAGGCTAATATTTTAAAAAGTTTTTTTGTAGAGACAAGATCCCACTATGTTGCTCAGGCTGGTCTTGAACTCTAGACGTCAAGCAATCCTCCTACCTTGGCCTCCCAAAGCACCTGGATAACAGACAGGAGCCACCACGCCTGGCTCTGAGTGATTTACATGGCCTAGCCAAGACTGTTTCTGTTTAGTTTTATTTCCAGAGCGCTTGTATTCATGTTTGTGAATGTGCCTTGATTGAAATCAGGAATTAGAAACTAAATACCAAGTATATAAAAAATAAAATGAAGTAGATGCAACAAGTTCTGTGGTTGGATAAGCACAGCAGTGAGACTGTCATGTAGATACCATCACCTTCGACTCATAAAGTGTCTCTTGGGAATCTGGCTTCCTAACAGATTAACAATAAAAAACTAGAAAATGGCAAACAATAGACTATGGACTATTCAGGGAAATAAATGAGGTAGGTGATGCTTTGTACTGAGTGAAGAGACCAAATTAAAACAAACGTACAAGAGTATAATGATACAAGGTAATTTAAAGTGGGGCTAACGGTCTTGCTTCTCATTATAGCCCACCACATACAGCACAGTGTAAGACCTGGTGCTCCGAGGACATCAGGACAATCATAAGATGGCTGTATCTATTATCCTCTGTTTACTGAGGCAAAGAAATATGCTATCCAGCTTAGAATTCTTTCCATCTAAAAATGATCATTTTAAAACTTGGTGCATAAAAGGAATCAGCTTTACTAAAACTTTGAAGATTCATGTATATAAAACATCTCAGTACTTATTGCCTACAAATAAGGTCTGCTGTATATGTAAACTTCAAATACAGTAAATATGAGAATGTATATGTTCTTATAGCAATGTAACAGAAATATCATCTTAAAATGAGTCATCAGTATTAAAAGGTAACCAACATGTTATTTCACAGTTCTATTCAGGGTGCCCCCTCCCCAGGACCTGGGATTTGTTGGAAGGACGCACAGCACTCAGCCTTCAGCCACGCTCACGGCTCAGATTTATGACAGCAGAAAAATCTAAGGCAAATTAGCAAAGGGATAAGCTTCCTGGGTAGTCAGAAGGACTGACTGATATCTCCAAAGAAAAGCAGGTGTTTAGCATAAACCACAGGAACTGTATAAACAGTTTAGACTGAATAAACTACCCTATCAGTTAGAGAATGGTTGAAAGCTTCCAAAAATCCAAGTTCCCACATGCCCACAGCCAGCCAGCCTTGCAGGCAGGCCATCCTAAGGACTGTATCCCCAGGCCTGGATGACAGAGCCAGACCCTGTCTCTAAAACAAAACAAAATTGTCACATGGAGCCTTGTGAAATATCACCCTGATTCATAGGCCTAGGAACAAGTCCCAGGAATACACGTTTTTTAGCAAGCATATCAGATGATTCTGATGTTGTTTCCACAGAGTGGCTTTGAGAAACACTGCTCTACTCTAGGAAGCACCTGCCAGGGGAGCTCCAGCAGCTGATCCCCGGCCTGCCCATGGGTTCCTCCTCCCTCCTTTCTTAGGGTGTTGACTTTAGAACACTGGTAATTGGCAGTTCTGTCTCTGTCTCTTTGAAAGATATGCACATTGCACATCTTTTTAACAGCTAAATAAGTCCCTTGTCAGCTTTTGATGGATAAATGCCTTTCTCAAGGACCTGGGAGCCATCCCTTTGAAATGTAACCATCAACAAAGATAGCACCCTTACCTACCAGTCTGAGAGTGTAGGAGATTACCACAAGCACCTCGCTCAAGGTGCAAAAGTACCTGCTGTCATAAAGATATGAGAAGTTATTTTTCCTTTGGATAAAGCTAATTATTAGCTAACACATATAGTCACCCCCAAATACCAGTTGAATCTAGGATGAAGCATTCATGATGAATGTCTGACAAGTCCTCTTATTGGAAGACTAGTTATCATTCATCTTTAGAGCATGTATGTAATGGCTTGTATCTACTTGGCTGTATGAGAGAGTGAGATTTGTCTTTGTAATCTCTTAGGAAGTTACCTGTGATATGTATTATATTCTGATTTAGTGCTTATTCAGTAACAAAATTATTTTGTTTTCTACCTTTGTGGAGTTGTTTTCCGGGTAGGGAGGAGATTTTGTTTCTAATTATATTTCTCCAGCACATGTTTATCATTACTGTTGTTTAATCAGGTATTACTCTGCATTACAGTGTTACCATTATGCTTATCCTCAGGAAATAATAGGACATTTTCCAAATGCTGCAGTGAAATAAACAGCCTGCTGTCTGCAGGTTGCAACAAGACACACGATAAGCATGCGATACCATTTAAATACATTATGTATTTAGATGTACAATAAAAGCTACATAAACATGAGAGAACATACATGTTCAGAATGTTTTAATATGGAAAATAAACTTTTGTTTTGGGGGGAAGATTTTAGAGGTGATACCCTCACTATCCCTAAGGAAGAAGAGACTAGTATTCCGATTACTACAGCTCTGGTTTCAAGAAGCCATTAAGGTCTGTGCACAAGAGCAAGAGAGCAGGATTTCAGAGGAAGGGAAGGAAGGAGGAGCCTCAGAAGAAGGAAGGAAGGGTGTGCTTGGGAACTTTTAGCAGATTCCTGGAAAGTTGCTCCAGGGAGTAGGCGTTTCTGTACAGGAAGCATCCAGTGGGTGGATCTGGTGAGGACATGAGGATCAGGTGCTTTGCTGTGGCCAGAAGCCATGACTATGAGACCTGAGCTGTCAACAGGTCTCCCCTGCCCAGATGCCACTCCTCAAGTTCCCCTAATCTGTTCCGGGTATAGATTTGACTTGACCAGCAACCAGCATCTGCCCTCCAGACCTTCCTGCCTGCTACCTGACTATGCCTGTCCCTCATGGCACTGTGTGGACGGCCTGCCTCACATGACTCCATGTTGTGCACAAGCCCCTGTAAAAAAGAGAAAGGTAGAGAAGAACTTCCCCCGACAGCACTGGAGTCAGCTGCAGTATTCAGAGCTGAAATAAAATAGTGGGAGACCACGTCCCCCCACTCCTTTGCCTAAACTTGCTCTAGGTGTTGGTTCAGCCTGAAACCTACAGCTTGTATAAACCTCCTGAAGAACGACGCTCTGCACCTCCACAGTCACCAGCTTCTGTTGTGATGAGTCTCCTGATGAGAGTAGTTTTTATCTTCCAGTTTGAGCAGAAAAGTAGTGCTGGGGCCAAGAATAAGAACTCTGAAGCCAGTCAGCTTGGATCCGAATCCCCGTCCCTCCACTTATTAGCTACGAAGCCTAAATAAGTCGTGTAAATTCACACCTCACTTTCCTCACAGGTCAAATGACGGGAGTCGGGCTGCTGTGACAAATGAATCAGTACGAGTAAATTCTCAGAACAGCCACTGGCACACATAGACATGGTATATGCGTTTATCATTTAGCGGCCAAGACAAGGCCTTGTGACACTTAATTCTTAGAACAGCTACTTGTAACTTTTTCCTCAGGTCCTTAGAAAACTTCAAAATGTGACCGGGTGTGATGGTTCACAGCACTTTGGGAGGGCGAGGCTGGTGGATCATCTGAGGTCAGGACCTCAGCCTGACCAAACTTGGTGAAACCCCGTCTCTAATAAAAATACAAATATTAGCTGGGTGTGGTGGTGGCCACCTGTAATCCCAGCTGCTCAGGAGTGTGACACAGAAGAAACACTTGAACCAGGAGGAGGAGGTAGCAGTGAGCCGAGATCGCGCCATTGCACTTCAGCCTGGGCAGCAGAGCAAGACCTTGTCTCAAAAAACATAAAAATAAAAATAATATTCTAAAAAACTTCAAAATGCAAACTATATAGCATTTACAAAGACTGTATCTAAAGGTGCTACAAATGTTATACAGATCTTTTCAGAACATGAACTTCAGCAAGCCTTAGGCTGAATATTTACCTCCAAATATTCTTTCCAATTTCAAACCATTTTGTGAAAAAAAAATTCACTAAGTGCTCTACAAAACATGACAGCCTATGCCTGGCTATAATAAATAGTAACTAGGAATAATTTCAAAATCTGATGCTTTATGCTCTAGAGTTTAATTACCCATCTCATTGCTCTTTTTTAAAAAGAGCCAATAATTTAAAAAGGAATCACATGATTAGATTTCAGAACTGATAACTTTATTTGCTGGATAAGGAAGAGAAAATAGTACTCAATATAAAAGCAAAACGACTTGTTTTGATTAAACTATTATAACGACTTGTTTTGAATAAACTATTTGGGATTTGGCATGTGTGCATATGTTAAGTGTGGTTGTAAAATTGCCCATATCATCATGTGCATTTGTTGAGTGTTTACCATATGGTAGGCTGAAAAATAAACTTGTCACTCCTAACAAATGTTCATAGACACACACACACACACACACACACACAAATTTAAAGAGTGAATAATCAATCCTAATGCTCTACATAAAATTTGAAAACTGAAGATACAGTGATAACAGGATACTTCATGAGCCTGTATTTTTATATGTATAAACTTGCCTCCCATGGGTTCATCTGCACTTTACATCCTATAGAAAATACCCCACCCTTTGTTATTGAGATGAGAAGATTTCATTATCTACTTTTTATTTTGCCTATGTCCATCATCATCACAATAAGGTTTTTTCTTTTCACTCACTGTCCAACATAGCTAAACCCAGGTTCCACCAATCCAACTGAGAGTATTACCACTTCAACTTGATACCTGTGAAAGTATCTCTCCCTCTGATTTAATTAATTCAAAGACCACTCAAATCTAAAGGATTGTGAACACCATGCTTCTCTAAATTCTAACAAAGTTAAAAACATTGAATTAATCCTGGAAATAAATTTTAGAGAGCTCAATGAAGATTGCAAAATATTTATTTTATAAAAGTTGTACCCAAAACCTTATATTCCTCTGTTGAATAAATGTATTTTTTAAATCCCTGAGTCATTTTTGTATAAATAATAATTTGAAGATACAAACTTGTGTTCAAAGATCTACCTCTACTTATGACAGATATGTTTTCTTCTTCATTTTCCATCCTCTTAAATAACAGAGTCCTCCACAAACCTAGTATGTCGCCTTCGACTATTTATTAGAAGTTATGTCAGTAATGTTTGAAATACTTCAGATGAAGTTCAAAGTAATCAACCGATAGAGTTATAACACTGAAATCAGAATTTCTACTAAGAATGAAATGCGATTAATCTTATAAGAAAAACTTTTTTATTTTTACATTTTAAGTAATTTCTACTTGCCTTTGGAGAAATCTTTGCACAATCATTTATGTTCAGTTTTTAATAAGGCTCTAAGAGACCACCTCAGGCTGTTAACAATTCCCAAGTGCTTTTCGAATATAAATTCCATATAGGACAATTAAGTATAAATAGTTATTTTACAGCCAGAGTCATTTGAAAGGTCTCAAATAATGTGGCTATGCATTGACTATTTTTTCCTTTATTCTTCTTTATTTTATTTATTTATTTTGAGGCAGAGTCTTGCTCTGTTGCCCAGGCTGTGGTACAATAGTGTGGTCATAGCTCACTGCAGCCATGAATTCTTGGGCTTAAGGGATCCCACCACCTCAGCCTCCCAAAGCACCATGTGTAGATGTTAAGTGGGAAGACAATCAGTACATCTGTCTGAATTTGAATCCCTACTTGTAGTCTAAGCTCCTAGGGAGAGAAAAACTTCATGAAGAGTTGAAAATTCAATCTGAGGATAAAGGTCCACCTGTAAAATAGCAGTTCCTAGGATCAACTGCTTCCTCATTCTACAGACTTGCATTGTGTATAGCGGTGTTCAGTTAGAACTCGCTTTACGTACGTGAGGTAGCAATATACAGTCAACAATGTTCTCCATATAATAGTGTCATCAAGTAAATTCAGTGTGTGACCTTTCAGAGTTTCATTCCCTCTGACAATAACTTATCACGATTATTGAATTCAATAGCTTATTTATCTACACAAATGTAGTATGTATAAAAAATGATTGCAGGCAAACATTCTAGGTTTTTCTGTGTTCAAAAAAATGAATAAATCAATAGTAGGGCTCACGAAACAAATTAACTGACCAGTTGCATTTTTTAAAATGCAGTATATCATTTAAAAAACGATCTGGGCAGAGGGAATGGTAAAGTAAAGATGAAACGACATAATAGCCATGATTGAGTAATCAACTTACTTGTGATTTTGGAAACTATGTTTCATCTGGATACCCAGTTTCACTGAGAAAACTAAATTGAGCTGAAAATTGTGGTTGATGTGTTTCAGTAGAGGCTATTTTAGCTTGTGAGCAGTGACATGGTGCTCTGGGATTCCGGTCGTGTGGCTCCATCATATAAATTAACTGTCATGGACATTTTACTTTCCATGTAGGTAAAGATAATGAGAGGCTGAGGTTCACCACATAACGTCATGGAAAGGGACATATCTGTCAGCCCAGTGCACACCAGCTCAGACAGTCCTCATGTCTACAAGCTTCATATCCATTCTAAATTCACAAGAGTGGGACAAAAGGTTCTGGAGTAATAGAATCCTTAAAAAAACTGTCTTGTCTACAACCTGAAACTCTTCTGGAATCCAAATGACTGGGAGTAAACTGGTTGGTTTTAGACAGAAATCAAAAGCCAAGGAAATAAGTAACATTTATTTTCTTTCTTCAATATTTTTTTAATCCAACTCAGGGGCACGGAGTCTCAAAGTCAGTAACCTTCCCCAAGCCTGTATAACTACAGGCAAGATTTATAATGTGTGTAAATAAGATGTATCATCTATATAGGATATATTTATAACTTACAGCACCCTATTCCTCTATCCTTCCTCTGGGTCAATCCCATACCTCACATATTCCCAGAAGAAACATCTGGGAAAATTCTCTTAGGTGTAGTACTATGATTTCCTAGTGAATACCTTTATAATGTTAATTTATTAATCCCATCCTCTGTTCAGGTGACTGGCAATTATATGCCACTTATATTAAAAATGCAAAATAAGAAAATGAAAGTTAAAAGATTAAGTAGGCCTTTCTGGAAGTTATATGCATAAACAAAGGTTCATGAAAGTATTCTCTCGAAACATTGCAGTTGATCTACTGAAATTTCAGTTTCTTTGATCAACAATCAGCAAACCTCAAAGGTTAAACGCTGATGAAAAAATCAGGAAACAAAAGAGGTAGAAAGCTTAAAACTAAAATGGACACAGCCCCTACTAACATGAATAGAAACATTAAAGTAATTGGTCAAGAACATTTACTGGCATATTCTGAAAAGATGCTTTGACAGCTTTAAGCAGATGCCATAATCCTTAATCTCAATTAATTTCTGATAACAAGAGCCCGTAATCTTTGGCTCTTGCTTGGAAGATTACAAATAGATGCAGGCCAGGCATGGAGCTCATACTACCACTCTCAGCACCTCAGGAGGCTAAGGCAGGGGCGTTGCTTGAGCTCAGGACCATCTTGGGCAACACAGTGAAACCCCATGTATACCAAAAATATAAAAATTAGCCAGTCTCAATCAATCAATCAATCAATACAAATAGATGCAGTTATGAAGTCACTCAAGGGTAGCAATTTTCAGACTATAAAATTTTGAGAAATTCAAGATGCTTAATGTTTCAATGAAAGGAAAGCAGTTTTCTCTGATGTGGAAAAAACGTAAAGACATTGAGATCTGGCTGAAACTCTACAGGAAAGAAAGTAAATGTGGTGGAAACTTGACAGGTTGGTTAGAAAAAGGAAAAAGTAGGAAAGTGTGAGTGTTTTGAGGTAGTGGAAAGCACAAACTGAGATTCAAACCATGCTGACAGTATCTCTCCCTGTGTAGGACACCTTTGTGCCCAGCCTAGGTGTATCAGGGGCCTGTGACCCATCACAGATTCTAGGACCAGATGGCTTCACCAATTAATTCCACCAAACATTCTAGGAACCAGTGCCAGTCCTGAGTTTAGAAACAGTTCTAAACTCAGTTTATGAGACCAGCATCACCCTGATACCAGAAGCCGACAAAGACGAAGGAGGGAAGGAGGGAAGGAGGAAAGGAGGGGAGGGAGGGAGGGAGGGAGGGAGGGGACAAACAAACTGCAGGCTGACATCCCTAATGAACACAGATGAAAAAATCCTCAACAAAATATTAGCAGACTAAATTCACCATCACATTAAATGGATTGCAGATTCTAATTGAGTCAGATTTATCCCTGGGATGCAAGGATGGTTCAACATAGGTAAATCAATCAATATAATACACCACATTAACAAAATGCTAACAAAAGGCCACATCATCATCACAATGGAGCATAAAAAGCATTTGACAAATTCAACATCCTTGTGTGATAAAAGCTTTCAACAAATTAGGGACAGAAGGAACTTACCCCAACACAATAAAGGCCATCTATAAAAAGGCCACAGCTAACATCCTACTGAGTCATGTAAAACTGAAAAATTTTGCTCTAAGAGCAGAAACAAAGGTGGCCACTTTAAAACATCTGTGCTCAACATAGTTCAAGAAGTCTTAACCAGAGTCATTAAGCATGAAAAAGAAAACAAAAGCATTCAAATCAGAAAGGAAAATGCAATATTATCTCTGTTTGCAGATGACATCATTATATATGTTTAAACCCCTTAAAAATGCCACAAAAAATCGTGTTGAACAATAAATAAATTCAGTTAAGAGGCAGGATACAAAAGCAACATATAAAAATCAGTTAGGTTTGTACAACAAACTATCCAAAAAAGGAATTTAAAAAATCCCATTCCCAATAATAAAAATTAAAATACTTAGGAATAAACTTTACCAAAAATATTAATGACTTGCACACTGAAAATTATAAAACAACTTATTATTTCTTGATTGTTGCTTTGCCATCTTTGCTCAAGAACTAACAATGGCTTTGCTTGACAATTATATGAGACATCGGTTTTCACTGTCAACACTTAATTTAACCTACCTCATTCCATGTTAATATGAAACTGAGACTCTCCATACCAACCTAGTCATTTGACTACAGTCACCTATACGCCATCTCCCCTTTCCTCCTGCATATTTGGGGTTACTCTTCAGAACCTGTTTCACCCTCATTTCTCAGCTCTAATCATTAATGCCTCATTTTAACCTTGATGACCCTGTCTGAGTGGTCTCATTGGTGGAAGACGATCATATGAGGACATGAGTAATTATACTTTTCAAAGGTAAACAGAAGTTTGTTCAATATTAACCTCCCCCAGAAACTTTCTGCAAGAACTGATTTTATTTCTTTTATTATTATTATTATTATTATACTTTAAGTTCTGGGATACATGCGCAGATCTTGCAGGATTGTTACATAGGTATACACATGCCATGGTGGTTTGCTGCCTCCATCCCCCCATCACCTACATCAGGCATTTCTCCCAATGTTATCCCTCCCCAACCTCCCTACCCCCTGCTCTCTCTCCCCTAGCCTCCCAACCCTCAACAGACCCCAGTGTGTAATATTACCCTCCCTGTGTCCATGTGTTTTTATGCCGTGTAAGAACATGCCGTGTTTGGTTTTCTGTTCCTGTGTCAGTTTGCTGAGAATGATGGTTTCCAGATTCATCCATGACCCTGCAAAGGACATGAACTCATCCTTTTTTATGGCTGCATGGTATTCCATGACATATATGTGTCACATTTTCTTTATCCAGTCTACCATTGATGGGCATCTGGGTTGGTTCCACGTCTTTGCTATTGTAAACAGTGCTGAAATGAACATATGTGTGCATGTGTCTTATAGTAAAACAATTTATAATCCTTTGGGTAGATACCCAACAACAGGATTGCTGGGTCAAATGGTATTTCTATTTCTAGATCCTTGAGGAATTGCCACACTGTCTTCCACAATGTTTGAACTGATTTACACTCTCACCAACAGTGTAAAAGTAGAATTGATTTTGTTTCCTTTGTCTTCATTCTTTTTATAATCGATAAGCTTAGTTTACATTCTCAGCAAATTGACACAAGAACAGAAAAGGAAACACCATATATACTCACTCATAGGCGGGTGATGAACAATGGGAACACATGGACATAGGGAGGGGAGCACCACACACTGAGGTTTATTGTGGGAAATAGGGGAGGGACAGTGCGGGGGGGAGCAGGGGAGGGATGGCATGGGGAGAAATGCCAAATATGGGTGAGGGGGCAGAAGGCAGCAAAACACACTGCCACGTGTGTACCTATGCAACTATCTTGCATGTTCTGCACATGTACCCCAAAACCTAAAATGCAATAAAAATTAAAAAAAAAAAAAACAACAGTAGTCTGCACATCATTTAACTAATATTAAAAGACTTGACAAATTCTTTCAGTGGCACCTAAAACACTTATGACAAATAAAGATCCAGAGGATATTAAGGGACAAAAATAACTGTAGTCACTGTCAATAAGCCCATATTCTCCTCTGCCTTGCTCATCAGTCCAGGCAAGTTTCAAATTTGAAAAAGTCAGTCTGAAACTATTTCATTCTACATTTTAGGTCATAAGTGCAAAGCACAGGAGAAACGTATTTCTTTTAATTCAGCAAAAAAGTCAATAGTAAATTTGAGTTCAGCTCTTGCTTTTGCCATTTTCTCCTTTGTTCAAAACCAAACAAGGCCTGGATACCTGACATTTTGGTTGGCAGAGGTCCTCTGCTGAGTGGCCTAGTACTTATCTGAAGATGAATGTAGGCAGGTAGGATTCAGGGGAAGAGCCCCTGTGTGTGTGTGTATGTGTCCATGAGAGTCCGCGTGTGTTTGTGCATATGAAAATGAGAGTCCTAAAATCCTCTCTTTTAGATCCACTACTATGTGATATAAAACAAGTTGAGAACTAACAAAAGTGTGTGCATTAATTTATAAAATCTACCACAATCACCTTTCCCTTGACAGTTGAAATAAATTAAATCTGTTCCACATCTTCTTTTATCTGTTTCTCTGCTTTAATCTCCACATTGATTTTTGACCAAAGAGCCTCAAGTCTTGAAATAATCAAATTGCACCAGAGAAAACAAAAATGATTTGTTTTGCTTTGCAACTATTTTGTTATATTCAATCTTTCAGTTATTAAAATTGAAAAAAGGAATTAAACAGAAACACACAGTTAATGGCCATCATCTTCTGTCAATGAAAACTTTTTACTAGGTCCAGTTGTATACAAGGTCCAGTTGACATTCTTTCAATCTGTCAACTGAATGTGAAAAAGCAACTGTTCAAAACACTAACAATGCTGACCATTACATTTAGTCATCTTCATTTCACTGGCAGGTTTTGACATCGTTTATAATTTATATACAAAGAAATAGTTTTGTGAAAGAAACTTAGTCATCTTTGGACAGATGAATGACATTTTTACTTAGTAAAATAGTAAAATAGTAAGAGTTTAATACGGTTATTCTACCACATTTAAAATGTTACCTAAATCTCCTAAAATCTGTTATCTTCATTTTCTCTATAATTTAAGATGTTTACAATTACCTTTTCAGCATATAATGGACAAGATCTTATACGTATTTGAAAATGATCCTTCATGACATTTTTCTAAATGGAGTATTTTCTTGCCTTGGTCCCTAAAAAAGGGTCAGTATCTGCTTCACTATTTCTTTCTCCTGACCAGTTTCAACAAATACTTCTGTAATACAAGGCTTTTTTAGGTAAGAAATACTTTTTGTATGTGTCTGAAGGAACAGTCAACATTTAAAATGTGGAGTCTCTGCTAATTTTTCTTCCCCCAAATATTTCACCAACCATTCATTTTCATCAAATTCTAAGTCCAATGAGTCCAATGCATGTCTCACCGTGGTCCCTATGCCTTTAAGAGCAACAAGGGAAGTTTGATGTGGTTCAAGGTGATTGTGTATAAAAAGATGCTATCCACTGAAAATGCTCTCCTTATTACATACAGAGCTATAGTGGAGGCTTCCATTTACACAAACCTTTTCTTCTGCATTTTCAACACAGGAAGAAATACCAGTCTGTAATATAAGCAGAGTCTACAAAGGGACCGCCAAAGCCTAGCAAGCCTTGGCTCTAAAAGTCTAATATAAGCCAAGGTAAATTCGCTGGCTGAAAGCATGTGGAAGGGAGGAGGGAGGGAAGAAAAGAAAAGGGAAGGGAAGAGTTAGAGAAGGAAGGAAGGGAAGGAAAGAAGGAAGGGAGGGTGGGAGAAAGGGAAGGAAGGAACTGTAGTACAGGCCTCTACACAGAACTCTATATGGGCCTCTATATTTGTATTTCCATAAGTGAAAAAAAATCACTTTTTCTTACACTCATACAAAGTGGATCCAGGTTTTGTGGGGCCTGAATCTTACACAATTTAGGGCTTCATTGTGATGAAAGAGACAAATGCCAAACACACAAATAGTGCCCCCTTGGAAGGGGCCTGCTCAGGGGGAAGGAAGGAAGGGGAGGGGAGGCAGGAAGGGGGAACAAAGTAAAAGGTAAAAATAAATTCTTTTCTCTTCCACGCCCTGACAGTGAGGAAGAGGTGGAGCTGAGAGACCCTGGATGGCCTTGCTTCCTCTCGACTGTAATACAGGCTTCCACACAGACCTCTATGTGGGCCTCTCTATTTTAGCACTTCTGAAAGTCAAAACGACAAAAAAAATCACTTTTTCTCACTCTCATATGAAGTGGGTCTAGGTTTTGCAGATCCTGAAACAAAATTTAGGGGGCCTGCTCGGGTGAGAGCAGCAAAGGCCAATTCCACCAGCACAAAGACTATACTCAGTAAATGTCACCAAATATCTAAGCCAGTGGTTCCTATAGTATGTTTGGGGGGCCTGGGGATCCCTGTGTCCCTTCCGAGGATCTGCAAGGTCAAACCTATTTTCCTAGTCATGTTAAGATGTAACATCAGTCTATTTCTGCATCCACATCCAAAAAAGACTAAAATAAAAAAAGACTCCAGTCTGCCAAACTGGTAACCACATTCTCAAACACCTGCTGAGTTCCACTCAACGCAGCCCTGATTCAGCCGTACCCACCTAGCAGTGTCTTGTTATTGCTAGGGTTCATGGGGATTCCTTGTCACCACCATCGAAAATGCTCGTGTAATTGGGAAGACAGGAGTTCTACAGCCGAAACACGCAGGCTGGCAATACCGTATGTTTTTCAGCCATTTACCGATTTCTTTTTAAATTTCAGCACTGTGGCAGATAAGAAAATTGGAAAGATTTTTATTGCTGTATCTGTGATTGATGGATTCACAAGATAAAGAAATACTAAATACTATAATAATGGCCAACTCATCTAAATTCAATCATTTTAAAAAACGCTGAATATGCACATTTAATGGACATGTTTACCGTAAATCAAAACAGAGACCGACCCCCGAGGGTTGGCTTCTTCCCTTTTTGACACTGCAAGATGTCTGGTACTCACTCACCCTCGGCTATGGTCAATCTCATCACGAAGGTTTCATTTTCTCCTGTGCTGGCCTGGAAGTGGCAGCCGTAAAGCCCCGAGTCCGAGGCCCTGGCCTCGGGGATGAGGATGAAGCTCTGTACTCCGTGGCTGCAGTTGTTCACTATTTGTCTTGGGAATCTGGAGGTGAAATTTCCACCATGGACCAAGTTGCAGTAAGTTAGGAGGTCGATCTGATGGGGCTGTATCTTTTCCCACCTCACTTCCTGCACAGGCCACGTCATCTGAGGCTGACAGGTGAGTGTGATATTTTTTCCGGGTTCTGAGATGATGTGGCTATTTGGTGGCACAGCTGTCTCAAAACTATCTGAAAAGAAGAAGTAAATGATTAGATGCAGGTTGTCACAATTTGGGACATCCAACTGGAAGCTACCCAACCATCAACATGATTAATGATGTGACCTCTCACAGTTTCCTCCATTGTGAGTGACCTCTTTACACCACATATTTAGAAGAGGGTTTTTGTTTAAGGCAGGGAGGTAAACGGAAAAGAGGATATGATTGTTCACAAGTAGCTCCGCAAGTGTTACTTGGTTAACCATGTAGTGAGAAACATAGCCAAAACCCCTGGTGCTTTTCTTGGTAGTGATCATATCAAGACGCTGAATTTGCCAAGGAGACTGTCATGCGATAATGCCGGGTGGTGTCTCCGACACTGACCTTGAGTATCAAATTCCCAGGTTATAATCATTCTGGCTGAGATTATGACAGTCATGAAAAATCCCAAATCATTTTCATTGACTACACACATGACCTCATTCTTCAGATATACACATGGATAGAATAGGGCCCCACATGTGGTATCAATTCTTGGTACCATGGAAGTCCCCAATATTCTCCCACCTTCATGACACCATTTCTGAAATTCCCACCACGAAGTACTCAGTAATTGTCACCAAATATCTAAGCCAGTGGTCCTTACAGTGCGTTTGGAGGGCCCTCAGCATCCCTTTAGGGGATATGCAAGGCCAAACCTATTTTCCTAGTGATATTAAGATAAAATTCCCCCTCTTCAATCCAGTTCTCTCACAGGTATACATTAGATATTTTCAGAGGCTCTGCCAGCAGGTGGTATGTGTGCTTGAAAATTCTTGTGTTTTAAATTTTCCTCAATATTAACTTCAAATACAGTAAACATGACAGATATAACCTACATAAACAAACACTCCCTGAGAGTCTTCAATAATTTTTGAAAGAGCATAAAGGGGTCTTGAGACAAAACGTTTGGGAACCTGATCTAAAGAATCAACTGCAGTATTTCTCAAAGTTAAGACAACCCGAGAAGGTAACAAGTATATCTATTTATTAGTGAGGAATACCTTCTTTGATCTGATAGCATCGCTAAAGCCAACAAATTCTGACCTGCTGTTTCCATACAGAGGGAGGCCTGGGCAGTAACGATGTCACAACGCTCTCTAGCACTAAGGGAGAAATGCAAAAAGTGCAAAGTCATCTGCCACTTCAACTATGTGACAGTTTCACTCAAGGCTGGCCATCGTCTTGGCATACAAACAAAAGAAAAGAAAGAAATAGAGAAAGAGAAAGAGAGAAAGGAAGGAGGGAAGGAGAAAAAGAGAAGAGAAAAAAGAAAAGGAGGAAGGAAAAAGGAAGGAAAGGAAAACTGAAAGAGAGATGTCACATTTCAAGAGAGAATGAAAGTCTGAAGTACAGTAAGATTTGCTGTCTATTGAACTAGAATAACATGTCTACGATAGTTTCAGCTGCACTGAAAACTAGCTTCTCATCTTTAGCATGCGGTTCCATGTGTCAAAATGCTGTGAAGAGAAAACCACAGCACCCCAGGTTTCTCCTCTGCACAGCTGTTTACCAAAGGCAGCACTTCACCCACATAACACACACCTGAAAACACATCAACTCTAAGTACTAAAGCAACACAAGAAATGGGAAGGAAAGAGAAGGAAAGGAAGAAGATTCATAAAAAATGAGAAAAAAGGAAATCAAAGCTTGAAAGAAACAAAGAGAAAATTAAAATTAAAACAGGGAAAGGAAGACATGAGAAAAGAAGGAAATGAGTGGAAACATAAAACCAGAGGCCAGCACGCCATATGGAGAAATGAAAGAACATAAAAGAAATGAAAAAAAGAAAGCAAAATCGACTTTCGTGGGAGCCCTTCTGGCCCCCGGGAAGGAAGAGGCAGTGTGGTGTGTGTCTTCAGTGCTCACAGGCACAAATGTTTGTGTTTTTCTTCTTCTTCTTCTCTCTGGATGCTACCCCATTCAATCTCAGGAGCTTCCTTTGTCTGCGTATCTAACCAAAACAATGCTCTCAGAGAGGCCTCCATGAACCTGCTGACTCAGGTATGAACAGGGATCTTCTCACAGCATTATGCAGTAATGCTGGGCTGGTTTCTCCAACCCTTGAGTATCAGATTTTCTGATTATAATCATTCTGGCTAAGATTATGACTGTCATGAAAAAGATCCCAAATCATTTTCATTGACTACACACATAAACTCATTCTTCAGATATACAGATACCAGTGTCTGCATTTTCACAAAGGACAATGCAGGAAGCAATGGGGAAAATCCTAGAGGGGATGCAGCTGTCTTTGGGGAGCAAAGTAAAGTGCAGGGAGGTTACAGCAGAGGCTCCATGTGAGGACCCAGACATGCCTTTCAGTAGACAGCCTAGAGCGGAAAGAAGTGTTTCCCAACCCTAGAGCCAGGCGGTTCAGAAGCTCAGAGTAGCCCCTAATCAACCTTTCCTGACAGAGTAATTGGTTGGTGTTATATAAAAATCAAGACTTCTACGAAGTTGGTGGAACCTGCCTTCCCTCCATTGTCACTTGTGGCTTCTCAGATGACAGGCTCCTCCTCCACAGCACAGTGGAAGGCAGCTCAAAATACCTTGAAAAGAACTCCCAGGAAGAATCCACACAAACAAGAGGACTCCGGCATCCTGATGAACTTGGAATTGGCAAGTGGATTTGCGTAAAACAGAGACCAAAATGTCACAGTGAATTGGGAAGAAAAAAGTTTGATTTGAATAAAACAGAAACAAAAATAATAACAACCAGTTTATACTTATATGTAGCTATGTATTTATACTTAGAATAAACATTGAATACACTGTGTTGTTTTTCTGTGATTTTTACTGCAGGATATCATGATGAAATATTCTCTATTTTGTATGTGGCTTCTCTGGCTTGACCATAGATCATCGCTGGAAATTATTTCAGTGCTTCATCACCTTTTCCAAGCACCGCTCATGCTCTGGGTACCCCAAACATTGCTGGGCACCTCTTCACATCATGCCACTGTCCCTGCCCACCTGCACATCCCTGGCTACTGACCTGTCCTCCTCACCATCCCCACTGTTCAATAGCTCTGAATGCAGTTTGAGCAGTTCTGCAAAATCCCTCACCAACCTCACAAAACCCTGAGTCCTTTTACTGTCAGCTTCATAAGCCTAAGCCTTCATATATCTAGCCCTTTTCATGCTACTCTGTCCTTAGCATCTAGAACCATGCTTGGCATAAAGTAGAGAAGCCAATCAATATTTTTGGTTGAAAAATTTGCCAACCTAACTAATGGGAGGAAATATTTGCAAACTATGCATCTGACAAAGGTCTAGCATCAAACATTTATAAGGAATTTAAACAAATTTACAAGAGGAAAACAAAAAATCCCATTAAAAAGTGGGTAAAGGACATGAACAGACACTTCTCAAAAGAAGACATATACGTAGCCAACAAGCATATGACAAAAATCTCAATGTCACTCATCATTCGAGAATGGCAAAACAAAACCACAATGAGATACCATCTCGTACCAGTCAGAATGGCTGTTACTAAGAAGTCAAAAATTACAGATGCTGGTGAGGTTGCAGAGAAAAGGGAATACTTATACACTGTTGGTGGAAGTGCAAATTAGTTCAACCACTGTGGAAAGCAGTATGGCAATTCCTCAAAGAGATAAAAGCAGAACTACCATTTGACCCAGCAATCACATTCCTGGGCAAATACCCAGAGGAACAGAAATCACTCCAGCATAAAGACACATGTATGTGAATGTTCACTGAAGCACTATTCATAATAGCAAAGACATGGAATCAACCTAAATGTCCATCAATAACAGACAGGATAAACAAAATGTATTACATACACATCATAGAATACTATGCAGCCATAATAATGAATGAGATGTTTTGTGGGAACATAGATGGAGCTGGAGGCTGTTATCCTCAGCAAACCAATGCAGAAATCAAAAACCAAATACCATACGTTCTCACTTTTAGGTGGAAGCTAAATAAGAACTTACAACCATAAAGAAGGAAACAACAGACATTGGGACCTACCTGTATGGGGAGGATGAAAGGAAGGAGAGAAGCAGAAAAGATAACTATTGGGTACTGAGCTTAACATGTGGGTGATAAAATAATATGTACAATGAACCCTGTGACACGTGTCTACCTATGTAACAAATCCTCACATGTACCCACAAACCTAAGAGTTCAAAAAAATTCTTTTTAATAAAATACAACCATGTTTTTGTCTTTAAATACTTGAAAAAAATAATTTACAATTAACTTTGCACTCAATGCATAATGTATTTTTATTGGTTTGGGGAGATTTATATCTATAATAACCCTAATATTAAGAAATAGATTTAGAATGGAACGATCCAAGATGGCTGATCGCTAACATCTCGGGATTGTAGTTCCCAGTGAAAGCGCAGAGAATGAGATGACGTCACACTTTCAGACAAATTTTTGTTGCTCATGGACCAGAAGATTCCCAGTGGAGGAGCCCCACGGGTTGCCAGCACGACTCTTGTGGCCGGCGCAGCAGTTTTGCCAGCGCCTTGGCGTGGCAGCTCTTGGTGCAGAGTCAACGGGACGGGTTCCCCTTTGACGGACATTTGGAGCTCCAGGAAGGCAGAGTCACCTACTACAGACTCAAGAAGGAAGCCAAACCAGACATTCCCGGGCAGAAAAGCATCATCAGTCTTAACGCTGCTGTTTTGGCTGGTGCAGTGGCTTGCTCAGATTTCGGCCCTGGGAATTAACAAGTTGGACGTCCACTCAGAGACCTAATTTGAAAGTTGGCAATTACAAAGACGACAGGTGGATAAACTTACAACAATGGGAAGAAACCAGCGTAAAAAGGCTTAAAATACTCAAAATCAGAATGCCTCTCCCTCTAAAGAGGATCACAGTTCCTCATCAACAAGGGAACAAGGCTTGATGGAGAATGAGTGCATTCCATTAACAGAATCAGGCTTCAGAAGGTGGATAATAAGAAACTTCTGTTAGTTAAAAGAACATGTTGTAGCCCAATGTAAAGAAACTAAGAACTCTGAAAAAAGGTTTGACGAAATCCTAATGAGAATAGACAATTTAGAGAGGAATATAAGTGAATTAATGGAACTGAAGAATACAATACAGGAACTCTGAGAAGTATGCATAGGTTTTAACTCTC
>CM052661.1:99651142-99680746 GCA_028533165.1 Leontopithecus rosalia
GGGAGAAATGCCAAATATGGGTGAGGGGGCAGAAGGCAGCAAAACACACTGCCACGTGTGTACCTATGCAACTATCTTGCATGTTCTGCACATGTACCCCAAAACCTAAAATGCAATAAAAATTTTTTTAAAAAAATTGTAAACACTGGAAACAAAGATGAAATGGAGAAAACAAACAATTCTTTTCCAGAATACAGTTAGTTCTCAAATATCCCATTGGAAGCTAGGTCAGAAAGAACTTAGATAAATATGCCTCCTATGAACTGGTATGTCCTATTGCTACGTGTCATTTTTTAAATGCAGAAACTAATTGAAATAGTTACTGTGAAATATTTAAACTCAGTGTTTGCCATTCTTCTTGGCTCTTTTATCTCACTGTAAACTCTCTAAGTTAGGATGACTTCCATTCCCCCTGCACAGTACACACTTTCCCCCCAATGTCTGCAATTTAATTTCCACCTCCATAACTTTAAATATTTTAAAGTTATCATTTTACACTCTCAATTTTCCTCCAGAATTACCTTCAGTAATGGCTTCCTAACTCTATTATCTTGGAATTACATTTTTCACATTTATAGGTTTGTCTTTTTAAAGCAAAACAAAACAAAAAAGCCATAAAATTTGGGGATCAGAAAATCACAGGATGTGCCAGAGCCAGTGGTAGTGATTACAGATATACCCTAATGTGAGGTTTATTGCAGTTATGCTATTTCGTTTCAGAGGTATATTACTGCAGAATAATGGTTAAGAGAACAAAGCGTTTTGTTGTTGTTGTTGTTTTTGCCTAATAGATTCAATTGCATTTTACAGCCAAAATAATTTACTCAAAGGATTAAATTAGGCATCTAAGTGATGCACATAAATAAATAACTGATGATTTGAGCAAGCAGAGATAACCACACAGATACTGATTTGTGATTTATTTGGAATATACCACAAACAAAACTAAAAACTTCAATGTATATTTCGGGAAAAGGTTAATTTGGTGTGTGGTTACTTAGAAAATCATGTAACAAGACAAAACCAATTTTATATAATAAAATTTAAGAATGCTGTAGCCCTAAGGAATAATTTAGTGTGACATTGACCATCTATCCATCCCTCTTTTTCCTCTCTCAAAATATAGTTTGGATGCTGAAAATGAAATACATCTTAAAAAATAAAAGGTAAAAAATAGGCTGTCAGACTAATCTGTGCCAAATAAAATATTTTCTAGAAAGCCAAGACTCAGAACATTTATCATCTCAGCAAGAAACAATGATGTGTTTAATTCATAAAGTAAAACAAAAAGTATATTTGTTGTCCTGATGTTCAGAGAAGCAGCAAACCACACAATATTTTCTAACGAGTCATTAGACTAGAAATCTTAGCTTCATCTTTCATATTGAATATATGGTTCATCCACTAGAGTAGCAACATACTAACGGCGTGAACTGCCCTTTTTACACATTTTGTACCTTAGGGAACATAAGAGATTTTTATATTCAGTATGTGCACCCAATGGGCACTCATTATATGCTCATTTGCTTTCAGGGATGTTGAGAGAGCAGAACAACTTTCTGCCATATGGACTCTGATCCTTTGTGACATGGTATCCTTCTGACAATCTATCTTGGTAAACACCATCCCCGCAGGACCTGCTATCAAGATTTGAAGCGCATCTTCACTCCTTACTTCGCGCATCCCTCTCATTTAACCCACACCCAAATTCAGTCACTACGTCCTCAATAGCCTTACATCTGCCCACCTCCGCTTTCCCACTTGAACAGGTTCTTATTGTCACCACCACCTCTCCCCGATGGTGATGACAATGGCCTTGTCATAATTCTCTGTATATATTACATAATATACATAATATATTATACATATTATACATAATATAGCCAGAGTAATCTTTGTAAAACAGATCTGGCCCTGTTAGTCTTTAGCTTAAAATTCTATGTATCCCCAAAGCTTCCAGGATAAAATTCAAACTTATCAGTACTTTTTCTAAGGTCTAATATAAGGAGTCATGGTTTCTCCAAATGTCAGCTCTGGTCCGCCACTCACCTTGCCCTGGGTCCTCCAACTCACCATATACACGCAAACTCACATCTGGACTCTGGACTGGGCCAGTCCCTCCCCCAGCACCATCTTTCCTCCCTTCTTCTGCTTTCCGACTCTTCCATTGAGCTTTCCTAGGTTGCCTGCTTCTCAGGATAGGTTACACCTGCCCCCCAACACATGCACTTCATGCTCCTATTTTAGCCTATATGTACCCCTTCATTGATAGTGCTGCCCCTAAGACATGCCTCTTGTGCAGCTGTTGATCTTTTTTATAAAGCACAGGAATTTACATGTTCTCGTACCTAATTTTAGTGTGTTAGTACTGTTAGTTCAGTTTAGTTGTTACCATTGTTCGCTTGAGTTCACTTTTCCAAAGGGGTGCTTTTGTCTATCGCTGAGAACTTCAGGTATGGCCTCAGTTATGTGTATAAATATATCTAACTCTTCACATAGCTTCTTGGACAAGGTGGGAGTCATTGAAAAGGATCAAACATTGAGTCTCCGGTCTAATACATAATCCACTGTTGATTATGCTTTGAGATCACAGAGTAAAGTTGTAGTGAAGGAAAATGAGTGGTTTGAATTCACCCCAAAGAGGAGCAAAAGGGTTTTATAGTTACCAAGAGCCCCGAGCTCTAAAACCTTGAAAACAAGTGAGCTGCCCACTGAGCCCGCCTACCCAAGGCTGAAATAGACAAAATTTATGCCTCACTAACCACGCCAAGCAAGAAGAGGACAGCCAACTTAGTTTTCACCATGGAAGTCAGTTCATCTCAATTAAACAAATCTACTCTTAAGGGTCTACTGTAAAAAATGTGTGAGCAATGTTAATGCGACATAAAGGTAAGCAAGATATATCACATCCCTGAAAGGGCTTACAAAAAGAGTCACTTGCTTCAATTACAAATTAAGTTCAAAAATATTTGTTAAGGACCTAATACATGAGAAGGACTAAAGAAGCTATTAGGGCCAGGCACAGTGGCTCATGCCTGTAATCCAAGCACTTTGGGAGGCTGAGGCAGGTGGATTACCAGAGGTCAGGAGTTCAAGACCAGCCTGGCCAACACTGTGAAACCCCATCTCTACTAAAAATGCAAAAATAAAATTAGCTGAGTGTGGTGGAGGGAGGGAGGGAGGGAGAGGGGGAGGAGGGGGGAGGGAGGGAGGGAGAGAGAGAGAGAAAAAAAAAGAAAGAAGGGAGGGAGGGAGGAAGGGAAGGAAGGGAAGGGAGGGAGGGAGGAAAAGAAAATGAGAGAGAGAAAGGAAGGGAAGGGAAGAAACAAAGAAAGAAAGAGAGGGAGAGAGAGGGAGGGACATGAGGCAGGGAGGAGGACAACAAGGGTGAGGAGGAGGAAGAAGAAGAGGAACAAGCAGCAGCAGCAGCAATTAGGGATAGAGTGGATAATATCTCAGGCATGGTCCCAAACCTCACAGGGCTTAGGAACTAGTTAGGAAGCCATAAAACTAAATAGATGATTACAATGTAAAATGCACCGTGAGCTCTCCACAGGGGCACAACAGGAGAGGGACCAGATCCAGAGCGAGGGAGCAACATCTTGAATTGGAGCAGAGCCACAGCCATCAGCAAGCAGCCAGGGCACTTAGGGACACCCCTGTGCAAACAGGGGTGTCATGGAAAATACACATGTAAAGTGGAAGGCCTGCACTGTTGCCCAACATGCATCTGTGTAATTTCGCAGACTGAATGCGTGGGGCAGGCTAGTGATACTTCGGGAAGAGCTGAGTTTGTTGCTGTACTGATACAGACGTGGGGTGCAATCGGGAGGCAGGGGTCATGGGCCCGCCCAAGGCCCAGAAATGGAAAGAGGAGAAAGTATTCAGGAAATAATGTCACTGCTGGAGGACCCAGCAGGCAAATGAAGAAAAAAGAGCCAAAAGGAAAGAAATGGTCAAACACAGAAAAAGGTTAAAACTTTAAACAGAAAATGTTTGGACGGTTGAGGCTTCTTGCAAGCACTACGTCCAATGAGTATTGCACGTTACTTCGGCTAATTTGCCACTTAGTTTCTCAAGGATAAGCAAGAACTGGTTGTGGCCTCTCTGTTTCCATTATGCTCAAGTTGGGGAAAAATAATGGAGAAACCCAGGCAATTTAAATATTCCAGATATTGTCAGGGAGCTTTTTTCAAACATGGGACAAAAATTGACCTTTTATATAGCTACAAGAATATCTACGATACTGTTAAAAGAAATCTTGAACCAGGGAATTTTATCACATAAGACAAACTGTTTCATTTTCACCATAATATTCAAAGGATCATCCAGGAAGTAGATAAAACCCTTCAAACAACATCTAATATCGGAAGAAAGTTAATGACTCTAATTTGTGAAAGAAGGCAGGCAAGAAGATTATCTAAATTTTAAGAGTAAGTAAATGCTGGCGAGACAAAACATATCATTTCTTTGTGAAGTAAATGGCACCAGGCAAAGCACATTTTCATCTTATTTTGCTGACCAAGGCACGGTAGCGTTATTAAGTCTGACAAGGCAAATTGTTTATCATGACTGAGTCATAAACAAGAGTACCAAGATAGTGATTTACTGAACAGCACCAAACACTGAACGAGGATTTTTTTTAAATGAAGTTCTTTCAAAAAACAGTCAGTTACTGTAAGAAACATGAGTTTTACTCTTAGCTTCATCTACCTCTTTTGCCACTTTTTTTTTTTTTAAGACACGGTCTTACTCTATTGCACATGTATGATCACAGGTCACTGCAGCCTCAAACTTTCAGGCTCAAATCATCCTCCCATCTCAGCCTCCTAAGTAGCTAGGACAACAGACATATGCCACCACACTCAGCTAATTTTCATATTTTTTTGTGGCGACAGGGTTTTGCCATGTTACCCAAGCTGGTCTCGAACTCTGGGATGAAGGAATCTGCCTCCCTTGGTCTCCTGAAGTGCTGGGATTACAGGCATGAGCCACCACACCTGGCCTTGTCGTCCCCTCCCCACAGGCTCAAACCCAAAAGTCAAAACAAGAAAACCTGAAGATATTTTTTAAAGTGGTTTGCTTTCTTAGAGAAGATACTAGAAATGAACTGACTTCTGCACTTCCATTTGTTTTGATAAAAAGAAGACTAGCGGTCTCTGTTCTTCACATTATGAAACAGGATTTTCCATGGAAAATCCATCTACTACTGCCTTGAAATGTCCATTTACATACAAGATAAAAACAATGCTCCATGGAGTTTATAATATATAATCACTTATTGCCTTACCAGTGCATTCCTTTCTTCATTTTTATATTATTTAAGAAAACCTGACACTTCTCCTTTTTACTTACATGAAACTTCTGTCCTCTGTATTTTTCTCTATAACCAGTTGCACTTATCATTACTCTTCAACAGAAAAACAACTTTGCTTCATTTTTCTTTACATTGTTATTTCGGCCAGTTAATAATGACAATAAATTTAATATATACTAGGTATTTATAACACTGTGAGGTGTGATAAACACTTTCCAGCAGATGCTTACTGAATCTCACCCTACCTTTGAGGCACTGTTATTATGACTCTCATTTTAAAGATATTATAACAAGGTTTATGACTAGCGAAGGCAGAGTCAGTATTTGAACACAGAAATTTGACTGAATTTCTTAAAAGAACACAACTAAAGACTCGTTATGAGGTCAGGAGTTCGGGACCAGCCTGACCCACAGGATGAAACCCCATCTCTACTAAAAACACAAAAATTAGCCAGGCGTGGTGGTGTGCATCTGCAATGCCAGCTACTTTGGAGGCTGAGGCAAGAGAATCACTTGGACCTGGGAGGAAGAGGTTGCAGTGAGCCGAGATTGTGCCATTACACTGCAGCCTGGGGGAAAAGAGCAAGACTCCATCTAAAAACAAAACCTCATTATGTACCCAAACAGTCTATGTGTATCATCGAGCACATCGTGGTCCCTAAAGCTGATAATTACAAACTATTAATTCTGGAGCCCTTTATTCCGAAAGGTCATCTCACTTATGTACTGTAACTCAGCCCTGCGTATTCGTCTTTTCCCACCTACAGGTCACTGCTGTCTTCGAATGCAATTGCCCAGGTTTTCGTGCTGAGGCAATGAAAACTTACCCAATGACGCCTCTGGGAGGACCATCAGTCACGAATGTAAATGTGATCATGGACCTCTCTGCTTGCAAACCACAGATTTGACACTTGGAGCTTCACAGACACACGTACGTGTAATCTCTCTCTCAGCCTCCTCCTCGCTGCCCTCATCTCTCAGCGTATCTGCCCATGCCCCGTAACCACCACCGTTAATCACCAGCCCTCCAGGCCCTCATGTGTTCTGCTCTCTTGCCCGCACCTCCATGCCCTTGCGCAGGCTGTTCTGCCTGCTGAGAGCCTCAAACCCTGAAAGCCTCCTCCCATGGGATCCTCTGGGAAGCTTCGCCAGCTTTGGGGTGCAGTTTTCATCCCACCTGCACTCTGGCCACCTCTGCGAGAAGTTAACACGTCTCATTGGGACACTGGACTGTAAGCATCTCCACAGAAGGAAAGGCTGCTTGGCCACGTAAGAGGGCACCACATCTTTTAACCCCCTTACCCAATTTCCAGTAGGCGTCCGGCCTCCCTCCCGGCTAATCCGCAAGGCAGAACATCACACCTGCCTTGCGGGGGACTCATGGGGCTCTTCGTGGATTGGCCTTATCTTTTCAATATTACCTTAAATCAACTTGAGAAACTGTAAGTCAAAGCGTAAGATGCAAATCCACAAACTCAGGTCTCACCCATCTGGCAGGGCCCTCCGCGGTACTCTCTCTCCTCATCATTACCCACTGTCCGCCAGGGCCCTCCGCGGTACTCCTTCTCCTCATTATTACTATACCAAGTGTCCGGCAGGGCCCTCCGCGGTACTCTTTCTCCTCATCATTACTCTACCCACTGTCCGGCCGGGCCCTTCGCGGTACTCTTTCTCCTCATCATTACTCTACCCACTGTCTGGCAGGGCCCTCCTCGGCGGTACTCTCTCTCCTCATCATTACTCTACCCACTGTCCGGCAGGGCCCTCCGCGGTACTCTTTCTCCTCATCATTACTCTACCCACTGTCCGGCACGGCCCCTCCGTGGTACTCTTCCTCCTCATTATTACTCTACCAACACTGTACAGCACCGCCCCTTCGTGGTACTTTTTCTCTGCAGTTTTATTACTCTACTGACGTCTTTCCTCCAAGCGTTTTGTTTTGATTTCGTTTGGGCTTTGTTTGGGGGCTTTAGGTTTTTGTGGTTTTTTTGAGTTTTTGTTTCTTTGTTTCTTTTGGTAGAAATTAAAAACAAGCTCCCATTTTTGTCTTTGGAAAACTCCACTCAAGGAAGTACCAAGAATCTTCACCATTTATGTACCTCATCATTACCAGTCACATCCAGCATAAGAAATCCCCACAGTGAAGCACCTGTTACACTTACTGAATGGAGCACTAAGGTGTACAAATGGCCGGAAAAATAAACATGCAGAAGGCTTTTCTAACAGCATCAGAAATGTGGTAAATATATGGCAAATATTTTATTTGTTCTATCTTAAAAATATAAATACTATTTAAAAAATATTAATATAGGCCTAATACAAGGAATGGCAAATGATTTTGTTGTCAAGTAGTAAGGCCTTGAGTATTTGCTGAATGTCTGTAATTTTTGTTTATTTTTTGGGATAGGGTCTCACTCTGGCACCCAGTCTAGACTCCAGTGGCACAATCATAGCTCACGGCAGCTTCAACCACCTGGGTGCAGGCAGTCCTCCTACCTCAGCCTCCCAAGTAGCTGGGACCACAGGTGCATGCCACCACAACTAGCTAATTTTTTATTTTCAGTAGAGACAGTCTCACTATGTTGCCTAGGCTGGTTTCAAACTCCTAGGCTCAAGCAATCCTCCTGCCTTAGCTTCCCAAAATGCTGGGATTACAGGCATGAGCCACCATGCCCAGCTTTGTACTATATTTTACACTAAAACAGACTTTGGTAAATGGAACAATTAGGTTGAAGAGCCCAAGGACTGATCTGGAAACGCTGGACTTCTGCAGAAATGAGGACTCATCTCTCCACAAATCTCATCTAGCAAGAAACAGACCAGGCCATCGTGAGGATGCACAGTGCTGAAAACGAACCCCTGGGAATGGGGCCCTTCACGGTCTACCAAATTCCACTCTCATACAGCTTTCAAGCTGATAACAACTGGCATGAGAGCAGTTTTGAAAAGAAAATCTCATAACTGGCCAAACGTGGTAGCTCATACTTTGCAATCCCAGCACTCTGGGAGGCCAAGCAGGTGGATTGCATGAGGTCAGGAGCTCGAGACCAGTCTGACCAACAGGGTAAAACCCCGTCTCTACCAAAATTACAAAAAATAGACCAGCATGATGGTGTGCACCTGTAATCCCAGCTACTCAGGAGGCTGAGGTAGGAGAATGGCTTGAATCCAGGAGGTGGAGATTGCAGTG
Organism: Leontopithecus rosalia; assembly: GCA_028533165.1. Lineage (NCBI taxonomy): Eukaryota > Metazoa > Chordata > Mammalia > Primates > Cebidae > Leontopithecus > Leontopithecus rosalia. The sequence goes on from CM052661.1 coordinate 99,659,650, forward strand.
AGGATTGCAGTGAACTGAGATCGCGCCACCACACTCCAGCCTGGGCAACAGAGTGAGACTCTGTCTCAAAAAAAAAAAGAAAGAAAAGAAAAGAAAAGAAAAAGAAAATCTGATAACAAATTAGCAAAACACAGCATCATAATGTTGAAGGGCAAAGGTCATGTTTGGAGGACAAGACCAAGACAAGTTTGGGGGCCAGAAATGGGATTAATGCAGGACTGAAGTTCTCATTGATTAGAATCCTGTGCCGCCTCAACACCAACTGCTAAAATGGACTCTTTTTATCCCTGCCTTACCCTATCAGCCCTGGCCTTTTAAAAAGCAGTTGTTGTTCTCTAGTGAAGCCTCTATTGCCTTCTTTATCTGAGAACTGACCAATGGAAATTCATAACCTTATCTCCAGAAATCCCGGAGGCCTAAAAAAATTAAGAGGATTAATGGGAAACGTGCAAGAAAGTGACAGCCTCAATAGAAGTGACACATCTGATTTAAGATGGAAAAAGGTTAATCAATAAAAATCAATGGAGTATTGTGCCTTCAGACTTCAAAATAAAAACAGATGCAGCATCATTTATCGAGGATGGCTTCCCCAAAACTCATATCTAAATAGCAACTACCAACTGAAACCTCAAAACTTTACAAGGGAGAAACAAGCTTCTTAAATTATACCATACACCACCGACCCAACATCATAGAAGAAAATGTTATGCAAAATGAGGCAGACGGAAAAGTTAGGAAGGACTGATGGACTACTTCCATTATCTGCATTCCATTATCTTGAATTCCACCTCTGAAAAAGCTATAGACCCACTACATTTGTATTGTACATATAACTGGTTCCTGAATTTAGAGGAATAAAAATGTGAAAATTTATATCACATTGTGGAAAGAAATAAGGACATACAATATGCACTTTGAAGCATCTGTCATGATGAAATGACTAAAGTCAATTCTGACTAGAAAGGCAAAGTCAAAAGTTCATTGGAAATTTTTGCATAATTACAAATGGAAACTACAATAAAATGCAAATATTCTGGTTAAAAAAATAAAAGTATAGTTGAAAAGATAAAAATCCTAAAGAAACTGTTAGACTTACTTTAAAAAACACAAAACATGTTTTTGAAAGTCCAGGGAAAATACGTGCCAGCAGATCTAAAGGGCCAGGTGCGTCAAATAAAACCCCTTATGGCTAAACTGGCAAAGTCAAAGGGCAACAGTCAGATGAAAGTATTGTGGGGAAAAAAAAAAACCATTCAACTGGAGAGAATTGCAAAGCCCAGAGGTACAAGCAAGTAGCGAGGCCAGAAGAGTGTCTGAAAAACATCTTGCATAAGACTCCAACGTAAATGTTAGAAAGTCTTTCAGGACATCAAAATGAGAAAGACAGGGAGAGAAACCGGGTGGCATTTGGAAACAATGTATACAATGTAAGTTTTTTGGTGAATAGAGTAACAAGGACACTAAAGGGATTATTCAATTTCAATTTTATGGAAAAAAACTATTAGACAATTCCTAAATTTTCCATTAGAACAAATAGGCAACATATATTACTTTAAATAAATGATAAGCCTTTGACCTAACTCATGAACTGAAAAAAATGTTCTCACCAGGAATTAAAATCCTCCACTAATCTTGCTTTGCAGGTGCTGTAAGACAATCTGTTGGACAAAATGCATTTCTGATATTTGCACATGGCCACCATGCTTCAGAATGAGTGTGTTTTCAATTGGTGCCATCTAAAAGGGGAACTCTAGACAGGTCATGAAATTCAAGCCAGTGAGTCTTACTGCTATGTCTAGAAAACTGGAAGAATGTGCTGGGACAAGTACTTGGTGCATAACCAAATGCAAACTAGGATAAGAAATGCAGCATGATGTCTGCAAAGAAAAGGAGTGCAAACTCACCTCCTAGAATTTCCCCAGTAGATCAATCACATGGCAAAGAGAATCAAGAGAAAAAAACTCATTTAGATTTTCAAGTTTTCCCCCATTTTCTAGTAACAGATATTCCAAAACCGTATTTCCCTCTCCAAACTGACTCCATTTTGCTCTCCCTACATTCAGAAACTTGATGTCCCTTCTTAGCACCTCTTCCCTTTCTCCCTCATCCAATCAGTTGCTGGATCCCATCAACTCTACTTTTTAACTTCTCTCAAACATGGAGTCTACACTCTCTATCCAAATTGCCCCTATTCTGGTCCATTCCCACTGTATTACTAAAATAGACTCCTGCCCAGCCTCCTTCACTCCAGTCTTGCTCCCATATGAACGACTGCCCACAACATGATCAACCTCATCTCTCTCTCAAGACGTTAAAAGACTTCAATAAACTCTCTGTCCTCTTGTGACTAGTACATTTCTCACTACAGCACATAGAACCATTTAGCAGGCAGCACAGTGGCTCACACCTGTAATCCTAGCACTTTGGGAGGCTGAGGCAGGTGGATCATCTGAGGTCAGGAGTTCAAGACCAGCCTAGCCAACATGGTGATACCCCATACCTACCAAAACTACAGAAATTAGCCAGGCATGGGGGCACACGCTTGCAATCCCAGCTACTCAGGAGGCCCAGGCAGGAGAATTGCTTGAACCCAGAAGGTGGAGGTTGCAGTGAGCAGAGATCACACTACTGCACTCTAGACTGGGCAATAGAGCCAGATTTCATCTCAAAAAAAAAGAGAGATGAGAAGAAAAGAAAGAAGAAGAAGAAGAAGAAGAAAAGGAGGAGGAGGAGGAAGAGGAAGAAGGAAGAAGAAGGAAGCAGAAGGAAGCAGAAGCAGTAGCAGCAGCAGCAGCAGCAGCAGCACCAGCACCACCACCACCACCACCACCACCACTTAGCACTACCTCTCTGCTTGTATCTATCCCATTCCCACCTCATACATTATGCTTCAGAATGATGGACTGCTTTTCCAGCCTCTTACATCTCTCACTTTCTCTTAATTCTCTGGACATTTGCAAAAGGTAGCACATGCTGTTCCTACTGCAGAGGACACCCTGCCCTTTCTTTGGCTAACTCCTACTTCTTTAGTTGTCAGACTTGGATGTCAGACATGCTTTCCATCCAAGTTGAACAATGAGGAATGACAACAGTCATCTTAAGGACTCTGAGAGTCCCCTTTACCAGATTATCCCCATAAGATCATTTTTCATACAATGATGTAATGTCTACTTACATATAATAGGGAGGAGGGCAGGAGCTATAATGTTTCATTCATCCTGATATTTCTAGTTCATGATGGAATGCCCGGCAAGTGGTAACAGCTAAATATGTTTTAGTTGGAATGATTTGAAGTTTCAGACTCAACAAGGTATTGCATCCTTCAGGGAACATGGGAAGACAATTCAATGGAACTATGTGCTGAGCAACTTCTATGTGCCAAGTACTATAGAGGATCTTTGTATATTATCCCATTAGCTCTTATGCTTCCTCTAAAGTACATATTATGCATGAGTACAGTCTATACACAAGTAAACTGAAACTCAGAAAAATGAAGAGACTTTGCAAATGTCACCAGATGAGTTAGAAGAAGGGCAGGACCAGAACTCAAAGCTGTGTCAACAAATCCATTTTTGTTTTCACTGTAATGAATACAAAAAGCAAAAAAAAAAATAGCAGGAATTTCTCTAAATAAAGAATTGTTAACAGTGAAATGTCCATGAAATAATCTTAGAACTAAACTCACTGCTATGACCTAAATGTGTTCCTGAAATTCATACCGAAACCTAATGCCCATTGGGTGGTATTAAGAGATGGTGCTTTTGGGGACATTATACGCCTTGAGAACTCTGCTGTCATGAATGTGATTAGTGCTCTTAAGAAAGATGTTGAAGGGAGCTGCCTTGCCTCCTTCCACCATGTGAGGATGCAGTAAGAAGGTACCATCTTGGAAGCAAAGAGCAACCCCTTACTGGACAGTAAATTTGCTCATTCCCTAGTCTTGGACTTCCTAGCCTCTAGATTGTGAGAAATACAACTTTATTATTTATAAACTACCCATCTAAGATATGTTGTTACAGCAGCTTGAACAGACTAAAACACTACACACACACACACACACACACACACACACACACACACCATCTTAGCCCTTTTAAAATGTATAGTTCAGTAAGTAAAGTAAATTCACATTGTCATAAACCCAATTTTCAGAATTCTTTATCTCTTGTAGAATAAAAACACTACCTGTTCTCCCATACCCCACCCCGACAACTACAACTACCATTCCACTTTCTGTATCAATGAATTTGACTACTCTGTGTACCTCACATAGGTGGAATCATATAGTATTTGTGGTCTCGTGACTGGCTTTGTTCATTTGAAATGATGTCCTCAGGGTTCATCCATGCTGTAGCAAGTGTTCAAATATTCTTCCTTTTTAAGGATGAAGAATATTTCATTGTATGTGTTCTGTATTTTACATATATTTTATGTACATACATACATTGTTGATGTGCACTGTAAATATTCTGCACTTTGTTTATCCATTTATTCCTCCAGAGACATTTGGGTTGCTTCCTCTTTTTAGCTGTTGTGAATAATGCTGTTACGAACATGAGTGTACTAAGTTCACATAGTATATTTACAAATAATATGCTAATAAGCATCCCTATCAAAAACTCGCAAATGATACTAAACCATTCTGAGTGGTAAAATAAGAAACGAGTGGGTGAATTACTGAAGAATCTCATTAAGCTATGAAATATGCAGAAAAGTGGTAAATAAGTCTCTAACCATTTAGAAAGACAAATTCGCACCGAAATATACTTCAAACCATGTTTCACATATGATGAGCTATAAAGCTTTGTTACCACCCAAGGGAATACTTTTCACTTCCTGGAAAGTACTCATAGGCAGTTGTTCTGTCCTACTTAACCGCGTATGGAATTGACACCTTTCCTACATACAGACCAGGGATTGGCGCTGAGGATGTTCTATCACTCCCCTCCCTTCTTCCTAACTCTTTTGCTTTTTGATTGAGCATGTCTCCTAAGTGCAAAGCTCTGTTCCCAACATGACTGGGCTCATGAAGAGGGAAATGGGATGTGGCCTGCCCTCATTCAGGAGAGGAGGCACTGAGGGAGGGAGATGGGAATGGTAATCACTAGAAGGAATGCGAGGAAAATAAAAGACCTTCAATAAAAAGGTAGCCACAAACAACATCTGGGAGAATGTAGGAAATACTGCCTTCTGCTTTAGGGGTGGGACAATGTTTCCTTAGCTGACGGATGAGTACAGGTTGAATATCCCTTAGCCAAAATACTTGGGACCATAAGTGTTTCAGATTTGGCATTATTCTGGATTTTGGAATATTTACATCATTCCAGCTGAACATCCCGAATCCAAAAATCTAAAATCTAAAATGCTCCAATGAGCATTTCCTTTGAGCATCATTTTGGCATTCAGAGAGTTTCGGATTTCGAGCATTGCAGATTTCAGATTTTCTGATTTGGGATATTTGGTCTGTAGTATACAGAGTGAAAGAGTATTTAAGGGAAAGAAAAGGAACAAGCAAAACCATCTACAATTAGAAATGCAGAGGATGCCTAGGGAATTTGCACCTAACCATGTTTGACTGAAAGAAAGGCACCCAAAGGTGACTTTGGAAGGAATACAGGGACCAAGTCTTAGAAGACCTTAAGCAGCACTTTCAAGAAACAAGATTAACTAGGTAGGTGAGAGCTGCAAAGACAAATTCCCAGAGGGTCTGGGAAGATCATGATAATGACCAGAGCCAAAGGTATAACAGGAAAAAGTGGGGATTGTGGGTGACTCAAGAATGTATTATTTTCAAAAAGGTGGCTGCTACCCAGCCTAGAAAATGCTGCAAGCAGAAAACTCAGGGCAGTATTAATAGTCCATCCAGATGTGTATATGAGTGTTTCTGATCTTCCAAAAATGTGTTGGTCAAATGGAATGTGTGTTACAGGCCCCTTGTTTGCAAACTCTGGTGTGGATCATGAGGATACCCTGGATCTAGTAACATCCCTTTCATCTTGATCTCTTCACGTACTTGTACCATCATTTTATCAAGTCACTCTCATGTGCTAGGTCCTTTACCTCCCTGTATTCTCCGTAGTCTGTCCTTGCTTTCTTTTTTAATTTCACTTTTTTAATTATATATTAATAATACTATCTACCTCATAGGGTCATGGTGTGGATTAAATGAAAAAAAATCAATGTAAAACCTTTAGAGCCCTGCCCAGGGCAGCCACATAATAAACATTCAATGAGCAGTGGTTATAAATGTGAAGAAACACTAGCCAAAGAACTCTGTGCATACTTGTACATACCTGTGACTACCACATCTGCATCTCCAACCCAAGTTCTCTTTTGGGCTCTGATTTAAAAATCCTCCTGCCTACTAGAGAGCTTCACTTAGTTGTTTAAACCTAAACCATTCAACCCCACTCCAGAGGTTCTCCTCTCATTCTCCCTAATGCAGTCAGTGACAGTACCATCTACTCAGGATCCCAAGTAAAACCTAATGCCACTCTTGAATCCTTTTATATTTCATGTCCAACATCTAATATATTATGAAATCTACCATTTCTCTCTCTCTCTGTGTGTGTGTGTGTGTGTGTGTGTGTGTGTGTGTGTGTGTGTGTCTCGTCTATTGTCTGAGCTCATTCCCAAAACTCCACAGGCTGCATGCCATCTGTGGAGGTGATCAAGAATGAAGGAGGTCAGACACCTCTCACCTGCACCATGAGCAAGAGCAATAGAAACAAAATCCTACCAGGACTGGAGAAGAGTCCAAAAACTGGGGTATTGGACACATCATTTCTGTGAAGACAATGGGCTACATTAGTCAGATCAGACTTTCAGGTAAAAGCATCTAGATGACAAATACTTTTCTAAAATACAAAGAGGTAAAAGATGAGTGCTTTGAATGAAGGCTATTGCAATATAGTTTGAGATAAATGGATATGAGGCATATATTTTGCAAGTCTAGCCACTTAGATGTGAAAAATGAGGTGAAACACAGCATAAAAGATGACTTCTATGTTTTTAAGATGTGGGAATATTGACTCAAGTGGGAAAGACTGGGAGCAGGAAAGATTTGTCAAAGAAGCAAATTTATGTTTTAGAAATATGGTTATTTCTATTTCCCGTGAAATATCAGGCTCCATAATTATCACCAAACTTCCTACTAAAAACAACTAAATATGTAGGATTAATACTTTTTAAAAAAGTCTTAAAGCATCAAATCCCTGACAACACAGGGAGCACTAGGAAAAATCCAGGTAAAAGTGAAAAACTCGGGAGATAGGGACATGGAAGCCACTTCTGCCCTGAGCATGCCTGGCCAACCTAAGCAAACACGAACTCTGATTTTTGAACCTCATACAACACAAAGGAAACAGGTGTCAAAACCCAGCACCTACTAGAGGTGAGAATTAAGACTAAGACCTTCCTCCTGTTGAGACCTCTGAGGGATATTCCTTCATGGTAACAGTGACCTGGAAATAAGTGTGCCCTCACCTGCACCCCCAGGAGACTAAGGGAAAGAAAAAATCCTTGAGTTGTTCTAAGCACAAATCGGTCCACATGTGGATGTACAGCCTAAATTCCCATAGTATGGGTGCTCCGTAAAGCTCAGGCTGTAAGTACTCCAGGTCTCGACTCCTCTGAGAATGAAGCCCCTTTCATTTGAGGCTTCAGAGAATCCCCTGAAGGTTTTATCAAAGACTAGGAGCAGCACACGGTGAAAAATAACCATGAACATAAGACAATAAAGCAATGACAGGAAGAAAAAAAAACTGAGTAAAAAAGAAAAAATAAACCGACAGTAGAAAACTACTTTAACATTTCAGCATCAGACATAGATTACAAAACAAATAGGTATACCAATTCCAGGGAAGATGGAGGCATGTGCACTGCAAAAAACAAATTAAGGTAGAGAGAAAGAGCCAGGAGTGAAACCCTGACAAAGCAAGTAGGTGGGAGAAGTCCTCCAGCAATGTCTGGGCCAAAGCTCTGGCAGTTGTAATAGTTTTTTAAAATATAAGTCCTGACAAAAGCATTGGCAACAAAAGCCAAAATAGACAAATGGGACCTAATCAAACTCCAAAGCTTCTGCACGGCAAAAGAAACAGTCATTACAGTGAATCAGCAACCAACAGAATGGGAAAAAATTTTTGCAGTTTACCCATCTGACAAAGGGCTGATATCCAGAATTTACAAAGAACTAAAACAGATCTACAAGAAAAAAACTAACAAGACCATTCAAAAGTGGGCGAAGGGTATGAACAGACACTTTACAAAAGAAGACATACATGAGGCCAACAAACATATGAAAAAATGCTCATCATCACTGGTCATTAGAGAAATGCAAATCAAAACTACATTGAGATACCATCTCACGCCAGTTAGAATGGTGATCATTAAAAAATCTGGAGACAACAGATGCTAGAGAGGATGTGGAGAAACAGGAACACTTTTACACTGCTGGTGGGAGTGTAAATTAGTTCAACCATTGTGGAAGACACTGTGGCAATTCCTCAAGGACCTAGAAATAGAAATTCCATTTGACCCAGCAATCCCATTACCGCATATATATACAAAGGATTATAAATCCTTCTACTATAAGGACACATCCACACGAATGTTCATTGCAGCACTGTTTACAATAGCAAAGACCTGGAACCATCCCAAATGCCCATCAATGATAGACTGGACAGGGAAAATGTGGCACATATACACCATGGAACCTGGAGACCATCATTCTCAGCAAACTGACACAAGAACAGAAAATGAAATACTGCATGTTCTCACTCATAGGTGGGTGATGAACAATGAGAACACATGGACACAGGGAGGGGAGCATTACACACTGGGGTCTGTTGGGGGGAATAGGGGAGGGAGAGCAGGAGGTAGGGAGTTGGGGAGAGATAGCATGGGGAGGAATGCCAGATATAGGTGAAGGGGAGGAAGGCAGCAAATCACACTTCCGTGTGTGTACCTATGCAACTATCTTGCATGTTCTTCACATGTACCCCAAAACCTAAAATGCAATTAAAAAAATAATAAAATAAAAGTCCTGAATCTTCAGGAGGGGAAGAAATCAAAATAAAGAACACACTCAGAAGAAAATTCATCCTGAATATGCCTCATCTGCTTTATCCCCACTTAAGCTGCTTTAGTTTAATTCTTTTTCATCTCTTGTCTGATTTATTACCATCACCTCTGCATTAGTTTGCTAGGGCTGCCATAATAAAGTACCACAGACTAAAAAGGGTTACACAACAGGAACTTATATTACTGCAATCCTGGGGGCTAGAAACCCAAAATTCAGGCTCCAACAGGGTTGATTCCTTTTGAGGCCTCTCTCCTTGGTTTCCACAGGAACCTCTGTGTCCTAATCTCCTATTATTTGGAAACTAGTCAGATTGGATTAGATCCCACCCTAATGACCTCACTTTAACTTAATTATCTCTTAAAAAACCCTACTTCCAAATATAGTCACCTTCAGAGACATTAGGATTTGCGACTTCAACAAACAAACTGGGGAAAACACTTCTCCTGACGTGTCTTTCCTCTGTCCTCTCTTGCTTCCAATCTCTCTTCTAAATCCTGTCTGAGTGCTCTTTCTAAAATGCAGACTAATGGAAATTCCTAACGGTTCCCCCTTGCCTAAAACCTAACATTAAAATATCTTAGAACAGTGTACATTTGTGACACAACAATGTAACTAGAGGGAGCTCCTACTCCCATCCTGCTGCAAAGAAAATGCATCTAAGTAAGCACGTTTGTTTGCTGTGAAAATGCAGTTCCAAAAAAGTGTTCAGAATGCCTCCTCTTCTAAGCACAAATCTGGAGCTCCTGCTGATCACACATCAAATTACTTTATCACCATTATTCACCCCTCCAAGTTCACCACCTGGCACCACTGCACATTTAAATTAGCTTTTATTCAGGCTTTATGATGCATCCTGCAGTTCTCAAACACACCACCCTCACTTTGTTTTTGTGCCATTAGCATGATTTCCCTCCAGCAGGAATGCCACCCAGCCAACAGCATGATCACCCTTCAATTGTTCTCATCTTCCCCCATGAGTAAGCTCTAGTGTCATCTGATCTCTGAAACTCCTTGAATGACCCCCTTCTTTCATTCCACAACCCTCCTTCCGACATGACACACATACCCTGTCATTACCCGCTCCTAACTCCACCAAACTCTGTCCTCTACACCCAAACAATGCAAGCATCAAGTCGCACAGAGCCTTGAGCTTGAGATGAGGGAATGGGACATTTCTCCTATGTGCCTCCCCTCTCTAATTCTATAAATACTTATTCAATGTTTGTCATAGGCTGGGCCTGTGTGAGGCTCAGCATATGACAAACATTGAATAAATATTTATAGAATTAGAGAGGGGAGAAAATGGGAAGGAGAAACTTGCAGCGGGGAGCTTCCTTGGTGTGTAATTTACAAAGATCGCTCTGGTGGGCTGCACTGCGGGGCGCTGCCTCCTCACTGCAGGGCCACAGGCATCCCTTTTTCTTGCCTGCTTCTTTGCCTCCTGTCTTTCTACCTTCCTACCTCTACATTACCCTCCATGCTGTTGGTAGGGTCATGGCTCCAAATCACGGCCAACTTGAGACTTCCACTGTTTGAAAACTTTACTAACAACCAAATGAAGTGCAAAATCTGGACCTTCCACCCCCTAACCTTCCCCTGAGCCTCTGGCCAAATTTGTTTTCATGTGCCTCAAACACAAAGAGCATCTCCCTGGTATATGATGTCTTTTGTGATGCACTTTCCTGTTAGAACTTCCTCCCTCTTCCTGCCAGCCCTCATCTCCCCCTCATCCAAATTATGCCTAGACTTCCAGGCCATGGGTTCCCCAAACCGGAAGTAATCTCTGTCACCCCCCAACTCCCCAAATCTTGCTGTAAGGTACTTTCCAAATTCCACCCTGCATTACGGTCAGGTCACCGGGCCTGTGTGTTTACATGGTACATAGGCATACATTCTTTCTTTTCCTCGTAGCAAACAATAATAGCTATTCAACAGTTTAGAAAAGATTTACACAGATTTTTAAATTACTGTTATTACCATTCATCCAATAAAGCAGATTCAAATACTTCTGTGTCATTTGAGCAACAAGGTTTGGTTCAATTCTGCTATTTTCACTGAAAACAGAATCGTCAGGCGATGTACATAATGAAAATTCGAACTTTGCCTGTGCCAAGCACAAAGAAACACAATGCCAGTAGTTGAAAGTATTTTCTTCATATTAAATGTTTGTTCTTTCTGAAAACATTTATAGGATTTAAAGAGAATAAAAGGATGAAGTTATAAGCCCTATGTTAAATATTCTTTATTTCACTTAAATGAGCAACTATGCTTCTTAAAAGATAATAGAGATATTTTGAGAAATCTCATGTCAGGAGTTAATGGGACTTTACAAAGGGTCTCTTTTGGGGACATATACTGACATTACCAATATGACGACTGAATTCTTTGGCTGTTTCTCAGATGAAAATGGTATACGTTCAACTACAACTTCCCATTTGCAAAGAGAAATAAATGTACTATATTAGTGAAATGAATTAGTTAAATGACCTAAAATTTACTCTAGTCTTGGGTTCTTTATATATCATGAAGGAAATGATCCTGTCCACACAGAGGACACACACATACACACACACATGCGCGCACGCACACACACACACACACACACACACACACCCCTTCACTAAGCAATTCTGGAAATATCAGTGTTGGTAGCATATAGAATTTTATGTAGCTGGCCAAGAAATGGAACAACTATGTTCTTAAGAGCTAATCTGCTAAAACGAGAATGTTAATTTTCTTAGGATTCTGCTCATTAAATGGTGCACCTAAATGCTTCCCGAATTGAAGCCCAGATTTTATTCTGTTTGGCCACAGTCCTCACCCCACTAAGTTCAGCAGGTATGATGCACATAGCTATTTACAACACTAGTAAGTATGACTATTACATAGTACGGCTCCATCCTTGGAAGTCTCCTTACAACCATATCTTATGAAACATGGCTCCTTCTCTCGAGGCAGATTACAACGAAGACTTTTTTAAAAGTGTAAGTTGGTTAAATAGCTGAAGTCAGGAAAAATGTTCTCACATTGAGAGTTATTGGATTGTGAATAGTCTCTCAAGGGAAGTGCCAGAAGCCCCATCAACTGAGTTATTTAATTAAAACTGCTCAGGAGTAAGCAGAAGAGGTGCTGCCTGGGGGAATAATTTCACACTGATCCCTGAAGGGTTGACTTGATGGTCTTGAAATTCTTAACAGTTTCAACATCTTAAATGTCTTCAGAAATAGTCTCCTACCATTTTCTCCAAGGAAACAAAAAGCCATTCTGCCTGCAACCTCCACTCCCTATAAAACCAAACAAAAAGAAAAACCAGCAACAAAAACCATAACTTAGAAACCAGATCTTTTTATCGATGCTACGTAAACCATCACAGGACAGCATAACTCATAGAGAAAGCCACAGAGGAGCCCCAGGCATCAGTAAAAACTGAGTTTTATAAGCCATGAGCTTTCTGACTTTTCGGTTACCTATATTCTTTTTGTTTGCTTGCTTTTGAATATTCCAAATCTCCTATTTTTTATTTTATAAAATGCAGTTTATATTCTTACTTTCAGTTCCTACTGTGATCTGTCAATGGGTAAATTCCTATAGGGCCTCTTTGAAGGTCACTCACACCTACTCACTAATCCTATAAGGAAGTTTCCCAGAGCGAGTGCTGGAGAACAAGGCCCACTCTCCGTAGCTCTCAATCTTTGAAGTGAGGAATTTTTAAAAAGATCACAGAAGCTGAGATGGTCCGAGGAGGAGTCTCAACGTGTGTGGGCTGAACATGTTCCACAGTTATTGGACGGGCACTGAAGACTACAGGACACCAGCTCTTACTCATACGTGGGGCCGCAGGGCCCACGCTGCACTGGCACCCACACACGACCGACACCCATTCTGAAGAGAAAATGTATTCCTCATGTTGTGGTTGACAGCTGCTTTCAGTGCAGGGTAAAGAGCTGTTGTGGTAAAGGTGTGAGGTGTGTTAATCACCGAAAGCTGAAGGAGGAAAAACCAAGAACTGTGTCATTTCCAGGTAGACTCACAGAATGTTCTGGGGTCACAGGAGAATCACTGTCCAAAACTTCAGCTGTAGCCCATTCTCATCAATTCAGCCAAGCACACCCCTACCCTACAATCATCTTGAAAATGTAAGTATCTACTATAAGAAGGGTACAGTTTCATGTTTACTTAGGTAGTGTAAGTAAACAAAATGGCTCCGCGCAAAGATGGCAGCCAATTCCACTCCTCGCTCTGGCTTGCCGGAGTGCATCTGACAACAAGCCCAAGTGAGAGTTTCCTCTGGATTTTGCTATAGCTTAGAAGTGTCAAAGACTGGGATGCCTCACAGGGCATAAAGGCAGGTGAAGGAAGTAGAGACCCCAACATCAAGACAGTATTATTCCCCCAAAACCCAAGCATGTACCCGTGCCGGTATGTTAATTCCACTGTATCAGCCATTCAACTGCTGAATTCGATTGTGTATAAAAATTTCGCATTATCTTGCTTTAAAGAGGTTTTTAACTTTCTCTTTTTTTGATTTTTGATTACAGAGCTTAATCCAAAAGCTAAGGGTTGATTCCCCCACAGTGACATGTGTTCCTGCGCCTGCTCCTTCCTGGGCTTAGCACAGGGAAAGCACATTGATAAATACAACCTTGGCAAAGGTTCTGGCAACCACCCGACTCTCAGTTTCCCATTTACTTCACCCTTGAGAAGTGCAGTGACCATAACCTTGCTTTCTGTGAGTCTTAAAATACTTTTTATCATCTGCCTTCTTTATATACTATTTTATTTCAGTATAGAGTGAGAGTTCTAAGCTTTTAAAATGTTTCTGTTTCATCCCTTGCCGATTCCTTATAGGCACTATTTAATATTTTTTTCTTTAAATGAAAAACTGCTAAAATGTAACATTTTTTAGTCGTGTGTGTGTGTGTGTGTGTGTGTGTGTGTGTGTGCCCGCATAAACACATACATATGGATATATAAAAAATTTTATGACTTATTTCTAAGCTCGCCAGAATGGGCCTGATGAGAGAGGTTATGACTTCATTCTCTAAGCAGTTGATTTGAAATGATTTTTTTCTTTTTTCTCCATCTCACTTAAGAAAATTAAAAGTAAGAGATACATATAATAGATAAAACTGAAAAAAATATACACAAGGACTAAACAACAAGGCAGTGAGCCTTGTAACGGGAGAATAAGAAAGACTTTCTCTGTGGCCCTCTTAACCTTGTTTGAAATCTTTTTTGACAGGCAATAGCCTTTCGGACCAAGTCTCCTCCACCATCACTTTCGCCTGTCATTAATACATATGGTAGTGTCATTTTCATACATTTTCTTCCTTCCTTCTGAATTTGGGATAGGCAAAACAAAGGCCGAAATGAAAGCGTGCAAATACCTTAAGACATGTTGTAAAATGCACTTGCATAATGCATCTGACTTCCCTTGCCTTTTGAAGTAGTAATTCAACATGTCAACCAAGCCATGAACTGGAAACCAGAATAAATTGCAGTAATTTATTGATCAATCCCATGTGTTGGTTCAATTTTAGACGCTTTTGTTGTTTTGTCATTGGAGTCTTTTTCGAACAATGAAAATTATCTTCCAAAGTAGGTCACACTGGAGCCAGAGCTGCCTACTTTCTAGATAATTTTCTAAAGCAATTCTCCTGGAATAGTGTCCACTAATCTCAATGTTCAGATTTTCTGAATTGCCTCCTTCAAGGTTAAGTTCAAATTCTGCTTTTTCAGTGACTCTGCCCTGAATTTCCTAGGTAAAAGTAAATTCTATCCTCTAGACTCCAAGAGGACTTTTTTGTTTTGCCCATATAATAATTTGTGATACCAACTTTTCTCTCCCCCGATACTCTGCATTCCATTTAGAGCTAAGATCCATGTTTTTCTGTCTTCCAAACCACTGAACATCACATCAAACATTGTAGATCACAGGAATGACTTGGTGAGTGAATTAGTGGATTAGTGGGTTCAGCTCCTGCAAATCACACCCATTTATAAAAGCCAGATTTGAGAGCTTGTAAAGCTTCCCCCTCCCCAAGCTTTAAATCAAATTTAAAGGCTGAGATTATGCCCCAGCATTAGAAAAAATGCTGGCCACGCTGACATCAACTAATACATAGGCCAGCATGATCTTTAGAATCCCTTTCATCACAGGATTTCCCAGAACTACCATCAATTCTGGGGCCCCTAATATTAAAGGAATCTCTTTAATGCCACCAACCAGCAGATATACACAAGAATGAATGAAAACTTTGGCTGCTATGTCAGCTTCTGGAAACCTGGATAGAGAACACTCGACCTTGAAGGGTGTAGAGATAAGAGCCTTCTAAGAATGAGCATGGATGGGACATAAGGAGCCTCATCCAGCCTGGGAGAGGATGAGACTCTTAAAAAGTGAGGAACATTTCTGTGACCAGGTTGAGATAAATGGACTGGAATATGGGAGATCACAGAGTCAGAAAACATATGATACAGCCAACACAAAGTACCTACATGTGTGGAGCAAGGAAATCTAACCCTCTACTGTAAACATGAGCTTTACGCGTCTTCTGCTCCCACATCAGGAATTTGCCTGTTCTCTGCTTTCCTCTCCCTCCCCTTACTCTCCCCCTCCTTTCTCTTTTCCCTGTACATTCTTTAACATGAATGCATTCTTTAACATGAATGCATTCTTTAACATGCTGCAATGTGACCAACCTCCAAGCCACAAGCTGTGACCTTAGACTTCTGCCCCCATCCATTGGTACTTTCTTAGTTAACCCTCTTGCTCACACGTGCTGGGTGATCATTCAGATTACTTCAACTTGGGTATTTTCAATCCTGAGCTTTCTCCTAACTTGCTGTTCCATAATTTCAATTGTCAGTTGGTCAAAGGATACTTTACAATTTAATACACCTGAAACAGACTTATTTCTACTTTTCCTACTTAAGTTGGACTCTTAATTTTACATATTTTTCACTAAAATCATCATTTTAGTGCTTGAATCATAAAAATTTGGAATCATTGCTGAAACTTATCTCTACCTGACCCCCAGGCCATATCAAAATGAAGATCTCATTCTTACCTTAGGCCTGTGAACTGCTCAAAATTTGAAATTGCATCTGTTTTTACCATTAGAAATTAGTAGATTTGGCTGGGTAAGGTGGCTCACGCCTGTAATCCCAGCACTTTGGGAAGCTGCAATAGGCTGGATCACTTGAGGTTAGGAGTTTGAGACCAGCCTGTCCAACATGGTGAAACCCCATCCCTACTAAAAATAACAAAAATTAGCTGGGTTAATTATGGGGCTGTAACTATGGGGCTGTAATTTCAGCTACTCAGGAGGCTGAGGCAGGAGAATCACTTGAACCCAGCAGGCAGCGGTTGCAATGAGCTGAGATCATGCCACTCACTGCACTCTAGCCTGGGCAACCGAGCGAGACTCCATCTCAAAAAAAAAAAAAGAAAAAGAAAGAAAGAAAGAAAAGAAATCTTCTAAAACATTTTGAGACAAATGGGAAATAAAATATCTGTATAAAGAAAACACCCTATGAGCCTTGAAGACCCTTTCAATCCTTCCTGATTCTATTCTATCCCCCGCCTACCCATGTTGCTGAACTTTGCTTTTCTTTATAGTTTTACTACCTATGTTTGTATCTATAAATAACATACTGTGAAATTATGCAGATTTCTAAAAACCTTAAAGAAAAGGAACCCTAGTCTACCTATTTTTTGTAACTTTCTCTTTTCTTTCAATATAAAGTTCATGAGCTTCATCCGTGTTGGTGAGCAAAGCGGTAATTCACTCATGTTAGTCAGGTAGAGTATCCTAGTGAGCGAACAGACCTCAGTGTGCTTTTCTCTCCTATGGGTGATGGGTATTTGGGGTATTACCAATTTTTTGCTATTGCAATAACTGTTGCTGTAAATATTGTCAGGAATTTTCCCTAGAGTGAGAGATCTCTTGGATATCAAAGAGTAGAATCATTGGATCATAGATTTGGGGTTTTAACTAGCTAATGCCATATCATTTTTCTAAAACAGATATGATGAATTTTATGTACCAATTTGAAGGGTGTTTGGGGATGAGATTAACATTTAAATTGATGAATTTTGAGTAAGCAGTTTGCTCTCCATAATGTAGGTGGGCCTCATTCAAGAAAAAGACTGGCTTCCCCAAGCAAGTCTGCAAGGGCATTCTGCAGCAGATGTCCTGGGCTTCATCTGTACCATCAGCTCTCATGGGTCTGCAGCCTGCAAGCCCACACTGCAAATTTGGGCTTATCAGTCTCCATTAATTATATGATATGATTTGGCTGTGTCCCCACCAAATCTCATCTGGAGTTGTGGTTCCCATAACCCTCACGTGTGTGGGAGGGACAAGAGGGAGATAATTGAATCATGGGGGCAGTTTCCCCCATCCTGTTCTCATGATAGTGAGCTGGTTCTCATGAAATCTGATGGTTTTACAAGGGGCTTCCCCCTTCTCTCAGCACTCATTCTTCTCTGCTGTCATGTGAAAGACATATTTGCTTCCCTTTCTACCATGATAAGTTTCCTGATGCCTCCCGACCCATGCTGAACTATGAATCAATTAAACCTTTATAAATTTTTATTCTATAAACCTTTATAAAACCTTTTGTTTATAAATTACCCAGTTTCAGGCATGTCTTCATTAGCAGAATGAAAATGGATTAATATAGAAAATTAGGACAGCAGAGAGTAGAGTGCTTCTTTCACAAATGTGAAAGCTACTTTGGAACTGGGCAACAGGTAGAAGGTAGGAAGAGTTTTGAGAGCTCAGAAGACGACAGGAAAACGTGGGAAATTTTGGAATTTCCTAGAAATGTGTTCAATGGCTTTGACCAAAATGCTGATAGTGATATGAACAATGAAGTCCTGTCTGAGGTGATCTCAGATGGAGATGAGGAACTTGTTGAGAACCAAAGTAAAGGTCACTCTTGCTATGCAAAGAGTTTGATGGCATTTTGCCCTTGCCCCAGAAATCTGTGGAACTCTGAATTTGAGAGAGATGATTTAGGGTATCTGGCAGAAGAAACTTCTGACTGGCAAAGCATTCAAGAGGAAACAGAGCATAAAAATTTGGAAAATTTGCAGCCTGACAATGCCACAGAAAAGAAAATCTGATTTTCTGGGGAGAAATTCCAGCCAGCTGCAGAAATTTGCATAAGTAATGAGGAGCCAACAGTAAATCACCAAGACAATGGGGAAAATGTCTCCAGGGCTTGTTAGAGATCTTCATGGCAGTCCTTTCCATCATAGGCCTAGAGACCTAGGAGGGAAAAGTGATTTCCTGGGCCAAACCTAGGGCCCCCCCTGCTTTATGCAGCCTCTCAGGACATGGTGCCCATGTCCCAGCCATGGCTAAAAGGGGCCCACATACAGCTCAGGCTGTTGCTTCAGAAGAATTAAGCCCCAAGCCTTGGCACCTTATGTATGGTTTTGGGCCTGCAGGTGCACTGAAGTCAACAACTGTGGTTTGGGAACCTCAGCCTAGATTTCAGAGGATATATGGAAACACCTGGATGTCCATCCAGAAGTGCTGCAAGGGCAGAGCCTCATGGAAGACCTCTGCTAGGGCATGACAGCAGGGAAATGTGGGGTTAGAGACTCCACACAGAATCCCTACTGGGGCACTCCTTAGTGGAGCTTTGAGAAGAGAGCCACCATCCTCCAGACCCCACAATCTGAATCTGATCCACAGACAGCTTGCACCATGTACCTGAAGAAGCCACAGACACTCAACATCAGTCTGTGAAAGCAGCCAAGAGGGGAGGCTATACCCTGCAAAGCCAGAGGGGCGGAGTTGCCCAAGACCATGGGTGCTCATCTCTTGCATCAGAATGCCCAGGGTGTGAGATATGGAGTCAAAGGAGATCATTTTGGAACTTTAAAGTTTAATGACTGCCCTATGGGATTTTGGATTTGGATGGGGCTTGTAGCCCCTTTGTTTTGGCCAAGTTCTCTCATTTGGAATGGGTATATTTATCCAATGCCTGTATCCCCCCTTGTATCTAGGAAGTAACTAAATTGCTTTTGAGTTTACAGGCCTGTAGACAGAAGGTACTTGCCTTGTCTCAGATGAGACTTCGGACTGTGGACTTTGAGTTAATGCTGGATTGAGTTAAGACTTTGGGGAACTGACGGAAGGGCATGGTTGTATTTTGAAATATGTATTTGAAATGTGAGGACATGAGATTTGAGAGGGGCCAGGGCAAAATGATAAGGTTTGGCTGTGTCCCCACCCAAATCTCATCTTGAATTGCAGTTCCCATAATCCCCATGTATTGTGGGAGGGATCCAATGGGAGGTACCTGAATCATGGGGCCAGTTACCCTCATGCTGTTCTTAAGATAATGAGTTCTCACAAGATCTGATAGTTTTATAAGGGGCTTTCCACCGACCTCACCCTGCATTTCTCCTTCCTGCTGCCATGTGAAAAAGACATGTTCACTTCTCCTTTCACCATCATTATAAGTTTCCTGAGGCTTCCCCAGCCATAGTGAACTGTGAGCTAGTTAAACCTCTTTCCCTTATAAATTACCCAGGCTTTGGTATTTCTTCATAGCAGTGTGAGAACAGATTAATACATCACGTGATCCAATTCTTTATAATAAATCTCCAGGTACATACACATTGGTTCTGTTTCTCTGGAGAAGCCTAACTAAAATAATATATCAATTTACCCTACTGCTAGGAGTATGTAAGGGTTCTAATCTACAGATGCCTATTTGCTTACCCCGCACACTCTTACCCTTCTACAAGGCTATAGCCAGTGTAATCTTCCAGGTGGTGAAAGAAATATCTGGGTTTATTTTGTGTCTCTCTCTAAAAACTATTCAGAGATGCCCCCTGGTCTGCATTACAGACGGTATCAAACTTCCATTAGGCACATCAATGGAAGGTTTGTTTCTGACATTCTGCTGCCCTAGTGAGCTGCAACTTCTTTTTTAAGCATAGAATCTACAGTGCTAAAGCTTTTCCTGAGACTCTAAAGTATCATAAGTGAGCCCCTTTGCTAGTGCGGCCAGGGAGAGAGTCCCATCCTCACAGTGTCTTCCTTTCCTGGGAGGCTGCCCCTCAGGCCACTTCTGTGGGTGCAAAGAGCCTCAGAACCCAAAAACCACATCCTATCCAAACCCAATACCCTAGTCAGAGAGGGTCAAGCTCTGCCTCCCGCATGCACTTTTCACCTCCACTGGGGGCTTCTGTAAGCCATCAGTACCCCCAGGACACCCTTCTCTCTGGGCCTTCTCTCTTCCCCTCACCCCAGCCTCTCTAATTAAAATATTCCTTCTAATTATTCAAAGTCCAGCATGACTTTTCTCTACCTTGACCCTTCCTGGTTTATTCTGCTGGAGTCAAGCTCTCTGGCTCTTCAGAAAAATCAACTGGGGTCACCTTGGTGCTGTGACCTGGCAGCTTGAGAACTTTGGACAAGTGAGTTTACCACCTCAGCATCTTCTGTCATATCACGGGAACACATTACCTCCCCATGGTGCTTCATAAGAACTAAATAACACTCAGTTGCTTCCTACAGAGCAGGCAACCAGTAACCACCAGGTGGCAGAGCATCCTGAGTGGGTCACTCATTTGGGGAGTATTTCTGTAAATACAACTATATTTGTTTCAACTGACTAATATATCCAGGGACACATAGGTAACAGTAGTTTTCTCCATGACCTCACAAACCCTGCCAGAAAGGGCTACCTTGAAAATGTTGCCTCCCAAGTCATCTCTGCATATTTTCTCACAAACTAGGTAAAAATAAATGCACTTATTCTTACCATTAGATTCTCTAAATCAATTGCTAATGAAGGAATGCCTATTCTGGGAGGAACATACATTTTAAATAACTTTGTATTAGTAGTACCATTTATTCAGAATAAGATGTCCTGTTTGTTCTTCAACTCTAGGCTGAAAGCTGGGCGCAGCGGGTAGCATGGACAGGAGGTGCAATGGCCAAGGTCTCCTTGAGGGCCCTGGTGGGTTCCCATGTTCCCCAGGCT
>CM052661.1:99691214-99727881 GCA_028533165.1 Leontopithecus rosalia
AATTAATAAGGATATCCAGGACTTGAATTCAGATCCAGAACAAGTTAACTTAATAAATATGTATAGCGCTCTCCACTTTAAATACACAAAATATACATTCTCCACTTTCAATACACAAAATATTGATCAGCCATTATTAATAACCATTCTTAGAATTAAGCAATATTCCTGTTCTCTCTCCCTCTTTTTCTTCCTCTTTCTTCCTCTCCTTCTTTTTTTTAAAAAAAAAAGTAAAAAAAAGTAGCTAAAAAAAAAACCCTTGTGGGATGTTACAGATTTAATAACCTAATGCTTAATATTTTGCTACCTTAAGATGCAGAGATAAAATAAACAACCTGTGAATTTTCTTCAAATAGCCGATAAAGACAAGTTCCAGTGGCTGTAAGACATAATTTTGCCTATACCCAGGGGCACTTTTTTTATATGACATTGGCTATTAAGCAATGTAAACTTGCTGATCTAATTAGCAAATTTGCTTTTATATGGCATTTATAGATTTCTACTGAAACTGCAGACCTAAATTACTGAAATTTAGGAATGCACAGGCACTTAATGACTCTATGACACACCCATACATGCACACACACACACACACATTTACTAAAAGCTGGTGTGAGATGAAGGGGACCTATGTGACTAAAAAAAAAAAAAAAAAAAGAAAAAAAAAGAAATTACTACAGGTGATGGATATATTAAAAGTCCAGACTTCACCACTACGTAATATATCCATGTATCAAAACCACCCTTGTACCCCTGAATTTGTACAAATAAAAATAATAAGCTCATACATCTACGAACAATTGATGTTCAACAAGGTGCCAACCCCACTGATTGGGGAAATAATAGTTTCTTCAATAAATGGTTCTAGGACAACTGGATAGCCACATGCAAAAGCACAAAGTTGGATCCTTACCTCCCATGAAATACAAAAACTGACTCAAAATGGGTTGACCTAAATATAAGACCTTTGACTATTGAATTCTTAGAATAAAGCACAGGGGGAAATTTTCATTACCTGGAAGTTGGCAATGGATTCTTTGATATGATAGATACCACACATACGTGCAACAAAAGAAAAAAATAAATAAGATTCATCAGAATTAAAAACGTTTGTGCATCAGAGGGCTCTTTCAAGAAAGTGAAAACTCACCCTATAGAATGCAAGCAAATTATTTGCAAATAATCTATCTCATTATGGTCTAATAAACATAATACATGAGGAACTCTCGTATTTTGACAACATAAAAGAAACAACCCAATTTTCAAATGGGCAAAGTACTTGAATAGACATTTTTCTCCAAAAGATGCTCAATATTATCAGTCAATAAGGAAACACAAATGAAAGCCACAATGAGAAATCACTTAATATCTACTAAGATAGCTATAATCAAAAGAGGAAGACCAATATGTTAGGGAGGATGCTGAGGAGTTGGCGCCCTTGGGCACTGCCCCACCAGGGCTGTGAAGAAATGTAAAATTATGTAGCTGCTGTGAAACAGTTTAGAGATTCTTCAAAAAGTTAAACAGGATTAGTATACGACCCAGAAGTTTTACTCCTACGTATGCACTCAAAAGAACTGAAAACTGGTACCCAAACCAATACGTGCAGACCGATGTTCATAGCAGCATTATTCACAAAAGCCAAAAGGTGGTAACAACCCAGATGTCTCCCAACAGGCGAATGAATGAACAAATTGTGATCAAATCCATACAACGGGATATTACTCAGCCAGAAAAAGGAATGAAGGACTGACTCGTGATACAACATGAGTAAACCTTGACAACGGTATGCTAAGTGAAAGAATGCAGACACAAAAAGTCACATTTTGTTGGAATCCATTTATAGGAAATATCCAGACAGTCAAATCCATGGAAATGTAAAGCAGATTGGTGGTTGCCAGGGACTGTCGGAAGGAGGGAATAGGGAGTGACCGCTTAAGGTATGGGGTTTTCTTTGAGGGTGATGAAAATGTTCGGAAATCTGATAAAAGTGGCAGTCACAGGGCATTGCGGATGTACGAAATGCCACAGAATTGTACACTTTAAAATGTTTAATCTTGGCTGGGTGCGGTGGCTCACATCTGTAATCCCAGCACTTTGGAAGGCCAAGGCAGGCAGATCACTTGAGGTCAGGAGTTCAAGACCAGCCTGGCCAACATGGCGAAACTCTGTCTCTACTAAAAATACAAAAATTAGCTGTGCGTGGTGGTATACTACTGTAATCCCAGCTACTTGGGAGGCTGAGACAGCAGAATCGCTGGAACCCAGGAGGCAGAGGTTGTAGTAAGCCAAGACATGCCACTGTACTCCAGCCTGGGCAAGGGAGCAAGACTCCATCTCAAAAAAAAAAAAAGTTTAATCTTATGTTGAATAAATCTTAGAAGAATAATGTTATGTGAATTTCGTCTCGATTTTTAAAAATTACTGCTAGTGAATAGCAAGAGTTCACATTCACCCCAGGTCTTACCAACAAATGAGGCCACCCCATCTTGTTGTTGGCCATGTACTTAATGATTTCAGTTGATTCCCCCAACCACCCCGGTCCAAAGATGCTAAGTACATTCTAAGAATACAGTACATTATCATAGTGCAGTCTTAGAGTCCATGGACACACTCTGTGTCACGACTTTGTGATAACAGCTGGAAATAAATGCAAAAGATTATGATCGTCTAAGTTGTCAGACGCGTGATTTTTAAAAATCATTATGTGCTTATTAAACAAATGCCAAAACATATCTATTTTCTGAGGTGGGGGTGAGAGTTGGGTAAAGTGGGGCAGAGGTGCAGGTAGAGAGGTAGAAGGGCTGAGGGCTGAGCGGGCATCTCGAATCCTCAAAGAAATGAGATGAAATGTAGCATCATCTACTCTCAGTGGTTCCTACAATCACGCCCAAAGCAAACTTCCTGACCCGGGATGAAGAAATGGGGCGCGTGGGAGGACTGGAAAAGGGAGTTGTTACTAATTGGTAACAACTTGTAGGAACTCCTTATTCTCAAGGTATCCAGAGCCAACTAGTCAGGAAATGAAGAGAACTTACGTGTACTTGCACCCTGGAATGGAGGGACCTAGAGGTCATGGATTCGAATGAAAGGGGCAGAAAGACTTGCAGTTGAAGACAAAGTTCAGCTGTTACGACTTTGCTAGAGATGAGCCCTATTTATCAAATCTAACCAAAGGCAAATAGACCCGGCGCTTCAGTTACTTTTGTTGTGTTGGCAGCCATTTTTTGCATGATTTATGAAGGGATTTTGGCTTGAGGTTTTTTTTCTAATAGAGCTGTCTGTATAAAAGAGCTTTGTCCTCAAGGAAGTCATTAATCAAAATATTACTGGATTTTTCTACTATTAAAACTGTCTCAGCTAACCACATGAGCATGAATTCATCTCACAAGCTTGCCTCTGAATGCAGATTCCTAGGGTTCAGTGAGGGCGGGGTCGGGGAACAGTCTTCAGCCAAACTCTTCTCCTTCCCTCAGGCTGTCCACGCAGGCAGACCCTCCCCTGCCACCTCAGCGTCATTGTTTCTGCTACATACCATATGTCCTGCTTCCCCAGATGTCTCTACTGTTTCTGAGCATTGGGAGGATTCTTCTTGTGTCTACTCAATGACCCCACCTTCATGCAAAAACACCTGATGTGTGTGATGGAGAATCTGCTCTGATCGCTTTCCACACTTGCTTGGAAAACAAGTCACATTCTAGAGAGCAGAGGACTGCAAACAGAAAATCTAGCTATACTCAGAACAAGTGACTGGGGATTGGGAAGATTACAGTGTGAGGTCCTTTGCTCCCTCCGCTCTTTCTCGGGTGTGAGGGTTTGTATGCCTGCCTTCTGCTGGGATGCCCCAGCTGGTAAGAGGCTCATGCTTCCAGTAAGATTCCCAAAGGACCACAATGGTCTGGGTTTCTGCTCCTTTCCTCAAATAATCTCACTGAAAGAATCTTTCCAATTCGGGCCACATGGTCTCCTCTAGACCATGATACCCTGTGAACCTCGGCAAGTCATACACATGTCCCCAGGAGTGAGGCTACTGCTGAGGGACCGGTAGAACCCCACTTCCAGTCAACACAGAGACTCCAGCTGGGGTTCAGCAGGGATGCTCTAAGACAGGGTTCTGAAGCTATGGCCTGAGGGCAGAATGCAGCGCACTGATTTCCACGAACAGTTTAGTGGGACCCAGCCATGCTCATTTGCTTACAAATCGCCTGCCGCTCTTGTGCTACAGTGCACGAGTCAAGAGGTGTTAAGCTGTGACAGACACCACATGGCCTACAAACTGTAAATATGAACTATCCGGCCCTTTACAGGAAAAGTTTCTCAACCCTTGAGTAGGATAATAAATCTCTGGATCATGGACATTTATTACGTAAGTTCATCAAATCTTTGGATTATAGACATTTATTATTTAAGTTCACCCTTGTTCAGTCTTGCCGGAGAGAAGGAAGATTTAGCTTGATAGACCAGAGGCTGGAAAAATTAGCTCAGTTTTCTTATTAGGAACTTTACTCTCAGATGTACTATAAATACAATTCTAGAGACAGACTGAGAAAAAGTACTTAAATGGCAGCCTTTTACCACAAACTGCAGCCCTCACTACACTAAGAGTTTACAGAACGCCGAGCACTTAACTTCTTCCAGCTTTTTCCGCAGCCCCCTTTTCCTGCTGCAGCGACTTGCCACGGTTTTCCTGGCAGCCCCACCCTTTCGCACACGATTAATTTTAAGTGTGAGCTCAGACACATCCAGTCTTTTTTCTTAGAAGGTTACTAACCTTGAGATGTGAGTGCTGCTCCCTCTAACGCTTCTTCCCATCTGTGTCTTGGTTAAGGGCTTTTATCGTACCCTGTTTACCGCGGTCTCTTACCCCCACCCCCTCTTGGTCCCTGCAAGCTCCCTGCTGCTCCCTCTCTTAATTAGCACAGCCCGAGCTGCAGGGAGCTGACTCTGCCTGTGCTCTTGAGCTCTTCTCTCTACCAGAACTTCAGATAGCAACTGAAGTAAAGCACTAATATTTCATGAAGCAGGATTTTTTGAAGTCAAGTTTACCTGCTTTTGGAAGCAACTTTACCATTGCAGCTACTCAGACTCATTCCAAACTCAGATAAAGTTCTGTCCCTCTTTTCCCCTAAGAGTCTACGGTTTGAAAGGATGCACTTCTCCTTTGTTCCTGCTCTAAATGGAAACCACACGCCCCGCCGAAATCAGAGTTGGTTTCTTTGCCTTTTCCTTCCCTGTTGTTTTTTTTCTGCCAATCAAAGCCTGTTAGATTCAGCTGTCTCTTTAAGTCAGGAAGCTTTCTTATCTCTGCCCCCTATCTAAGTATGTTTTGGTCTTTCTAGATACTCTTTTTTGCCTCCCATTCTGCGACAGAAAAAGCACACAAGTTGGTGTTTCCTGAGAACTAACTGCATGTTTAGCAGCTTTTGTCTCTTAGAAACACAATAGTTGTTTTTTAGCTGCATCAGACCATGGCAAAGTTAGATTTATTGATTCCTTTCATTTATTAGGTTATGGAGGGTCCCTGCTGGTTAAACCACCATGAAGGATTGTGGCTGAGGCTTTGGTTTGCAAAATTCATAGAGAGACTAGGAAGGACTGCATTTGACAGGTGAGAAGGCACTCACAGGGCTGCCCTACCTGCACATTGTTTATGCATCACAGGTACAGGACCGGTCTCTTCTGCTGGACCACTGCGTGTCTGAAAGCAAGGGAGAAGAAAGTGCAGTGCTGCCTCTCATGGCACAGTGTTTACTGAGCCTTATTGTGGGCCAGAGGTAGCCTTCTAAAACACCTGCCTGACTCTTGTCCCTCCCTTCAGTGCCTCACTGGCCTCAAGAACATCCAAATGTCTTACTGACTTGGAAGGCCTGTGAGATTGATTGCTGCCATTTTTCCAGTGTTATGTCTTATAACTCTTCTGCTCACTCCTAGCCTATATTGCTCATCCACCGAACACTGTGTAATTTGAGGACAATGCTCTGATAGGGCAGGGCCTTCGCACGTGGAGTTCCTCACCTTGATTTCTTTTATCCCTCTCCCATCCAGCAGGTCTCAGCTCAAGTGTATCTTATTAGATACTCTCCCTGGAGCCTGCAAGAGTGAATTAGGTAGCCTGTGAATTTCCTGTGAGCTTCCTGAGAACCCCAAATATGTCCTCATTGAAACACTTGCCACATACTATTGTGATGCCTATTCACTGCTGCATGTTGTACTATAGCCTCATAGGCACTTCCAGGCCCGGGTAAATTCTCATCCCCTGCTCTATCAGATCCTTGCGCAGCGCCCTTGCCCGTACCAGGTGCTCAATCAGCGTCTGTTGAATGAGGATGAAGCCATGCAATGACTTCCATCTGTTAGGTTTCGATCTTGTTTCTAACCTGCCATTATTGGGCCTGCTTTTTGCCTCAACTTCGATTTTCTCCTTGAAGAAGACAAAAACAGCCTTGACCCAAAACACCCACTGATTTTTGCAGGACAGACCCAAAAGCAAATTTTCTTTTGAGTCAAAACTCTTCCTCAAAATTATTCAATGGGACCTGAAGTGAACCTTACCCACTGGCTGAAACAGTCACTGTCTACCCTCGAGGTTCACAGTGGGGTGAATGCAAATCCTATCTATCACGGCAGTAGCTGCTGCCCACACCTACCGGCACCTGGCTTGAAAGTGTCTTTTGCCTCCGTCCTGACTTACAAAATCCAGACTGTACAGGCGAGGGAGTTTTTCCAAATGACTTTTTCATGGTCACTCCCTAATTCGGTGTCCACAGGCGCGCGTGCGCACACACACACACACACACACACACACACACACACACCCTTCTCCCTCTTATCATCCATCTCCCATAATAAAGCTACTGCTATTTTGTTTTTATATTTTTATTATTTAGCTATTGCCATTTTTAAGGGCAGCACAATGGAGATATTTTTGTTGTTTCTCTGTAGAGGTCTATTCTCTCCGCTTTATTTTGCTGCTTCTTGGAGGCTCTTGAAATCTTGTAATAAATACAAAGAACCCAACACTTAGCTTTGTATCGTGTCCAAAGAAACACAGACATCTCAAAATCTTGGCACCAAGGATGCAACACTGTCCCCCCAACAGAGAACTACAAAATTTTACTCAGCAAATAGGAGACATGTTGAAATATCACATGAGCAATAATACATTACAAAACAAACAGCAAAAATAACCTGGGACAAATGAAAGTGCCCTATCCCTCCAGAGAGCAGATGTCCTGAATGTTCCAAGCAGCAGAACAAACGGACGTGAGGAGGGAACGTAGTGAGATAGAATGGAGATTACCAGCCAGACGTGAACAAGAGTCCTCTCTGAGACATTGTTTCATGACTCTTACAAAAGGCTTTTTGAACAATTGAAAAGCAAAAATGCCTTTTAACTTATCAGTTGCTGACACGAGTAGGAAACAGCAACAGCTGTCACTTCCTAGTTGCAGCAGTGCCTCGGTTACCTCCTTCCTCTTTTTGTCTAAGGTCACCGAGGCACTAACTAGCTGGGCGAGGGAGTTTTTCCAGATGAATTTTTCATGCTCACTCCCTAATTCAGTGTCCACAGGCGCGCATGCACACACACACACTCTCACACACACACACACACACACTTCCTGCTCCTTATCACCCATCTCCCATAATAAAACTACTGCTATTTTGTTTGTTTTTATATTTTTATTAATTAGCTATTGCCACTTTTAAGGGCAGCACAATGGGGATATCTTTTGTTATTTCTCTGGAGAGGTCTATTCTCTCTGGTTTATTTTGCTTCTTCTTGGAGGCTCTTGAAATCTTGTAATAAATACAAAGAACCCAACACTTAGCTTTGTAACAAAGGATAAGGAAATGTTCTCAGTAAAAAATTCTAGAAAGAATATATCTCAATATATCTTGTTGTTCTCACAAAGGATAAGGCATTTACCCTGCCTTTCCTGTACAAATTATAGTTGAAGGTGATCTGAGTTTCCCTTTATAGAAAATTCAGCTACTAAGTGGAGAAAACAATCATAGTTATTTTTTTAAGTCACCATTTTGCAACCCCTATTAAAATAATAGGTGGAGACAATTGTTAATAGCTGCTAAAACCTTGAGGTGGAAGGTTAATGGGGAACCTCTGTAATGAAACGTGCTGCTGATTGACAGTACCTGAGCCCTTGGATCAACCGTAATCTCACTAAATATGGCACAGCCAGGCATGAGGGGGCTCCCAACGTGATGCATCAGGAAGAAAGCAGTGCCACCTAGGAAGTCCTCTTCCCCTGACAGCTGAGCCTCAATGCAGCCAAGCCTCTAGAAGTAACCAGCAGCACATACAAAATATAGGCAATAGCCAGGCATGGGCTCACACCTATAATCCTTGCACTTTGGGAGGCTGAGGCAGGCGCATCACCTGAGGTCTAGAGTTCAAGACCAGCTCTGTACTGAAAACACAAAAATTAGCCAGGTGTGGTGGTGCATGTGTATAATCCCAGCTACTTGGGAGGCTGAGACAGGAGAATTGCTTGAACCTGGGAGGTGAAGGTTGCAGTAAGCTGAGAGCGTGCCATTGCACTCCAGCCTGGGAAACAGAGTGAGACTCCATCTCAAAAAACAAAAACAAGCAAACAAAAAACAAGAAAGAAAATACAGGCAATAAAAGACTGAGTTAAAGGACACTACGAGACCACAAGGAAGCAACGACCTAAACACAGAAAGCAAGAGCTGCTGCAGAACAAAGGTCTCAGTTTCCTCGAGGAAAGAATGGGAGTTGTGATGAACACAACCAGCAAACGCCAAAAAGATACTGATGATTTTTTTTTTTTTTTTGAGACAGAGTCTTGCTCTGTTGCCCAGGCTGGAGTGCAGTGGTGCAATCTTGGCTCACTGCAACCTCTGCTGCCTAGGTTCAAGTGGTTCTCCTGTCTCAGCCTCCTGGGTAGCTGGGATTACAGGTGTGCACCAACATGCCTGGCTAATTTTTGTAATTTTAGTAGAAAGAGGGTTTCACCTAGTTGGCCAGACTGGTCTTGAACTCCTGACCTCACGTGATCCGCCTGCCTCGGCCTCCGAACGTGCTGGGATTACAAGCACAAGCTACTGTGCCTGCCCAGATACTTGATAATTTAAATACCCTTTCCTGGGAAAAACTCATGCAATTTTGCAATTTCATCAGCATGATAAAGAAAATTTACAAGAAACTAACAGCAACCTCGATAGTGAGACACTAGAGAAATCTCAATTCAATTTCTAAATAAGACAAGGATGGCCACAATCACTGTCAATACTGAACCTATTCTGTAGGTTTTAACTACATGTAATAGGTTTAAGAAAGGAATAGGCACCGTAAACCTTGAAAATTATTTAAAATGTATGACTTGTAGGGGATCCACCTAGAGAACACGGTCAAATAAAACGGAATAGAATTTAATAAGCTGCCTAGCAAAATAATTTTATAAGACTCAGTCGCTTTATCGTATGTCATATTCAAATGAGCAGCAAAATTTACACATGCATAAGTATATGTAGGTATGTGTGCCCATGTGAATATATATGAAGGTACTTCAAGAATTTGTAGGAATTAAAGAAATCTGCTAATTTATCCAAGGAAATAAAATAAGTCTTGAATAAATGGAGGTATTGCCTTGATCTTCTATGGAAAAACCCAATTTTGAGAATGCATCAGAAATATTTATTTTCCTGGAATTTTGTAATCTTTTACATTATTAAGCGGATCAGGCTCTGAAAGGCTGTTCATGAGGCACGTGTTGACGGCACTCTGCACAAAGGTCTATACTTAGTATACTGTAAAATGTTATATGTTTGACAATCAATCATTGAAGACCTTTTTGCAACACACATATCCCCATAAAAGTAAGCAACGGATGAACCGCTGTGAAAAGTGCTCTCTGGAGCAGAAATCCACACCTGGTTCTTACCTGGTTTTAGCATTGCCAAGGGCCCAGCAAACAGCAAACTTCACCCACGACTCCCTTGGCTGCTGTTCCTTCTTCCTCCTCTGTTTTTAGCCTCCCTCTCTTGACGTTCTCAAGGTTTCAAGGAAATAAATACTTGCACACACATCTTAAGGACTCCAGACCTCAAGCATGACATCCGGGTAAGTGCTAAGTTGTTCTTTGGGAATGTTTGTAAATGACAGCAGGAAACAGCAGCCAGCACAGCTATCTTGACAAACAAGGGCCTGCAGATACCCGCTATCTCTTTCCCACAGTCCCAGTCCTCTGACAAAGCTCATGACTTTCTCCCTGCATTCCACATCCCTTTCTGCTGCGACTATCTGATAACAGTACACACTGTACTGTGGCTACTTAGTAAAGTGGGCGAGAATTGCCATCCTGTAAGTCAAAGAGTGTGAGCTTTGCAGAGAGACTTGGGGTTAAATCCTGATCCATGCCTGGCTAGCTGTGGGACCTCCAGTCCTCCCCGCATTGATGGCAGCACAGATCCTGGCTAGGCCACGGCTGATCACCCAGGAAGGCAGCCCCCACCTCATGTTACCTGTGGCCCAGTGGACTCCACTCCTGTCGGAGCCCACTGAGGATCTTTTTAACACTCTCAGTGCTAAAAAGGTTATGTTGCCTCCTGAACTCTCAATACTGCTGTATCTCAGATTATTTACAGAAAATTTCATTTTCCAAAATGGTAGAAAACCCATATTGCTTAAATTAAGATACATTCTTTCTAGAGTGTTTTACTGAGAACATTTTCATCTGCAATTGGGCAAGCTAGCTCATATCTGAACTGCTTAGTTAGCATCTACAGAACAGTCCCTGTCCCCATAACCCACCACCTTAGCAAGGCACCTGAATGAGGGAGGGTCTTCAGCCTCAGCTGCATGTGGGGCCACACCTTCCTGGACTCTGAATCTGGTACAATGTCATCTAATGAGGCTAACATCACATCTCTCGGGTTCCATGAATCCAGTCCAATAGACACCTTGTTGAATTTATTAACAACCTTGCATTTCGCTCCCTGAAGTGTCTTGATTTGGATGACAAACTCTACGGCCACCCTAAGAGCCCGGCATCTAGGGGCTGGAACACTGGATGCTGCACCTACCGGCATCCCTGGCAGCAGTTTCCAAATGAGATTCTGTCCACAAAAGGCACTTGCATGAGATCTGGAAATCAGAAGAGAAGTAGGATTTCATTGCTGTCAAACTGACATTTACAGTTCCACTTGTGTAAATGTATGCTTGTTCTTCTTTAGCGATGGGGAGCAGATCTGAGGGCTTTGCACATAGGAGGCTTGAAGCAGCCTCCTTTCCAGGATCTTCCTGGAAATTCCTGCATGCAGGCTGGAGACAGCTGTAGATGGGCCAGTGGATTCTTCCAGTGCTAGAACCTGATTTCCTGAAACCTCCAAGTCAATCTGAACTCAGGAGACCTCTTCAAGCCTGTGCGTACAGGCCTTCGGACTGGCAACTCCCTCACCGTCTGTTTTAAATGCCATTCTGCATAAATGTCTAGATTTTATTTTCCCACTTCCTGATGAGCGTCTAACTAATACCTCAGGTCTAATACACAGCTAGTGAGGGAAATGTCAGTCAGCCTTATTGAAAGGGAAACCGAGGTGAATGTGGCCACTCCTGGGGCTCCCACCCATAGCTCCTCTGTCCACTCCAGGCACACAGCGCAGCATGTCCTCTTTCCTGCCCCTCCAGGACAGTGGCCATAGCACTGACAGATCATCCTCAGGGAGAAGCCCAGAGGCAGAAAAGTACAACCTGTTCCTTCCTGTGAGGCTCCTTCACCAGTGAGAAAAACCTTGCACGGCAGCAGACGCGTTCACGCTCTATTTTACCTATCCTGAAGTCACAAACTTCCCCAAAGTTTAGTGGCCTACCATTGGTCCCCAACCTTTTTAACACCAGGGACCGATTTCATGGAAGACAATTTTTCCATGGACCAGGGAGGGGGGATGTTTCAGGATGATTCAAACACATTACCTTTATCGTGTGCTTTATTTCTATTATTATTACACTGTAATATATGATGAAATACTCACGCAACTCACCATCATGTAGAATCAGTGGGAGCCCTGAGCTTGTTTTCTGGCAACTAAACGATCCCATCTGAGGGGGATGGGAGACAGTGACAGATCATGAGGCATTAGATTCTCATAAGGAGCTTGCAACCTAGATCCCTCACATGCACAGTTCTCAAAAGGGTCCATGCTCCTATGAGAATCTAATGCTCCAGCTGATCTGACAGGTGGTGGCACTCACGTGGTGACATGAGCCATGGGGAGCGGCTGTATATACAGACTCAGCTTCACTTGCTCCCCTGCTGCTCACATCCCGCTGTGTGGCCTGGTTCCTACAGGCCACAGACTGGTATCAGTCAACTGCCTGGGGGCTGGGGACCCCTGGCTAAACAAAAGCAGTTTCTAATTCTGCAGCGCAGCTATCTGGGCAGTACTGCCTTGCTCTGATCTTTCTCTATCTTTGTCTTATCTAGCAGTTCCTGGGTTTCTCTCTCTCCTCTCTCCCGTTTTGTGTGTGTTCGCTCTCTCTTTCTCTCTCTCCCCTCCCACCACTCTTTCCCTCTGTCTATCAGGGGCATAATTTAGGTATTTATTAATACTACTTAATTTGTATAGGTTTTTAGTATTAATAAATACCTAAATTATGCCCCTGATAGAGAGAGGGAAAGAGGTGGTGGTGGGGGGGGAATATTCATTCTCTACATGCCACTGTAATTTACCACAAATTTAGTAGTTTAAACCAAAAAACGTTAGGTCAGGAGTCCCCACTCTGCCTACCTCGCCCACTTTAAAGACTCTGGGATTACCCGGGGCAAACTTGAATAATCCAGGCTAATCTCTCTACCTCAAGGTCCTTAACCTTAGTCACGTGTGTAAAGTCATTTTGGTCATGAAAAGTCATATATTTACAGGTTCCAGGGCTTAGAATATGGATGTCTTTGGGAGGGTTGTTATTCTGCCTACCACACCAGCATTAATTTCCTTTCTTCTTCCCAAAAGCATTGACTAGGGCTTATTCAAAGCTCTAGTGCTTGAAACAGAAATAAGTAGAATTATCTGGGAAAATCCACTTATTCATGGTGTTCACTGCTCTGGATAAGGACGGCTGGAAAGACAATTTGAAGGAAGAGATCATAAAAAATGAAGATAGAAAGAAGAAAAAATATTTAACTAAAGTTAAACAGTACATACACGTTTAATACGTTATCGACTAAAGATACCAACTCATTAAAATGTTTTTTGTTCAAATGTTGTAGACATTTTCTCCTCTGATAATGGAATTCAGGGCTTCCTGGGTTTCCAAAGGTTAGGACCCACAGGCATATACAAGACAATGAGAAATAAGATGAAAACAAGACTGGGTTGAAGTCCAGGATTATATGCAGCGTGTGTTCTATTTTATACCTTTGGCTTATTTTAAGTCCTTTTACTAAGATCCCATTTACTTAAATTTTCTCTGCTATTGCAATCACATTTTCCTCTTCTCCCATTCTTTAATTTATGCAGATTGATTTCTCTAGGGACCTTTTCAATTCTTCCTTCTTGTATTGTTTCTCTTCCTCGTTCTGAGCAGCAGCATGCCCTTGTCTTGCTTAATTTCCTCTCAGAGGAACCATACCACCACTTCAGTGCCCTCGATAAAAAGCTGCGACATCCTCAAAGTTCAAAGTTGCATCATGGGCATAATCTTCCTTGTGGTACAACTGTGTAATCAGATCATTCCTCTACCAACATTGATCAGTTTTCAGGCACGTGTTTAAATAGGCTGAAACTCTTAGTTTTCCTGCATTTATTAAAACCAGAAACTAAAATACCTATTTTTCTTTTTGAGATGGAGTTTCGCTCTTGTTCCCCAGGCTGGACTGCAATGGCACGATCTTGGCAACCTCCGCCTCCCGTGTTCAAGCAATTCTCCTGCCTCAGCCTCCCGAGTATCTGGGATTACAGGCATGCACCACTATGCCCAGCTAATTTTGTATTTTTAGTAGAGACAGGGTTTCTCCACGTTGGTCAGGCTGGTCTTGAACTCTTGGCCTTAGGTGATCTGCCTGCCTCAGCCTCCCAAAGTGCTGAGATTACAGGCATGAGCCACCATGCCCTGCTGAAATATCTATCATTTTTAACTAGAACACTAAAATCTTGTCTTATACATTGATATCCAGGACACACATCATCCCCAGCACAGAGGCTCCACCTTGATACCATCTTTGGCTTGTCGTTTTTACACTGCATGTTCAACCACCAAGTACTGAAGAGTCTCCATGAAAATATTTGTAAGAGTAACGTCTTCCTCTCCACCTCCATTCTCACTATTCCTGGCTCTCAAAGAATCCAGTGTGGAGCCAGAGATTCACCTTCTCCTAACACATCCTACAACAGCCTTCCCTGAGGTCCACATTCCAAATGGATGCTTTCAGAGGAACAGTGTCGACAGTCAGATGCCTCGCTAACCATCTCACTTAATGCTCTGATTATACACACGCCAGGTCATGACCGTTGGATGGTGGCTCTGTGTCTGACACTCTCTAATGCTTTATATATTTCATTCAATTGGTTTTAAAATATTAGAGTAGGAACTGCTACTATTGTCATGCTACATTTGAGGAAACTGAGGCACCGAGTGGTTAAGTAATTTTCCATTTTCCCAATGTCCTCCCTCACCTTCTAGGTAGCAAAGCGAGGATTTGAACCCAGCTATCTGACTGTAGACTCACACTTTTAACCTCAACACCCCACAGTTCAGCCTTCGGAGTTATTTTTCCCCCACTCAACACATAGTAAAATAAGCATCATAGCAGTTAGGAAGCCAGCTGCAGTTCTGTGGGTAAGTGATGCCTTTTATCATACCCCTTGAGTCAGAAATGCAAATTAACAAAATGACTTCCTAAAGCAATGATTCCCAAAGTGCACTTTCCAATCGCCACTGACATCTTGGAAAACGTTCATTATATGGATAAACAGGATTAGGACATTCTACACACTTTATTCCCATTTTGTGGACACAAAAATCACTCACCACAGCACATTAAAAGCTGGTAAGTTCAGCACCAAAGAAGTGTATTGAGCTTAGTTCAACCCACTGTTTCTGAAACCACACTGGTCCACAAATAAGGTCATTTTCTTTAACAATATTTCATTATAATACGGATGAGAAAAAAATGGATGCCCACCGGGGCCACTGTCCTTGTGGAGTTTGCAAGCCCTCCCCGTGTCTGCACAGGTTTTCATGTATTCCAGTTTCCTCCCACATCCCAAAGCTGCGCAGGTCAGGTTCACTGACATGTCTAAATTGTCCCAGTCTGGGGGAGTGTCGGTGTGTGTGAGGGCACCCTGTGACGGATGGCGTCCTGTTCAGCTTGGTTCTTCCCTTGCACCCAGAGCTGCTGGGATGGAATCTGGCCTCCTAAGACCCTGAAATTAAATAATTGGGTAAATAATTATCTTGTTTCTCTTTATTCATCTTTCTTCGAAGTATGAATAGCTCACATGTACTTCAATGTTTAATATTATAAGTGTTTGGGGTCCTTATTTAGAAGTTTGGTGATGTTTTTGACCAGAAATATGCCATCAAAACTTAACTTTTATTTCTATCAATCAACCTATGGTACAATTAGTTTTGTTACATGTTGTTCTACTCAATGCCATAGTTTCCAAGAACCTATCAATGATGCTAAGTGAGATCTTACTGTACAATCACGCATTGCTGAACAATAGGAATCCATCCTGAGACACCTGTCATCAGGCAACCTCTTCACTGTGTGAAGATTCTACAGTGCCTTTACACAAAACTAGATGGTGGAGCCTGCCACACATCTCGGCTATATGGTCCAGCCTGTTGCTCCTAGGCTACAAACATGTACAACATGTTACTGTATGGAATACAGTAGGTAACTGTAATACAGTGTAAGTATTTGTGTTTCTAAACATATCTGAACATAGAAAAGGTAGAGTTTAAATATGGTATCATAACCTTATGGAATTTACATCAGTATAGTGTGGTTCCATATAATATTATGAAACCACTGTCTCAATGTAGTCTGCTGCTATAGTCTGTCCTTATGTAGCACACGACTATAACTTTACCATAAAATTATATTTTTATATATCATTTATTAGCAGACACCACAGAACACATTTTGGAACATGCTGTGTGACAGACTACATCTGAATATCTCCATTTTCTTGTCAAAGTGATATAAAGTCTACTCCCTTTCTTACCTCTTCAATGTCACTTCTCATTTGAAAATCAGTGTAATTCAACTATCTACAAGCTGAAGAAGAAAAATCATGTGATTATATCAACTGACAAAGAAAAAGCATTTGACAAAATCTAGCACATACTCCCAATAAAAACTCTTAGCATGTTAGTAATAAAAGAGAATTATCTCAATTTGGTAAAGATAATCTATAAAAACCCTACAGCTAGAAAGCCTAAATAGTTTCCCCCTGAGATTGGAGGCAAGGTTTAAAGGTCCTTTCTTATCATTGCTATACAACATAGTATTGCATGATCTGGCCATTGCAATAAGGCAAGAAAAAGAAATAAAAGCCATACAGATTGGAAAAAAACAAATAAAATTGTTAAAGAATCCTTTTACCCATTATTAAGGTTAACTAGTTATAGTAAGTATGACAGTATGTTATTGCCAGAGGAATAAATATATAAATAACTGGAAAAGAATAGAGAATAGAACCACACAAATTTGCCCAAAAGATTTTTTTAAAGGATTTTTTTTGAAGACGAAGCAATTCAATGTAGCAAAGGGACATCTATAGGGGAAAAATAAACCTTGACCTTGACCTAATCCTCACATATTAGATAAAAATTAAATCAAAATGTATCATGGACTTCTATATAAAATTTAAAATATAAAACTTTTAGAAAAAAACTGTAATACATACAAAAACCTACACAGCTTATCAAATTGTACAGAGCATAATATCATTAATGCAATTATCAAAACACAATACTTACACATCTTACACAACTTAATACAATACAGCTGAGTGCCCAAACACACACAAATGAGTACAGGTGAAACTGGGAAAATCTGAATAAAGGAGGTAGACTGTATCAATGTCAACATCCTGGTTGTGATATTGTAGTATATTTTGTAAGATGTTACCACTGGGAGAAACTGCATAAAGGACAAGTGGAATCTCTCTGTATTATTTCTTATAGTTGCATGTGAATCTACAATTATCTCAATAAAAATTTTAATTAAAAAAGAGAAGGCAATAACATACCATAACTTTTATGGTATGTTAAAGAATCCTTTTGTGCTCAGACCAGATCCAGAGCCAGGCAGCTCCTGCCAAGAATTGGAACTGGGGACTCATTCATAATTTTTTTTTTTTTGAGGCAGAGTTTCGCTCTTGTTACCCAGGCTGGAGTGCAATGGCGCGATCTCAGCTCACCGCAACCTCCGCCTCCTGGGTTCAGGCAATTCTCCTGCCTCAGCCTCCCGAGTAGCTGGGATTATAGGCATGCACCATCATGCCCAGCTAATTTTTTGTATTTTTAGTAGAGACAGGGTTTCACCATGGTGACCAGGATGGTCTTGATCTCTTGACCTCATGATCCACCCACCTCGGCCTCCCAAAGTGCTGGGATTACAGGCTTGAGCCACCACACCCAGCTCATTCATCTTTTAAGCATGACCAGGCAGGGTATTTAACCTGAGCTTTTGAGCATTACAGTTTCAGTACTGCCTGCTTTCTCCCACCTCAAACAGATTGCAATACAGATACAAAGCACCATAGGAGTTACTAAACATCGCAGTTCTTTCTTCTCCACAATTTTTAGGCAAGCCGAAGACTGTCTGGGCTGCATTTGGAAGTTGAGGTAACAGTACCTGACTAGAAAAAGTAAAAGATGACATATAAACTTATAAAGAATTGGTGGAGGTTTGATTTTCTTCCCTTTTACCCAGGGCTTCATATTGACCTTAATCTTGCTCAGTCACCCTACAGATACACTACGTTTGGCAAAGTTATGTGCTTTAAATGCTGGACAATTCCTGCTTCTCAATCCAAATTTAAGACTTATATAACCAAATATTAGTGTCAATTGTGCTCTTTGAGGTAAAGGACAACACAGTCTCAGGTTTATTCTTTCTTGTGTGTGAAAAATTTCAGGGGCAAATGTAAAACTAATTATTGTTGACCCCAACACAGAAAGGATTTGTATGTGTGAATTCCCTCCTATACTTCTATTCCAAGAATTCTTTCTTCTCCTACTGTGCTGACACTCCATTATTCTTCTTATGTAGTTTTTCTACCCCTCATTGAACATATAAAAATAAATAATTTAAAATCTAAGCTGTTGGAACTTTAAACTATTTTGAGCTGTAAAGGAATAGGATCATGGGCCCTGACTCTTGTGACAAGCAGCTGTGACCTAGGCAGCTGTAACTTTTGTTCTCTGGTGATGGATTAGCCTTCTTTCTTACCTACATTGTTTTGTAAAATGCTGTAAAGGGCTAAAGGGTATCAGGGAAGACTCTCTTCTCTTCCTGTTGATCTTCATTAGAGATTAACTTCCTTATCTCTCTCACATAAAAACTTCATGGCTAGCTCACTGTCTAAGATGAAATGTTAAATATGTAATTTTAAATTAGAAAGAAAATGAGAAGCTGCCCAGAAAAGAAAACAAACTATAATTGATCAAATTGTTGTAACTCAAAAACCAACCTTGAGTACAAAATGGTGTAGTCCTGTTAAATTTCTTTGTTTTCTTCCCATATAAGCAAGACGCTTTTATCTTTGGAGCACTGACCCCATATCTCTGGAGTTTTCGATTCCCAGATGGTCATTCCCAGCTTTCTCTTGAATTAACTCTTTAAAATGAGATTCTGATTCTTTCAGTTACTTCAGTTTGACAGACATAGCTTATATTAATGACACCATTCCTTATGCTAGGGATATTTTGTTAACAACATTTGTTTCTAACACTTTGTCTAGATTTAAAGTTTACACTTCAAGAGTGTTATTTACCAATTAGTTCCATACCTATCATGTATACACTTGATGAAACATTCTGTAATAAAAATAATATTAACGAAGTGTTAACAGTACAAAGTTTAAATGCATGGAAACAAAAGACTAGAAAGAAATACACTAAATTAACTGTAGGTGGATGAACAGGAGTGATCGTTTTCCTTTTTCTTTATAATAGGCATGTTTCATTTGATGAAGGGGAAATTTTTAAAAATATAAATCTGACATTTTCTCACCACTAAAGAACTACTTTAATAAGGGATAAAATAAATAAAAATAATACCAAGATGTAAATAGTGGCTCCATCTGGGCTGATGGATTGAAAGTAATCTTTGTATTTTTTATTCATGAATTTATTTATATTTTACAAATTTAATATGAAAATATATTATTTTTACAAACAGATAAGAACCTTTAAGTGAGAAAAATAAGTGAATAATTGTCAGGATTATTAAGTGCAGCAGTTTGTGTTTGGTTACCACAATTGCAGCTCTTTCTCTACAGGAGATAAGACTCTTACTCAGGGCAATCTTAGCAGATTTGAGGGTCAGTATCTGCTTCTGAAGCCAGGAAACAGAATCCCTGAGTTTACCATTTTCTTTTAACACGTTGTCCACTGAACTTAGGAGCAACCAACCAGCTTCATTATGTTCCTTGGTTCTCCACATATGGTCAAA
This sequence comes from Leontopithecus rosalia, assembly GCA_028533165.1. Taxonomy (NCBI): domain Eukaryota; kingdom Metazoa; phylum Chordata; class Mammalia; order Primates; family Cebidae; genus Leontopithecus; species Leontopithecus rosalia. The sequence goes on from CM052661.1 coordinate 99,710,879, forward strand.
GATATTAGGTACAGAGCTACTAAACTCCTTACCTCTCATGAGCAGTGAAGCAGGAGTGTCAAATGCATTTATTTTGCATAAAGTTCTAAACAGTTCACACCAAGGACTATCAGTGTTCTCCGCACTATTAGAAGTAGAGTCCTTAGCATTTTGGGATCTAATTATATTAAGCAGCCAACTCTAGAAACCCCAATACCAACAAAAGAATTCATCCTTAATATTCTGTTCTTCTAGAACCACTCCGGGTACCAAAATCTGTATTAGTCAGGGTTCCCTAGAGGGACCGAATTAATAGGATCTATCTATCTATCTATCTATCTATCTATCTATCTATCTACCTACCTACCTACCTATCAATCATCTATCTATATATATGCATACATATATATCATAAGTGTACAAATATGTATATATATCATATGTGTATATATTTATATATATATATAAACTCACATCTATATGAGTTTATTAAGTATTAACTTACATGATCACAAGGTCCCACAATAGGCTGTCCATAAGACTGAGGAGCAAGAAGAGCCAGTCTGAGTTTCAAGACTGAAGAACTTGGAGTCTGATGTTTGAGGCAAGAAGCATCTAGCACAGGAGAAACACACAGGCTGGGAGCCTAAGCCAGTCTCACCTTTTCCCATTTTTCTGCCTGCTTCATATTCAATGGCAGCTGATTAGATTGTGCCCACTGGGTAGTATGGGTGGGTCTGTCTGCCTTCCCCAACCCCTTACTCAAATGTTAATCTCCTTTGGCAACACCCTCACAGACACCCCCAGGATCAATCCTTTGCATCCTTCAATCTAATCAAGTTGACACTCAGTATTAACCATCGCAGTACTAATGTTGTATCTGCTTGTCCTTGGTAGTAACACTCATGTAGTAATTCTGAAAGTATACTGCTCAAGCTGCATATGACAGAGGAAATGAGTCGATACACTGACTCTGCTGATACAGGGAACCAGGGTTCTCACTATGGGTAAGAGACATACAAATATGGAATGGGAAAGAAAGAAGAACTCTGAGTTCTGGACTGAAACTGGAGTTACTGGTGGAAACATAGGAATTTTAAAAATGTATTTCTAGTTCTGGCTCTGCTCACTGAAAAGGCCTCGAAATAACAACAGCCCAGTAGCAACACCCAAACCTATCTTCTTCCCGTAACTTAGTTTCCAGATGCTGTCTCCTACTAAACCAGCCAGGGCTCCTTGGAGAAAAATGCTGATTGCAAACTGGCATGGAGAAAATACAAGACCACGGTGTAATCCTTTGTGGACACAGACAAAAACAAAGTCCCCGTGCTACAGCCGTCACCAAACACCGCCCTCTCCCAGATAACCTGAGTGACGGCTGCTTCTGTTAAAGCTGCAGCTTTAGCTTCACTCTATTTCTCTACCTCCTCTCACCCAGCACTCAATCCAGAACAAATTCCTCACCTCCTCAGCACCCCACCATCTCCTAATGCAAGTTAAATCCTCACAACCAAGCCAGGTGCTGCCCCACCCTTTGCCGTCCTATGTGGGTGTGTGGGCTCCACTGCTCTTGCAGGCATCAAAAAGCCTAACTTAGTTGTGCCTGTGGTCTTGACTGAGGGGCATCATACCTCCCACCTTACCCACAGGAGATAAAACTTTCTGTATGTATATGGGCTGAAAGTCTTTTTGGCCACAATTGTGCTGAAACTCATTCCCTAGAACCTTCTAGAATGATGCAGCCAAAATGGCATTTCAGAACCTCACTCCACTCTGCACCTCTCTGCCTTACATTGCTGCTCCATAGAAACAACCAGTATCAAATCTTTTGGTTGTTTTTCTTATGTCATGTTTCTAAATAATATGCTCATTCTGTTACTTATGGATTTATCTATTTTACACATTATTGCTTGCCTTCCTTCAGTATGTTATTTCTCTTTCACAGACAAAATAAAAATTTATGCAAACTGAGAGCAAGACAAAATGCTGATTTCCTGGTTGTTTTGAAATACAAAAGGCATTTTCTCCTAAACCTGTTTGACCCTCATCTTATACTCTCGGGGAAGGTTTTACTTTGTTCACAAAATATTTGATTAACAATTCACAATAGATGAGGTGTTTCCTTTTACGCACATCTACATTCACTTCCTCCTCTCCCCATCTTCCCAGTACATGTTAATTGTGACTTTTAAAATATTGATCATCAGTGTCGACATCACTATGGCTATATAAACGCTGACCATTTCTTTCCTGAACAATTTCTTTAGCCAAATGTCACCTCTCTTCTTCTCAAACATCAAAAATCCTCTTGTTTGGGCCATGGTGTCCTCACACAATGCACCATGCTCTTGCTCCCTCCTGAAAATAGCCCAGCTTGGTTTTGTAGTAATGCACCATAACTGGAAGGGTGTGATTCCCTGCAGACAACAAAGGATCAGGGGCTCCCGGTGATGCACATGGCAAACAATGAATGGTGCCTCTGCCAAGTGTCTCAGGCACCCTGGACTGGAGTCTGGGAAAAATCTCTTTCTTATCCATTCATCGTCGCTTGGTGGATTGATTGACGAGAAGCTGCATTTAGAGGATCTGGCCTCATTATTTAAGCACATTTGGTATTAGAAGTGATGTTAATCTTCTCTCTTGCATTATCAGTAGGTGAAAGATAAGAGCCGACACCATTTATATGTGGGTTATGTAATAAGATTTTACGTTTATTTTGGAGCGCTCCAATCGTATTAATAGCATCCTCTATTTGATTACATAATTGGACACTGAGGTTCCTTCTACTTCCACAGGATAAGGTTAAACTCATTTTCTGAGTCTAATAATCTGAGATCTTTGAAGAGGAAGTGGGGGTTGAAAGGGAAGCAGGAACCATTATTGACAGTGTCCTAGGAGCTACGCATTGCCAAGCATATTCAATTATGCTATAATTTTCATAGGATCAGCAGATTTTAGAGAGAAAAACTGTTGCCCATTTAAGATTTGGAAACATTTCAGAAGAGGAGATAAACATGAACTTCTAGTAGTATATTTTATTCTTTTTCCATCTCAATCATTTATCTCTCCATTGTTCCTTAATTCACATAACTCCTTTTAAACTATCTGTGGACAAAAAGATGCAAAAATTCCTTCAAATTTCTTTTAGTGATCCTTTACAGTCCCTACTCCTCCTGCTGTGGCTCTTTATCAGAACTGTGGTTGTCTGATTGCTGCTGTGTCAATCTGAGCAAATTGTACTTTCAAGGATAAAAGAAAATGTTAACACCTGGCTGATTCTAAAAGTTACTGCATGGTGTGAAGAAAACGGAAATTCCTCTGGGGGAGGGGCAATTTAGATCTAAAAGGGCTTGAGAAGTCAATCATAGAGGAGACAGATGGATAGTGGGAAAAAGCAGTGAAGAATTAGACCAACTGTTTCCAAGTAAATCTGGAATCTTCACAATAGAAGTAATAACTGAAGTCAAAAGAGGTAATGTGACTTCCTGGGGAAAGCACATAGAGGAAAAAGAGCTGAAGAATATTTACAGTAAAGCTAAACCAAATATAACACAAACCAAATCATAAACCTCAAATTTCTAAGGGGTCCCTGAAAGGTCAGAACACAGACTTTACAGCGGGTTCAGGTTCTCAGAAGTGAGAACGAGTTAATGGCTGAATGGAAGTCAAAGTGAAACATCAGACCTTGTCAGAAAAGTTTTCAATTTTGCTGTCATTCTACAACTAACAATGAATACTAATACTGTTCTTCTTTAGGACAGAGTACCAACCAGGTGTGGTAAATAAGATCTGGCGAGGAAATAACAGAAATTTAACCATTCTAAAATGCCAGAATACTATTAAAGCGCCACAAGACAGAGACACACACACACACATATTAAATTCAAATATATGAAGTGTCTTACCTATATCAAGCCAAGGGAAGGAAATTTGTGACTGTTTCAGAGTACCTAGAATCCACAATTCTCTAAGTATGAAATAGAAACCTATCTGTGGTCATTTTCTTTTTAATTGAATAACTGCATTGACTTGATCTATGCACTTAGCTCTGAGTAGGCAGGAGACAGACCTGTAACTCCCATCAGGCTGTGGAATAATTCAATTGTTTCAGGAGGTGAGACTGGAAAACATGTGCAGGTTTGTTCTACAGACAAATTGCACATCATGGTGGATTGGTATACATATTCAACCAAATTATTTCTCAGTTTCTTTCCGTGTTCTGCATTAAACAGTACTTTATTCCTGTGCTATTCATATATAACTGGAATAAGGAACTGGGCAGCCTTCAATCAAGTAGTATGCTGAAGACACCCTATCAGTATAAATTATCAAGGTTCGTTCTGTGAATTTGTGACATGTGAACTTTTAAAAACCCATCACAACACCATTATATAGCTTGAAAAGGTAAACTGAAGGAATTGATTCTACAAAATCAATGAAATAAAAAGTACAAGTGTCTGCTTTTACAGTTCACAATTCAAAAGGAAAAGAGAAACTTCCACTCTTAGTGCACACACATTAATTCTCACCTAGAGACTGAGCAGCTCCTGTAGACAAGGGGATGGGGCACATGATCAGCACATTTCAGTCATGGGGCCACTCCTGTAGCCGCTGGAATTACTATGGGAGGACAGAGAAGGAATGTTTTATACAAAAGGGTGCTGAGGCAGACAACCGGTCGTTGGAGGTTAGTTTGCTATTCAGTCTTACTGGCCTAAGATTTTTGAAAGGCGGATTTTGCAAGTCCTTCCTACAAACCCGTGTGGCCCTGGCTTCCTACTCACCCCACCCACATAGCAATTCGACTGTCCATTGTTACAATGGCTCACCAAAATTCACCTCTAATTCTCATATGCATATTTCAATACCTCCCTGCATGGCATGATTAGGCAGCAATTAGAAGAAACTTTGGATTAGAAATTGGTGCTATTTTCTTACTGAACAATTTTACTGAGTTGTATTTTTTTTCTGTTCCAGTCTTCAGGTATATAGATACAGTTTTCTCACAAGTCTTAAGTGACTTCCATCACTGATTCATACAGGGTCTGTTTTATTTAATTAATTACTTGATTATCAAAAGTAGTATAGTAAGTACCATGAATCCGTCACCCTAAACAAAAATCAGGATCTTGGTGCAACCTACATTTACTAGTGTTCTCCCCACATCAAAATATTCCACTGGGCCGGGCGCGGTGGCTCAAGCCTGTAATCCCAGCACTTTGGGAGGCCGAGGCGGGTGGATCACGAGGTCAAGAGATCGAGACCATCCTGGTCAACATGGTGAAACCCCGTCTCTACTAAAGATACAAAAAATTAGCTGGGCATGGTGGTGCGTGCCTGTAATCCCAGCTACTCGGGAGGCTGAAGCAGGAGAATTGCCTGAACCCAGGAGGCGGAGGTTGCGGTGAGCTGTGATCACGCCATTGCACTCCAGCCTGGGTAAACAAGAGCAAAACTCCATCTCAAAAAAAAAAAAAAATTCCACTGTTCTTCTCCAGCTAAAGTTATGATCAGCCTCTTGATTTGACTTTTTATACAGTTTTCATGTACCTATGTGTGGTGAAATTGTTTTTGTTGTTGTTTTAGTTTTCACCTCTATGAAAAGAGTATGTACATATTTAAGATATATTTTTCTTTATTGAATATTCTGCTACTAACAGAGTGATAGGAGTGAGATGGCAGAACAGGAGCCCCAGACCTCCTTTCCTCCCCACTCCCCCAAAGATTCAATAATTCTTTTGAGAATTCCAGAGTCCAGTTGAGAGGCTCCTATATCCTGAGCAAGCATGAAATCAGCTGTCTCAAAGCCAGTAGAAATATTGGTGACACCCTCGTTCCATCATCCTTTCCCTGGCACCTCCCACATGATCGGGCAGAAACCCCAGGTCATAACTTCTCCCGGGGGAGGAAGGAGAGGACTTGACTATATGTCCCATGTTCTGACTTTCTCAGGGACTTCCCAAAGGACTGATTCTGTCTTGCCTGAATCTGAGAGATGACAAAAACGGCCCTAGGTCGGGAGCCACTGAGAACAAAGGACACAGTTGACACTAGTATGCACTCATCACTCATACTTTCTGCAGCCCAGCACAGAACGAGAGGGGAACTCCCAAATCCTGAGCTCTCCCTGGGGTGGGACAGAGCTGCAGCAAGTGTCTAACGGTCTGGACTCTCCGGGGCTGCCTGGAGGACTGGCTCTGTATCACCTGTCCTGGAGGACTGACAGGCTTGGCATACTCTTGATGCCTGGGGCTGCTCAGAACAAAGCCACCATCTGGACTAGCACTCACTGGACACTCACTGCCAGAGCCCCTCACCTGTGCTCAGTGTTTCTGTTCATTTGTACTGCTCCAACAAAATACCTTAGACTGCGTAATTTATACAAACCCAGAAATTTATTTCTCACATTTCTGGAGGCTGCAAAGTCCCAAATCAAGGAACTGGCAGATCCAGTGTCTGGGGAGGCTCATGTGCTGCTTTCGAGAACTCTACCTTGTTGCTGGGTCCTCACATGGCAGAAGCCAAGAGGGAAAAATGCACCAGGAACTCCCTTCAACCTCTTTTATAAGAGCAGCAATCCATTCATAAGAACAAGACCTAACGCCTTCATCACTTCTCAAAAGGCCTCACTTCTTAGTACTATCACATTGGACATTCGGTTCTAACACATGAATTTTGGAAGGCTACATATATTGAACCCATAGCATTCCACCCCCAGCTTCCCAAAATTCATGTACTCAGACACACAATACAAAATGCATTTATTTTATTGCAAAAGCCCTCGGTGTATTAACTTGTTCTAGCACTTACTTTAAAGTCTAAAGTCTCATCTAAATTTTGTCTAAATCAGATATGGTTGACACCCAATGCGTAATTTATTCTTTTTTTGTTTTTGTTTTTGAGATGGAGTCTTGCTCTGTCAACCAGGCTGGAGTGCAGTGGCACAATCTTGGCTCACTGCAACCTCTGCCTCCTGGGTACAAGCAATTCTCCTGCCTCAGCCTCCTGAGTAGCTGGGATTACAGGGAGTGAGCCACCATGCCCAGCCAATAAACAATTTATTTTGAGATAAACTCCTCTTCAGTTGTAAGCCTGTGAAATCAAACAAGTTACGTGTTTCCAAAATACAATGGTGGGACAGACGTAGGATAGACATTCTCATTCCAAAAGCAAGAAATAAGAAGGAAGGAAGGGGTAACTGGTCCGAAGTCCAAAACCAAACAAGGCAAACCAACATTAATCTTAAGGCTTCAGAATAATTTCTTTGATTTGATGTTCTGCCTTCCAGACATATCGGGGCAAGGGTTGGCCCCCCCCGGCCCTGGGCAGCCCCACCCCCATGGTTTTGCTAGGTGCTGCCCATGTAGCAGCTCTCACAAGTTGCAATTGCATGCTGATAGCTCTCCCAGACTGGAGTTGTCTGTGCTGGTGGTGCTACAGTTCTGGAGTCTCAGAAGTGGCCCAACCCTGTGGCTCTGCTGGGCACTGCCCTCATAAAGGCTCTCTGTGGCTGTGCATGTCTGTGGCAGTTCTTCCTTTGGGCCCTGAAGTTCTCTGAGGTAACTTTTGAGATCTAGGTGGAGAAATCTAGTACACCTTATATACTGTGTGTGCCTACAGAGTTAGGGCCATATGGACATTGCCAAGGTTTAGCCTGTGTACCTTCCAGACAAGTGGTCCAAGCTGTACCTGGGCCCACTTCACCAGAGCAGGGAGCTAAGGAGTTTCGTGCTGGAATGCATGGAGCAGAGACTTGAGGTGACTCTGGGCAGTAAGCCCTGAGGTCCCAAAGGTACCTGGGCACTTCCCTGGAAACCATTCTGCTCTCCAGGTCATGGTACTCTGGCCTGTGATGGGAGTGGCCATCTTGAAGATCTCCAGAATGCTTTTGGGGTTATCCTTTTATTGTCATGATGAATAGCATCTGGCTCCTTTCTATCCATCCTAATCTCCTGACAGTCACTGGGCTACACCCTCTGGAGAAAACTTCAATTCTCTCCAGAACATGTCTTTGTATTCTTTACAAGCTGGCCAGGTTGAGAATTTTTCAATTCTTTAAGTTCTGCTTTATTTTTAATTGTAAATTTTATCTTTAATCATTTGTCTCTTCTTACATTTTACTACAGTCAGGAAAAGCCATGCCATACCCTCAATACTTTGCTTAAGAGATTTCTTCAGCCAGATACCCCAGTTCATTGCTTTTAAGTTCTGCCTTTCACAAAGTACTGGGATACAGACACAATCCAGTCTCGTTCTTTGCTACTTTGTAACAAGAATGGCCTTCCCTTCAGTTTCCAATAACATATCCCTCATTTCTGTCTAAGACCTCATCAGAAGGACCTTTCCTGACTGAGTATCTGGCAGCTCGCACTTATAATCCCAGCACTTTGGGAGGCCAAGGCGGGAGAGTTGCTTGAAGCCAGGAATTCCAGACCAGCCTGGGCAACAAGGTGAGCTGTCGTCTCTACAAAAAATTTTTTAAATTAGCTAGATGCTAATTTTAAATTAGTATCTGTAGTCCCAGCTGCTTGGAAGGCTGAGGCAGGAGGATCACTTGAGCCTAGGAATTCAAGATTACAGTCAGTTGTGATCTCACCAATGCACTCCAACCTGGGTGAGTGAGACCCTGTCTCAAATAAATAAATAGTAAATAAACACCTTAATTGTTCATATTTTTACCTATATTCTGATCACAACCACTTAATGTCCGAGAAGATTGAGGTTCTTCCTACTGCTCTCCTTTTCTGAATTCCCTCCAGAATCCCCCTCTACGGTCCATCCATGCTGTTCCAGCTTCCACCCATTACCCAGTTTCAAAACTCCCTCCACGTTTTTGGGTATCTGTTATAGCCACATCTTACTTCTCAGTACCAATTTCTAAGTTCATTCAGGTTATTATAACAAAATGCCTTAGACTGGGTGCCAGCAGATTCAGGGTCTGGTGAGGGCTCTCTGCTTCAAAAATGGTATCTTGTTGCTGCATCCTAACATGGCAGAAGGGGGAAAAGGGACAAATGCTCTGTGAAGCCTCTTTTAGAAGGGCATTAATCCCGTCCATGAAGGTACAGCTCTTATGACCTAACCACCTCCTAAAAGCTTCCTCTTCTAAAACCATCACCTTGGTGATAAGGCTTCAATATATGAATTTTGGAGGGCCACATACATGGAAACCATAGCACCCATCAAGGCAAGGTCATGGAAACACACCCCAGCTGGCTTCTCTTTTAGGATGGAAAGAGAAGACTGAAACATACATCCAATGTTCAGACTTTTTGGAAGGCTGCTTGAGGGACTAACTTCTGTTTATCCTGGCTCAGAGTACTGATTAAGACTTGGCAAACTCTAGATATCTGAGGGCTTCTGAGATAAACAACAATAAAAGAGCTGGCTAGTGCTTCAGAGAACTTCAGTATAGCAGACAGACAGCAGAGAGAAAAGAGGTTATGAACTGCTAAAAAAAGCAACTTTTTCTTTATAATCTATATACAAGTCCAAGGAATATAGATCTGTAGATCTAGTTAAAAGTCAAAGATCTATAGATCTAGTTATGATCTATATATGAAAGTCCAAGGAAGTCATACACATAGAAAATGTTTAAGAGGATCACAGAATCTCTAGCAAGGCTGATTGGTGAAGGTCATGACCTATAAAAAGCCAGACTGTAAAGACTGGAGATGCAGCTGATTTTTCAAGTAAACAGACCCTAACATAAAGGGTTAAGAAATACAAAGGAACTGGAAAACATGGCCCAAACAAAGGCACAAAGTAAATCTTCAGAAATGAAAGTGAATACAATAGCACAGTAAAAGGACCATACACCATGAACAAGTTTTATCTCTGGGATGCAAGGATGGTTTAACACAGGTGAAGCAATTAATGTGATTACCTGACAAAGAGTTCATAATTATCATCATATATATACTCAAGTAGTTTAGAAAAATAATGCATGAACAAGTAAGTATTTCAACAATGAGGTAGAAAATTTTTTTAAAAATTAAAATTTTGGAGCTGAAAAATACAATAAATGAACCAAAAAAAATCACTAGAGGTCTTCAACAGCAGACTTGATTGAGCAGAGGAAAAGAAAGAGCACACTTGAAAATGGGTCATTTAAAATTATCCAGTTAGAGGAGCAAAAAAAAGACTAAAAAAAGTAAAAACTTCAGGAGACCAATGGTACATACTATAATATACATGGTACATTGCAATGGTGCCTCATAAGGAGAGAGAGAAAAATGGCAGAAAGCTTACTTAAACAAATAATGACTGAAAACTTCCTAAGTCTGAAGACGGAAATAAACAGCCAGATTCAAGGAGTTCAAATGTCTCTAAATACAATTACTCAAAGAAATCTACACAGAAATACATTATAATCAGAGCCACAAAGGAATAAAAAATCCAAACATATTTATAGCCAATAGGAAAATTGAAATAACAACCAAAAACCTCTTAAACAGAGAAAGCTCAGGACCAGAAGTCTTCACTGGTGGATCCTACCAAACATATAAAGAATTAATTTCAATCTTTCATAAATGCTTTCAAAAAACAAAGTGAAAGAGGGAACTTTTTCAAATCTATTTTCTAAGGCCAGAATTACCCTGATACCAAAGCCAGACAAAGATATACAAGAAAAGAAAACTATAGCTCAATATCCCTGATGAATATAGATGCAAAAATTCTCAAAAAAAATGTGCAAACCAAGTTCAACAGCATAATAAAAGGACCATACATCATGACCAAGTAGAATTTACTCCTGGAATGCAAGGATGGTTTAACACAGGTAAATAAATTAATGTGATTAATACAATGAATAATAAAAATCACACAAATAATAAACACAGAAAAAGGACTGGATAAATTCAATGCTATTTCTGATAAAAACAATCTGATAAAAACTTCTCTCTAACCTAGGTATAGAGGGAAGTTACCTCTATACAATAAAGGTCATGCATGACAAACCCACAGCTAACATCATACTAAACAGTGAAAAACTGAAAACTTTGTTTCTTTTCCTCTTCTTTTTTTTTTGAGATGGAATTTCACTTTGTTGCCCAGGCTGGAGTGCAATGACGTGATCTTGGCTCACTGCAACCTCTACCTCCCAGGTTCAAATGGTTCTACTACCTTAGCCTCCCGAGTAGCTGGGATTACAGAGGTCCACCACCATGCCTGGCTAATTTTTATATTTTTAGTAGAGACAGTGTTTTGCAATGTTGGCCATGCTGGTCTCGAACTCCTGACTTCAGGTGATCCACCCACCTCGGCCTCCCAGAGTGCTGGGATTACAGGCATGAGCCACTGCACCTGGCCTGAAAGCTTTTTTTCTAAGATGAGAAATAAGAAAAATGCCCACTCTCAGCACTCCTATTCAAATAGTACAAAACAAACACATGAAAATTAGTAGCGTTTTTATTTTCTAGCAATAAACCATCTAAAGAAGAAGTCAAGGAAAGAACTCCATTTACAATAGCATCAAAAAGAATAAACAGGAATAAACTTAACCAAGGAATGAAATATTTATACACTAAAAACTACAAAACATTGATGAAAGAAGTTAAAGAAGATGGAAATAAATGGGACAATATACTGTGTTCATGAATTGGAAGACTTAATTAGTGAAAATATCCATATTATTCAAAGCAGTCTACAAATTCAATGTTATCCCCCTCAATATTCCAATGGCATTTTTTTACAGAAAAAAATCCTAAAATTCATAAGGAAGCCCCAAAGGTCCTGCATATTCAAAGCAACATTCTTGGGAAAGAAGTACAAAGCTGGAGGCACCAAACTTAATGGTTTCAAAATAGATATATTATAATGCAACAGAAATCCAAAAAGTATGCTAGAAGCATAAAAACAGACATATAGATCAATGGAGCAGAATAAAGAGACCAGAAATACACCGATACATATCTGGTCAACCAACATTCAAAATGATGCCAAGAATACACAATAGGGAAAGGATAGTCCCTTCAACAAATGGTACTTAAAAACCTGCACATCCATATGTAAAAGAATGAAACTGGAATAAATACTTAAAGGCAAGATATGAAAATGTAAAGCTTCTAGAAAAAAAATCATAAGAGAAAAATTCCATGACATTGGTCTAGGTAATGATTTCTCAGATATGACAACAAAAGCAAAGAAATAATAATAATAAGTGGAATTACATCAAGCTGATAACCTTCTGAATGGCAAGGAAAAACAACTAGCAGTGAAAAGGCAACCGACAGAATGGATGAAAATATTTGCAAACCATGTATCTGTTAAGGAGTTAATATCGAAAATATATAAGGAACTCCTACAATGCAAATGCAAAAAACCCAATGAAAAATGGACAAAAAAGTTGGAATAGACATTTCTTCAAAGAAGACATACAAATGACCAAAAGAAATAGGTGATCAAGCAGCACTAATCATCAGGAAAACGCAAATCACATTAGCATTCCATGAGGATGGCCATTATAAAAAAATAGAGCTGGTGAAAGTGTGGAATAATTGGAACACTCGTGTACTGTTAGAAGGAATATATAATGATGCAGCTACTATGGAAGACAGTATAAAGCTTTCTCAAAAAAATACTAAAATAGAATTATCATATGATCTAGCAATCCCACTTCTGGTATTTACCCAGAAGAACTGAAATCAGGATCTCCATGATATTTGCACTGTTATGTTCAGTGCAATATGATTTAAAATATCTAAGATGTGGAAACAATCTAAATGTCCATCTACAAAGGAATGAATTAAAAAAATGTGGGCCGGGTGTGGTGGCTCACGCCTGTAATTCCAGCACTTTGTGAGGCCAAGGCAGGCAGATTGCTTGAGCTTAGGAGTTCAAGACCAGCTTTGGCAAGAGGACAAAACTCTATCTCCACAAAAAACACAAAAATTAGCCAGGCATGGTAGCACAGCTACTTGGGAGGCTGAGGTGGAAAAATTGCCTGAGCCCAGGAGGCCAAGGTTGCAGTGAGCCAAGATCACTTTACTGCACTCCAGGCTGGGTGACCTTAATAGAGTATTATTTGGCCTCGAAAAGGAAAGAAATTCTACTTTGTATAACATGAATGAACCTGGAGGAGATCATTCTAAATTACATAAACCCGTTACAGAAGGACAAATACTGACTGATTACATTTGTATGAGGTATCTACAGTAGTTAAATACATAGAAAGAAGGCAGAATGCTGGTTGCTAGGGTATGGGGGGAGAGAGAAACGGGAAGTTGCTATTCAATGGGTATAAAATTCTAGAGATTTGCTGTGGAATATTATAGTTAACAACATCACATTGCACAATTAATTATTTAAAAGGCCACATCTCATGTTATATGATTTTTACAATAATAAAAAATTCTACTACTACAATAATAAAAAATTCTACTACTGAAGGCTCATTCACTCACATTTGGAGTTGAAACTCAGCTACAGCTGTCATCCGGAACTCACAGCCTCCTCGTGTGACTGCATGACTTTCTCAAAACATGGTAGCTTGGTTCCAAGGGAACCAGTAGGAAGCTGTTATCATATTTTATCATCTAACCTTGGAAGTTATATCGTATCACTTTTGCCATAGAAGTACAGACCCAGCTCTGGAGTGTGGAAGTGTCAAAGTCACGTTTTAAGAAAAGTAAGTGGGATAGGAAATACTGTTCTGGCCATCTCTGGAAAACAAAATCTATGTAAGTCTCCCTCCCTATTCACACAAAGCCTAACCACATCAAAAAGCAATCTGTCTTGCTTTCTTTTTTAATGGGAAGATTATAATCAGCACTTCGATTTCTTTCTTTCTTTCTTTCTTTTTCTTTTGAGACGGAGTTTCACTCTTGTTACCCAGGCTGGAGTGCAATGGCGCGATCTCGGCTCACCGCAACCTCCGCCTTCTGGGTTCAGGCAATTCTCCTACCTTAGCCTCCTGAGTAGCTGGGATTACAGGCACGCACCACCATGCCAAGCTAATTTTTTTTGGTATTTTTAGTAGAGACGGGGTTTCACCATGTTGACCAGGATGGTCTCGATCTGTTGACCTCGTGATCCACCTGTCTTGGCCTCCCAAAGTGCTGGGATTACAGGCGTGAGCCACTGCGCCCGGCCTCGATTTCTTTAATAGCTATAGGACTACTGAAGTTTATTATTTTTGAGGCCATGGGTAGTAAATCATATTTTCCCAAGAATTTGTCCATTTCATTTATGCTTGCAAATATGCTAGTATAGAATTGTTGATAATATCCTAGTAGTATCTCTTTAATCTCTATCTGTACGTCTGTCCACATTTACCTTCATTGTATTATTTATATGATTTTGCTTTTTCAGTTGATCATCTTTGGCAGAAATTTGTCTATTTACTGCTCCTTTTCTTTTTTCAAAGAGCTGATGTTTTTGTTTGCCTGTTGACTTCTTAGGTCTTTGATTCTATTTCATCGACTTCAGCTCTTGTTTCTTCATGATCTCTCTTAAATTTAACTTAGGCTTAATCTTTATTTTTCAAACTTCTTAAAATAGACATAATGGAGCTCATTAATTTTAAGACTTCCTTCTTTTATACAGATTTAAAGCTAAAACTTTCCCGTGAAGATTTTTAAACGAGAGAAAATTTTCACCTTTACTGCATTGCACAGGTCTTTAAGTGTGGTGTTTTCATTATCACGCAGTATTTCCATTGTGGTTTCTGCTTTAACTTTTGGGTCATTTAGAAGTGTGTCTTTTAACTTCCAAATATGTGAAGATACTTATCTTGTTGTTATTGTTAACTTAATCACACGTGGTAAGAGTTCTTTATCTACATAGAACCATTCTTTGAAATGTATTGAGACTGTTGCCTAATATTTGATAACTGTAAATTCTTTCATATGAAACAAGGAAAAACGTGTTTTCTCTAAATTTTGGTTGCAGAACTCTGTATATTCCTATTAGATCAAGGTTATCAACTGTATTATTTAGATTTTCTATATCCTTCTTGAGTTTCTACCTGTTTGACCTATGAGCATGTGCTGAAAGGTAGTCTCTGTGATGGCAGGTTTGTCAAATCATCCTTGTATTTCTAATACTTTTTTGCTTTATATACTTTGAGGTTATTTTATGAGGCGGATGCATGTTTAAAATTATTAAATTTTCTCAGTGAACTGAATTGTTTCTCATTATAGTGATCTTTCTCATTTCTATTTCAAAAAAATCTTGAAGTCAATTATTTTCATGTTAGTATCACTTGACAGTAACTTATCAATTTTATTTTGGTTACTTTTTCTCTCTTTTATTTCATCCTTGTAAGTAATGTATATTAAATTTTAAAACTCAATCTTTCAAGTGAGTTTAGTAAATGGACTAAACTCATAAAATCAAGTTTATCTTTCATTTATGAGTTTAGTCCATTTACTTTTACTGATATGCTTTTTTGTTTCTGTCATATTTATTCTTTTAATTTGTCTGTTGTTTTCATCCTTTCAAAAAAAAACAACACTCCCCACCTCAATAACAAGGTAGCATTTTCTTACATCCTCAGTTCTTCCCTTACCAATGTCCACCATGTTGATATTATCCAGAGTAATTTTCTTTCAGTACCTTATTGAACTATAACATACATATAACAAGAACAATTTTTAAGACATTTTACATATGCACACATACACCTGTGTTACTATAAATGAAGTATGTTTAAACCTTTTTAATGTCAAGAGTCTTTTGATCAGTTTCTGATGTTTATACATAATGTTGTATGTCTCAGTATTAAGCAGTATTTCATTGCTTAAATATATTATAATTTATTTATCTATTCTTTTATTGATAGGCCTTTGGGTTGCTTCTCAAATCTGGGGCTTGGTACTATTATACTATCATTTCTATTTAGTACACATCTAATTCTCAGAGATTTCCTCAATCTTGTTTCCTAATTCGTTAATTCATAAGTAAGCTATATCTATTCTCAGGTCTACATATTTTAGCTTTTCAACTTTTACATTTGTTGTACATATTGTCTGCTCTTTTTAGGTTTTCTTGTTTGGGATTTATATTTTTAATCTCTTTCCTCATCTCTTTCAAGGACTTTAACTAATTTTAAATTCTTGGTTCATCTTTTTTAATATTTCTGCTTCTGTTTAAAAACTATTATCAGCATTATTTTCCTGAAATGTCCTGTTATTTTACCCAATGAGTTCATTTTCCTCTGGAGTATCAGGCGGATATAGCAGAAGGCCAGCCCCTAGTTTGTATGAGTCCTAGACAGATCTTGGTCTTTCTGGGCTGTCTGCGGCCCCCAAACAAAGATACATCCCCACCCTCAACAAGGGAGCAGTTCCAATAGCTCCCTTGTTGAGGAAGGAAATTTTGAGAGAGGGATCAGCAGTCCTCATAGGTCAGCATCTTGGTCAGCACTAGCTCCATTTCCCTAACTATTCCAAGGCTTTACGTCATTCCTAGCGGCTGGGCGTGGTGGCTCACGCCTGTAATCCCAGCACTTTGGGAGGCCGAGGCGGGTGGATCACCAGGTCAACAGATCGAGACCATCTGGTCAACATGGTGAAACCCCATCTCTACTAAAAATACAAAAAATTATCTGGGCATGGTGGCGTGTGACCGTAATCTCAGCTACTCAAGAGGCTGAGGCAGGAGAATTGCCTGAACCCAGGAGGCAGAGGTTGCGATGAGCTGAGATCATGCCATTGCACTCCATCCTGGGTAACAAGAGCAAAACTCTGTCTCAAAATAATAATAATAATAATAATAATTCCTAGCTCATGCTATACATGTTGAATCTACCAATTGTAAATCAGCCTGTATTTAGAGCTTCCTCACTTGGGTCAAAACTCAGAATCACCAAATAAGAGATGCAATATCCTGACACCTTACACTAAAATTAACTCCAGATGGATTAAAGACTTAAACATAAGACCAGGCACCATAAAAACCCTAGAAGAAAACCTAGGCAAAACCATTCAGAACATAGGAGTAGGCAAGGACTTCATGACCAAAACACCAAAAGCATTGGCAACAAAAGCCAAAATAGACAAATGGGACCTAATCAAACTCCACAG
>CM052661.1:99728381-99750717 GCA_028533165.1 Leontopithecus rosalia
CAAAGGGCTATAAATCGTTCTACCATAAGGACACATGCACACGAATGTTCATTGCAGCACTGTTTACAATAGCAAAGACCTGGAACCAACCCAAATGCCCAACCATGATAGACTGGACTAGGAAAATGTGGCACATATACACCATGGAATATTATGCAGCAATCAAAAATGATGAGTTCGTGTCCTTTGTAGGGACATGGATGAATCTGGAGAACATCATTCTCAGCAAACTAACACAAGAACAACACAGAAAATGAAACACCGTATATTCTCACTCATAGGCGGGTGACGAACAATGGGAACGCATGGACACAGGGAAGGGAGTACTACACACTGGGGTCTGTTGGGGGGAATAGGGGAGGGACAGTGGAGGGTGAGCTGGGGAGGGAAGGCATGGGGAGAAATGTCAAATGTGGGTGAAGAGGCGGAAGGCAGCAAAACACACTGCCACGTGTGTACCTATGCAACTATCTTACATGTTCTGCACATGTACCCCAAAACCTAAAATGCAATAAAAAGTAAAAAATTAAAAAAAAAAGAAAAGTTCTTAAAGTTTTTAGCCATCATCTCTTCAAATATTTCCTCTCCGATTCTTCTAGGACACTTCATTAAACACACAGACTGTCTTGATATATCTGCTGTGTCATTTAACTTTGATTCTTTTAATTCTTTCTCATCTTTTTAGTGTTCTCTGCTGCATTCTGGCAATATTTTTCTAATCTATCGTCTAATCTCTAAGTTCTTTCCTCTGCTATACCTAACTTGCTGTCAGATCTGTACATTAAGTTTTCAATTTTGGCTCCTGAAGTTCTAGATTAGTGCTGTCCAACAGAACCTCCTACAATAATGGAAATATTCATATCTATGTTGTTTAATAAGATAGCCACTAGTCACATGTAGTGAGTGCAACTAACTGAATATTTAATTTTAATTAAATTTAAATAACTACATGTGGCTGATTATCATATTGCACAGTAAAGTTCTTGAAGTTCTATTTGGTTCTTTTCAAATTTTTCAACTCGTCAGTTTCCCATTTCCTGAAATTTTCAAGCTTGTCATTTATTTATCTAAATATGGTATAATTAAAGTTATTTTTAAACCCATGCTTTGTAATTCCCATAGTTAAAGTCTGGGCAGAGAGGCTGGTATTTTTATCCCTTTGCTGTTTCTTACTACATGTTGCCATGTCTCCTAATGTGTTTGATTATCTCTAACTTTGTACTGGTCAATGCTTTTGAATAATTATTTGTGGAGGTTCCCTGATGCCCAGTATGAACTTGTCTTTTATCCATCACCAAGGCAGTTTGCTTCTAAGTACCCAGAGGCACCTTCAATCGAACACACCTTAAACCAAGTTCATGGCCAACTCTGCGTGCAGAGCCCCATCAGAAGCAGTCTGTAGTACCCAGTCTCACACATTTTTTTCTTCTCTTTACAGTCTCCCGCATGCAGTTTGGGAAACCAACTTATTTCTGACTCATCCGTTTGTTAAGAGAATGGTTCTTTGGAGGTCCAGCTTAATACAAGCAGGAAGCCAGTAAGAATTCCTACCTTGGGGAATCACAGCTTCCTGTACTCTCATCCCTCAATATTCAACAAAAGCCAAGCATACAATGTTATTGCTGTTTTCAAGGGAGACTTAGCCTGGCATTACCAGAAACAAGAAATGTTCCAGATCTTTTTTTTTTTTTTTTTTGAGATGCAGTCTCGCTCTTGCTCTGTTGCCCAGGCTGGAGTGCAGTGGTACAATCTCCGCTCACTGCAACCTCTGCCTCCCAGGTTCAAGCGATTCTCCTGCCTCAGCTTCCCAGGTTGCTGGGACTACAGGCGCCTGCCACTACACCTGGCTAAATTTTGTGTTTTTAGTAGAGGCAGGGTTTTACCATGTTGGTCAGGCTGGTCTCAAACTCCTGACCTCAAATGATCCACCCACCACAACCTCCCAGAGAGCTAGGATTACAGCCGTAAGCCACTGTGCTCAGCCTCAGACCTATTTTTAACAGCAAGATCAAGCTCCACTGTACACTCCACTCCTGACTACTTAAACCAGATGTGTGGGTTCTACCGATCAGAAGCAGCCTTTCCTGGGAGACTTTTCAGCTGGTTGACTCTGCTCAGGCCTCCTCTAAAAATCCCCAAGTGGAAAGGAAGGCATAGCCCGTGACATCCCTTTATAGTTCCACACAGCAACTGTACACTGCTGTCTCTTATCTTACCCCTGCCTCAAAAGCCCACTAATCTCTAGTCTGTGGGAGTATGGGATGCTTCTTTTCACCAAAGTGTCCATCTGCTTTAAGCTAATGAAGGAGAAAAAGCATTGCTGACTACAAAGAAATGCTAAAAATAATTCTAGAGGGATCTAGAAGTGGAAAATGCAGACTTCTCTCCTTCAGTTCCCAAAAAGCTGGTCCTTTTTCCAACTCTCAATAATAAATTGGAGTAAGTAGTCCCCAAAGAAAAAAAAATATTCTAAGAAAGGTGAATAAATAATATCAGATGTTACTGAGTAAATGCTACATACCAAGAATGGTTACAGATGCTTCACAGGCTCTCTCACTGCCCTGAGGAGGGATTATCAATACCCTCATTTTACAAATGTGAGGACTGAAGCAGAAACAGTGGGGGAGGCTGGAAATAAAACCAGTGATGTCCATCGCCTGGCAACAGAGAGCGCAGCAACAGCGCAGCAGCCACGGGAAGGCGGGGCGCAAAATCCATAGTAAGGTTAACTCTGGTACAGGCGAACTGGACTTTAAACATCTTTCTGTATCATATTCCTAGCAGCTGATTATCAGAAGGCTTAACAGAAAAATAGAATCACAACTATATACACCACAAAATATAAGGAGAATCATTTTCATCCACTTGGAAAACTTGATTTCATAGAAAAATGCCTCTGAGTAAAGATGAAGTGAAAAACCTGAAAGAACAAGAGAATAAATCTATCTTAAACATTTATCATGTACTAGAAATAGTGCTGGGCACTTTATGTGTGTTTATAAACTGATTCTTAACCAAATCAAGAATAGTGGGTTTCTTTTATAGATGAAGCTGGGTCTAGCGAGGCTGTGCCAGGCGCTGCTAGAGTGATGCCAAACTGGGGTTGTCATTCAAGAACAGGTGTGCAGGGGTCTGGAGCCCACCTTGCGGTTTTTCACTAGAACACATGTCTCTTATAAAACTCACTCCCCATGAAATTGACATACTCCTCATAGAGATAACACATGATTGCAGAAAAAGGTCTTTCCAATTATTTTCAGTTCAATTTTTTTCTGAATCCTCACCAATCCTCGCCTCCATCTGTCCTACATCTCAGAGAATGAAGTCTCTGCAAGGCTAACTACACCATCTAATCTCGAGCCCTGAACTCTCCAGCCTGCTTAGGATCTCTGTCAATCATCAAGTATTTATTGAATGCTCACTAGTTGCAGGCACAATTCTAGGTGCTACAAATAAACAAACAAAGCCGACAAAAACCTCCTGACCCCATAAGAGTTCACCTTCTGGTGTGGGAAGATTAGGAATAGACAGATACATGAAACACACAATCTATCAGATGGTGATAATACTACGCAGAGAAATAAAACCAGGAAAGGAAATAAGAGAGCGAGGAGAAAGAAAAAGAAGGCAGAAAGAAGGGGTTGGGGGCTATAATACTGACATGTGGTTCTGGAGAGGCTTCATTCACATGGCAGCATTTGCGTGACGATGCAGAGGAGGGGACGTGGAGTTAGAGGAAGAGCAAAGAGAGGAGAGGAAGCAGAAGAAAAGGTCAGGGTGCCCACGGCCACAGCTCCTCTTCCTCCATGTGTCCAGTGTGTCCATAGGAATGACATGATGTGCTAAATTCAGAGACTCCAGGCAGCCCATGGAATGCCTGGTTCATTCCCAGAGCCCATGCCATCCACAGTGCCTTGAACACAGTGAGTGTTTAATAAATGCCTAGAAAATTATTTATAAAATTATTTGGGGCTGATCTTAACAGTCTATGAATAACCACGTATATAAACATGCATGTGTGTGAATACTTACCATTAGCCAGGATCTTGGGTTTATTAGCAGGACTGAAGCAAATATTATGAAAGATAAGAAGAGGCAATAAAGGGCTGCTCTTATGCTTGTATTTGCTCATCTCTGTTAGTAAGTCTAGACAGCCATGAAGCCTCAGAATCATTTGTTGCCCATCTTCTCCAAATGATATATTCAGGAGTAACTTCAACCAAAGAATAGTCAGATTACTGAGATGTTTATTGCCTCCTTTTGGCAATGCTAGAGAGAGGAAGTTCTGTAAGAAGTTACTCTGTGGATAAACAGAGAGAATATTATTTCCTTCTCCAGTCTTTTTCATTATTATCCTAGTCCCTTGGTGACCAATTAACTAAAATTCTGCTACAGTATTCCCTTACATTAATTTCTCCTTCTTTCTAATACCTTCAGAATACTCCATCTATGTTACTTCCAAGTATAAGTGGAAAAGGTAAGAACAAAATTGTGCTCAAATTTTAATTTCCACTAATTCTTTCCTCATGATGGATAAAGTATACTATAGTTAACTCTTAATTAATCAGAATTGATAACTCAGTTTGGAGATCATTTCAGGCCTTTTGAGTTTTCTCTTTTATCTGCCTTCTGGTAATTTTGCTACTCATTAAAAGTTACCCTATGGAAGGAAAAAAGACAAAAATCCAAATCAGTCTTGAATACTAGCTAACAGCTCTGGAGGTAGTGAGGGTATTTTAGATCACTGTAGCTACAAGTGTTGTTTTTATCAAAGCTATAGATACAACTTAGATTCACTTTACTCCAGGTACTTATCATTACAAGTAAGAATTTTTGATGGCTACATGTCATTCTATTATGCTTACAGATGAGAAAGCTCTATCATTGGAACTGTGAGAGTCTTTTCAATCTCCAAATAAAGCTGCTTCCACAAACCCCACCAAATCCTTAAGTATATGAAAGATAATAAATTACTATCTAGACTAATCTATATGCAAAGTATAAAAATGCTATATCAAGCTGAAGCCCATGACAGCATGGAAACCATAATTGGTTGGACATTTTAGAAATGAAATGCAATCACTGAACTTTTATGATTGCACAGAATAACTCCTTTCTCTCTCTGTTTAAATGTACTCCAGTTTCTCTCTTAGGTTTTCCTGGACCAAAATCAAGATGTTGGCTTTAATCTATAAAATACATTTAACATTTTTATACAAAGGACTCTGAGTATTGAGAATAAAATGAGTTACAGAAATATTATCAACATTACCCAAACAATAAGTAAACTGTAAAATTACATGCCCACTTTCAGTTGCATGTGCTGTCTGTCACTCATGCCCACTTCCCCTCTCTCAGCCAAACTGACATTTTTTAGATTCAACCCTTCCTGGGTTCGGACTGACAAGGGTGGTAAGATATATGTCAGTGCTCTAAAATCTAAATGTGCTATGGGCACTCCTTTTGTTTTTGTTGTTGTTGTTGCATCTAAAGATGTTTTCAGACAATTTCCTACACCAGGTAGAATGTGTAGAAATGTATACCATAGTAGAAAACGAAACGAGACACTTCAGGGCCTGAATTGTACACTAGTACCTGCTGCACTTTCTAAGTCCTATAGATGAATAATGAAGAAGTATAAATGTTAAGTGTCTGGGCTCATTATTACTTAATGCCACAGAGGAAGTCCAGGCATTTCCTAATTAGAGCAGAGGAAAAGAGTCTGATCACACTTCATCAAAATATTCTTAAGTATAGCACTAGAATAACAGATTAAAAGTGGAACATATCTTAGAGATTATTTCTTTTAACCCAAAGGAAGCTGAAAGAGAACAGGTCTCCAGCTCAAAGTCACAGACCAGACTCATGACTGGCACCTACATTCCATCCCACTTAGCTTCCCACCAACACGCTCTATAAGGAAGTGGTGGAAAGCACGGCCCCTGCTCTGCTCTCACATCTGCAGAATCTCTCATTCTTAAAGTGGTTATCACATATATCCAGTTCAAGATAACATCTCCTTTTGGAAATGATATATGTATATGAATATATATATGAAGAAAATATATTCAAATATATATACATATATGACATACAAGAACATATAGATTAAGAAAATCTCCAGCCATGGTAAATAAACAACTGATTACAGCGAGGGTAGAAAAGATCCATGATTTGTAGAGTTCACAAAATTACATGGTGTGATACTCCCACTGTGGCTGATTTCAAGACAATATAACATCAACTGGAATTTTTATAAAATTCCTGCAGACTTAAGATGACACTCATGAGTTAGTAGGAACTGGCACCAACGCACCACTGAAAACATCTTTCCTTGGTAAGATTGATCTTTCCACTTCCTTAGAAAGACCCATCTTTCTATTTATGTGGTGATAACAAAGTATCTTCTGAGGAGTTCAGGGAGAAAAAACAGTAGAGGAAAAGGAGACTCATTTCTTATAAATGCTCTCGATTTTTGTAATTTATCTTGGCCTTCAAGTAAGAGAAACGGAAGCACTCAAATTACAATACTAGTAAGTAATATATAATCTGATTACATTCAAATTTGAAGGGATTTTCCCAATTAGGGAGTCTGTGCATACATATCTAAATACAGAATCTAACTGCACATGTATATTAGAATTTATTTCACTCATTACATCCCTTTTAAATTACCTTAAGTTAAAATCAGTGATGAGAAGTCTAGATTGGGAACCAGAGTCCTAGAGAACTCAGAAAATTGCTTCTCATGCCATAAGGAAGTTAAAGTCTAACAGGGGAGAGGGGCTGTGATTCCATAAACCATTTTGTCAATGAAATTAAACTGAAATTGTTACTGCTCAATTTGGTCTGTTTAAAGACCAAATACATTACTTTTATTATCTCCAATAAATGTAAGACAGCTATCTTTCTAAAACCCTCATTTTTGAGAAAGATAAAATACAATCCAAATGCTAAGAAGATAAATGGAAGGAAATGGCAGGATTCTACTCGAGCTCCTGTCCCCTTT
This sequence comes from Leontopithecus rosalia, assembly GCA_028533165.1. Classification (NCBI taxonomy): domain Eukaryota; kingdom Metazoa; phylum Chordata; class Mammalia; order Primates; family Cebidae; genus Leontopithecus; species Leontopithecus rosalia. Next base: position 99,735,391 of record CM052661.1, read on the forward strand.
CATGTGTCATCCATCAACTGGCTTTAAACAAAGTAAACCTCTTAATCCTTTCATAATCCTTTAAAATAAAATGCCTCCAACTCATAATATATTAATCCTGGAAACTGAGTTGTAAACTTTTGATTGGAAAGATTATTTCACTGAGTAGCCTTTTATGAGATGAAGGGGAGTTTAAGGGCTTACCTTCTGAATTACTCCTTTACAGTCGTGAGACAAGGCCAGGTTTGAAAGAAGCATAAAAACCATCTGCTGAACTGTGGTGTTCTCCAGTGGCATCTGGGAAGCCAACTTTAGGACACACAGCATCAGAGAGTTGCCCAGGGCTCCTCTGTGTGCAGCTTGACCAGGGTGCTGTCCACAACTTGACCAACAAAGAGAACTGCAACCTTTAAAAATAATCGCCTATCACAATGTCTTCTCAGTTTCCTTTCCGTTTAGTTTTTGAATACACTAAGTGGTAAAGCCTATCTGTCTATCAAAATGACTTAGCCATTACCCTGTGAACTGCAAATTAGCAATGGGGCTAATGTTGGTGTCTACATTCAACCTCATAGGCTTGTCCTCACAGAGGACCTAATCATGTCAATAGAGCACTTTCAGATACCAGGTTTATTTTTTTAAAGAATAAAATAAGTATACTAGGGTTTTTAATTGTTCCTAAAGAAAACATCTAAATAAAGGCCTGTGTAGAGGAACAGATTTTAGAAATGGGAGATAACTTGTCTAATGCCTTCATTTTACATAACCGACAAATAATGAACATAATATCCCTGGGAAGGGGGACAGAACAAATACTATTTTCTATATTTGGTCAACAAGATATAAAACTCAGAAAAGCCAGTTTGTTGCTCAAGGTCACACAGCTTAGAAGTGGCAGGAGCCAGCAGTGGCATCTACAGGCTTTCCAGGGTCCAGTGTTTCTCAGGAAATTAACAACTAAATGAGACTTATTGAGGGAGAAAAAAATTTTTGAAAATTAGAAATGCATTTTAATGTTAAATCAATAAGACTGTATTATATGTAAACCTAAGGTATAATTGACTTGTGAAAGTCATACAAGGAGTCATACAACTTAAGTACAAATTGATCAGAATCAAATACATTCCATAAAAGAAACTCATAAAAGATGAGTAAACCAACAAAAGATACAGTATTGGAGCTGGAAAATGCACTGAAACGAGACATTCCCACCAGACCTAAGGAACGGAGAAAGTTGGCAGCACAGAATGAAGGCAGGGACAATTCTGTACACATATGCTTCAGTGATAGTTCAAGTTCAAGAGCTTGAAGGTCTGTTTATATCTCTTTGTGTTGACTGGAGACAACCTGAGCTGGGTATTGAAATGGACAGCTCCAGAGGTGTCAGACTATTCAAAAGAATAAGCCATCATCAGCATCTGGCAGTAACTAGATGGGCTCTTAATTGTTTTGAGTTCTAGTCCCTTCTCTGTATAACCTTCGATATTTAGACCCCCTGAATGTTGTTGGAAGAAAGCACAAACACTTGGTAACTAGTCAAATCTTAAACTGATGAGCATAAATTTTAAACGGGTACTTAACACTGCCAGCAATCCTACTTTGCTTCCCTAGTGTGTTTGCTTTCCTTCCTCTAAACACAGCTACTTCACACTTTCTCCTCTTCTCACATCTCCTCTACCCCTTGTCTTTGCTCATGCTTAGTGGTCAGTGTTCTCTCCTAAATGAAGAAAGGAGAAATATTCAAAATGGGAATTTTCTCATCATTCCCATCAAGTCTACCAACCTACCTAAATCCACATCCGTCCTCTCAGCCTTCCGGCTGCTTCCTGTTGTCAGCTGTGCTCTAGCTCTCACCCCTCTTGTCCTCTCAGGGTGTGCTCTTACATTCACTCCTTTCTGTACCTCACTCTACCAACCCCTTAATAAACATGCCTTTAAAACGCACATTTTTAAAAACAGCAAAAACTCCTCCATTGACTCCATATCTGTCTCTTGCTGTTGCTCCATTTCTCTGCCCCCTTATATGTAGAACATTTTGGAAAGTCTGTCTCCTCCACTTCATCTTGTCTCCTCAGCCCACACTAATTAAGGTTCTGTTTTGGTGCTGCACTAAAATAACCCTCAAGGTCCACAAGAACATCAGTATTGCTAAGCCCAGTAGCCATTGTTGCTATCCTTATTTTAGTACAATTTTCTAGAGCATTCCACACAACTGAGTATGCCCTTCTCTGACTTTCTGTGACTGTGCACTCTTATCTCATTGGCTGTTCCTTTTTTTTCTGCTTTTTCTCATCTTTTGATTAACTCCAAATGTCGATGTGCCTCAGAACTTGGTCATGGGATTCTGCTTCTCCATCTATACATTCTCCCTGGGTAATCTCAAATAGCCACAGGACTTTAAATGCAATCTCTTTGACAACAACTCCTGTGGTAGCCAGCCTCCAAGATGGTCCCAGTGGCCCCTGCCTCTGTACCAGGGTTGCTATGTGTGACCGTCAGGAGCTAGGAGTGCTGTTGAGTTACTTCTGAGACTGGGTTATAAGAGACTGTAACTTCTGCCCTGGGCGCGCGCACTCTGGGTCATTTGAAACAGCCCTGAGTAGCAAGGAAGTGAGGCTGCCATAGGCACACTGAATCCTCCATCCCAGTCAAGACTTCTGATGACTGCAGAGACTCTGAGCAAGGACCACCCAGGTAAGTCATTTCCACATTCCTGAGCCACAGAAGCTGTGGCATAACAAAATGATTGATGTTTACAGATGCTAAATTTTAGAGTAATTTGTGTTGTGGTAATAAATAATGAATGATATTCCCAATATTTTAAATCTTCAAACTTACCTCTACTCTCCGTTGAATTCAGCTCCATCTTACTATTTTCACTTGAGTGAATATCAACACCTCAGACTTAAAAAGGCCAAACAGAACTCTTGATTCCTACCTTTTTCTCACTTTAAGTCTGCTTCTTCCAAATCTTTCCCATTTTAGTAAATGGCACCAGTGTGCATTCAGGCACCTTTCTCCAAATGAGGTTTACCCTGGACACCTTTCTTTCCTTCCTACCTCCCACCGCAGGTTTCCTTGACTGTACCTTTGGGTCATATACTGAATCTGTCTGCTTCTCTCAATCTCTCCAGCTACCACTCAAGCCCAAGCCACCATTTTGTCTCCATGACAAGTCTCCCTGCTTCTAGCCTTGCTCCCAATCATCCATTCTCCACATATCACCCAGAGTAATCTTTCTCTTCTTTTTTTTTTTTCTGAGATGGAGTCTTGCTCTGTTGCCTAGGCTGGAGTGCAGTGGCATGATCTTGGCTCACTGCAACCTCTGCCTCCTGGGTTCAAGTGATTCTCCTGCCTCAGCCTCCCAAGTCTGGGATTACAGGTGTGCACCACCATGTCCAGCTAATTTTTGTATTTTTTTTCTTTTTTTAGTAGACACCAGGTTCACTTTGTTGGCCAGGCTAGTCTCGAACTCCTGGCCTCAAGTGATCCTCCTGCCTTAGCCTCCCAAAGTTCTGGCATGAGCCACCTCACCCAGCCTAATCATTCTTAAACACAAATTAAATCATGCCACTCCCCAGCTTACAACTGCCAATGGCATCCTCTTATATTCACATAAAAATCCAAACTCCCTGTTGTGGCCCCTGAGACCCTACATGACCTGTCCTCCTATCTCATTTCAGATCACTCTCACCAGAACTCACAATGCATGGCCCACAACACACTCTTGATAAAATGTCTATCAAGTGCCTGAGTGAAAGACCAGCCCTAGTGATATCAAGTATCACCAGACCAACTGTTGTGGGAACTAACTTTCATCATGCCCATCTCCTGTTCTAGAATCTATAAGAAGTTCTAACCCTCACCTGGCTTTTGAGGTCTTACATCATAATTTTTACCCTCTCAATTTTCCTACTAAACTCAATTTCCAATTGCCAGATAATCAGACCAGTCCTCCCTCTCTATTCCCTGTACTGCCAAGGACTCTCTCATGTCAACAAATACACTGAAATATCTGTCTGCTCTCATACCTAAAAGAAAGCTTGCCTTTGCCCATCATATCCTCAATAAATCGGAGATATACTTCAAAATATGTATTACTTTTTCTAGTTCACCTTAACAACATTTATAAAACTAGTAGTTTGGTATATTACTGAAAGGCCATACTGGATTCTGTTTACCATTTGGAAAATTTGCAGTATAGACGCAAAGGAGCTGCAGAGAAATTTGCATCAATGAATCATCCATCAAAATCCAAGGCCAAAGAGAGTGCAAGACAGGGACAAGGTGAGCTTCAAGAGCTGCTTCCTGTTTAAGGAAGGAAAAAAAGATAGCATTAGTCTGAATACATGAAAATATTAAAATCAAAACAAAAAAAAAGCCACCAACATAAGACACAAGCAGGATCCTGTGGCTGGCTTCAGCATCCTGCCCCAGCCCCACTGGGCTCCACACATGGCTTCCCTGACCAAGAGCCTGACCAGTCTCAGGAAGTCCTTTCAACACCAGAGTGGTTAATATGTGCCACTAAGGTAGGAAGCATAGAAAACAGCCTCTGTAACACATAAATTAAGCAGCAAAGTGGTATCTCACAACACTGAATATATTCCTGTAAATGCTATGAAATGGCCAAGAAGTGAGACTTTCTGGTTAAGTAAACATTCTGATCAACTCTGAGTCCTCCCTTGCCCACCCTCTCTTCCTCTCCTCACCCCGCCCCCGGGTATGTGTATATATATCCAAAGTAAATTACAATTTTTGAGTAATATGAATATATAAAATTCAGTCTATATAGTATGTTAAATCAATAAATTCTGAAGTAACTCGAGGTCTTTATTACAAAGATCAGTTATCCCTGGGACAACACTGCAGATAAAATACACCTGTTTACTGTAAGTGCAGCAATATCTTTTTTAAACAAACAAGAATTCCAAGGTAATTTATAGACCCATGTTTATGCATGTGAGCATGCACATAAATACACACATCCTATACAATTTCACGTAGCATCAAGTGGCAGAACAGAAGTGATTCCCCATGCTCCACACTCCCCATAAGCACTAAAGTCATTCCCAATGCTCTCCCTAAAGTTCTTCCCATGTTCACCACTCTCTGTGGCACATGGCCCTTCATCTGCACCAGATGACCTTGCTTACTATTTCACAGAGAAGACAGAAAGGATTAAGTACAAATTCCTTTATCTGTTCTGCCATCCTGTCCACACAGTTTATCTGTATTTTCATCTATTCATCCTTCCTGTCTGCCTGGCAGTGAGAAAGAGGTGTTCCACTTTTTGTGGGAGATTGATACATCCATCCGTGTTCTGAAACACAGCTCCTCCTGCCTCCTCAGGGATCTTTAACCACCAATTAGTTCTTCTCTTGCTGTCTCTGACACAACTAGTCCCCCAGTTTGCTCATTTCTGTGCCTGTATTCAAGGAGTTTACCTGTTAAGAGAAACATCCTATATGTCTTAAATTATTAATGCCACTTTTCATGACCAAACTTCCACATTATTATTGCGGTAATTTCCCCATCTCACATTTAATCTTTACTTTCCATTTATTTTCTGCCCTGATGATTCTATTGAGGCCACTCCCACTTTTGTTGTTGCCAACAACACTGAAGCACTGTGGCATTTGCTATGCGTCTCTTCTTTCTTAATTTCCATGCTGCTGCTCTATCTTGGATCATCTCTGATAGAGTCTGGGTACTTGTCCCTGCCCAAATCTCATGTTGAACTGTAATCCCCAATGCTAGAGGTGAGGCCTGGTGGGAGGTGTTAAGATCTGGGGGTGGATTCCTCATGGCTTAGTGCTTTCTTCAAGACAGTGAGTGACACCTCATGAGATCTGGTCATTTAGAAGTGTGTGGCACCTCCCCACCAGCTCACTCTTGCTCCAGTTCTAGTCATGTGATGCGTCTGTTCCCCTGTTGCCTGCTGACATGATTGGAAGCTTCCTAAGGCCTCCCCAGAAGCAGATGCCACTCTGCTTCCTGTTCAGGCTGCAGCACTGTGAGCCAATTAAACCTCTTTTCTTTAATAAATTACCTAGTCTCAGACACTTCTTCATAACAAGACAAGAATGGCCTAATACAATCTCCAAATTCCTTCTCCAGTATTCCCCTCTCAGCTGTTTTCTGCCCTCTCTTAATGTTCTTATTGTCCAAAGATATGACCTAGGTTTTCATTATATACTTTCTTGGGAAATTTCAATGACAGTGAGGACCACAAACACCACCCACACATCAATAACTCCTAATATCCCCAGTCTGTATCACTCCTCAGAGTCCCAGGCCCATAAAATCTACTGACCACAAGCCATTTTTCACCTGGATGACGCAAAGACTCTTGAAGGTAGCATGTGCAAGAATGAACATCGGGTCTCTCACACCTGTGCTCTGCTCTATCACACACTCTTGCATTGGTAAGTAGCTTACACAGGAGTTTGGAGGTCCCCTACATTCCTCTTCTTCTCTATGCCTCAAATTTACTCCCTACCCTTCTTCTCCTTTCTACCTGCTCAAATTAAGGTGTCATCATCTCTTGTCTGGACTATGACAGTCCCCTCCATCTAACCTTGTCGACTGTTTAACTCATTTACCTCACAGCCACCATGACCCTGCCTTGCAGTATGAAAATCCCGTAATGTTATGCATATGCAGGGTGGGGTGGCAGTGGGTGACCTGGCGAATTACCCAATATGACCAACTATTAATAATGAGAACATGCCATACATGTAATAGAAGCTGAAATTGAAATTAAGAATCTCTACCTCCATAAGATCATATTTATATTCAAGGATAGCCTAAATATTCTTTGGATTTACTTCTTATTAAATAACTTAGAAATATAGAAATGCTTTGACTTATTGAGATATTACACTTTTATAAATGGCTAATGTGATACAAATTGAGCACAATATTCATAACTAGTAGCCAGGTTAGCATTTCATAAATCTTTATAGATCCTACCTGTAAAGTATTCCAGAGTATTTCCCTGAATAAAGTATCATGGATGAATATTAACTGCACATACACATGAAATTTATATACATATACACATGAATACTGATTGTACATCCAGTCACAAGCATAGTATCAAAAGCATGAAGGAATCATAAGTTTATTAATGGCACCTCTGTTTTAAGAAAAAGTTCATATAAATTCATATACAGGAATTTTAATAAAATGTATAAATAAGTATTTAATTCCCATCAAACTACTCTGAAATATAAATTGTGAGTCATGTATCCAGATTTTTAACATAGCTTAAGGAATAAGTGTGTTCAACACATCCATTTTCCAGAGGTGGTATGGTTTTTCCAGTTGTGCTCTTACCACAATAGCAAAACAGATAAAAATTTAAAAAGCAAAGGAAGCTTCTGTAATTTATCTTTGCTTTCTGTATTAAAGCTTTAATCTAATTTTTGAAATTTTATTTTCATGATAAGCTCTTACAAAGAATAATCTAGTATTTCTGCACTAAAGCATTAATCTAGTATTTCAAAAGTGTTGTAAAACTATAGAAAAAGCAAATCAGAGTGTTCAAAAGATTGTATCTTCTAGAGTAGTACTGATACAATGGTTTAAAACAACATTATCAATGCTTATCAACAAAGCAAAACATCTCAGTGATTTATGACAGAGGGGCTGTGTAAATGGTCACAGGAAGTCAGCAGAACTAGAAGAAACTTCTTCTCAGTGGATGTGGCCGCACTAGGCAGCAGCTCTAACTATCTTCTCCTCTGAAGCAGGAAACTCTTCATCTTTCTTCCTTACAAATACAGATAGCTTCACTTATTTCCTTGGAGAGTTGTTCTGACAACCCATTTTGAAAGAATCTACCTTAGAAGACACATCCAGCCATTCATTCCATATCTAAAATAGGTGGGGAAAAAACACCTAAAATGCCTAAGAGTACAGAATGAGGCTGAAGTTTGTGAAGTTAAAGTTTCAATGATAAATCAAAACACTGATATACACAAATGTAATCAGTGTTGATGAATAACAAGATTAGATACACCCATTTCTGACAATTATCACTGAGTTTAAGGACCAATCAACTGTGCATCTAAAAATTTAAAAGTCAGAGTGTTCCATTTTTCCAACTACATTATCTCATATAAAAATTAAACGGCTTAATACCAGCACTTCTATTAAAAATTTGAAAAGTAGCTCTACTTACTTTACATTCTTCATTTTGATAAAGACAGTTTCTTAGGAGCTGCATGGCAATGCTTAACTCTTTAATAACACCATCCTCCTATGTAAACAAAAAGCAGTTGAAAATTGTGAATGCAACAGCATACTCCACTCTTTGTGTATAGTAATCCCCTCCCCTTTGGGTCACAGTACAATGCAGCTGTGCTCTAATATGCCCAACCACTGTAACTTAGAGGGAACTGACAAGCTAACGATCTCTGAAAGATGACCATATCTCAAGAAGCACATTCACCACAAAAAAGCTATTTCTGTTCAATGAAGCATGGAGGAACTCGGATATATGAGAGCCTCCATGTTTCATCTCAATAAAGTGAGGCAGATACTGACAGGTTTTCAATCAAATCAGGTATTGGCTGACTTTCTCAATGATAAAGTAAGGGCATTGGGCTAGAGAGGAAAAAGGGAAAGAGGCAAAACAAACAAACACTAACTGATAAGCATACAATCAATCTCCTGCATCAATTAAATTATTAAACATGGCTTTGTCTTGCTTTCTTATTAAATGAAGTAGAAACTAGTTATTACACACAGTGCTGCTATAATGGCCTTACATGCACACATGTATGTATATTTGTATATTCATACTATTCACACACTTTCATTTGCTGAGTAAGTGGATGGCAGATCTTGTTAACCACAGTAGTTATTGTTAACCATAGCTATTATATAATAACTCTGTTATTATGAGTTTACCCAAGCATGCAATTTAAACATGAGTCCGGCAGACTCAACACTAGAGGAGATACTCAGAAGGCACAGAAGGAGATAAACAGAGATTAGGAATACCAGCTCTGCCACCACTAAGATACCAAGCAAATATTAGCTTCATCAGTTACCAATTGTGTGACTAAGCTGTAATGAGTGTTTGTTCATAACAAATATAAAATGTTTCCATAGTGGCTGACATATAGAAAACCCTTAATAAATTACAGTTGTTTTAGATCTCATTCCTAGTTAACCTATGATTGTTTTGAGATAAAGATTTTCTTTGTGTAGTATAAAAAGCTTATCTGGCAAAGTATCATGTATGTGTGGATATTTTTAAATGTTTACAAAAACAAAAGTACATAATAGACGTTGTCTAAAGATCTTCAAGTAAGGATGAAGAACAAAAAAAGCCAACAATCTGCTAATGTAGAAGTCTCATTAATCATCCAATTGTACTTTTCTTCTAAATGAGACACTCATTTCAAGTTTGTGCTCATTTCTAGGCACAGGAAGAATAGAGAATGGTCTCTATATAGCCGTTCATTGCGTTACCTTTTTTTTCAATGCTGCTTTCCCAGGCCTCAGAGAATCTAGATTCAGTTGTGCATTTATGTGTTTCATCTGCTCCATGCAGTTGTCTATAAGATTGGCTGAAAGACAAGATCTGCAGCAGTCAAAAAGATATTCTATTTCCAAGTAAGTTAAAACCACATACACCAATCAGATTCTCAAAAAAGTAACATTGTCTATTTCTGATCCACTTCATTTTAGAATTTTCAGTGAGAGATTAATGAATCCGAGAGGGGAAAGTAAGAGGACAAAACTGCTGACTACTGCTTGTTCTCAGTTTTTAGCAAGACACTCCCCAAATCCAATTTATATCTTGAGGAATATATCATTTGCTTTAGTAGCAAATCACAATTGATATTAATGGACTTGCTGTTGCCATTATTCTCTTTTAATTCTCAGATCTATATTCTCCAATTCCCAAATGAGAAATTATAACACTCAAGAGGAGAAATTTATACAAAAATATGGAATCATCTGTTGCTGTTGTTTTTACCATTAAAACCATGTGGGTTTTCTTCAGGCATGCTGTGAGTGCTTCTGGATACCAATATTTAATTATAATGAAATTTAATGTGTTATCTTTTAGCTGCTCTAATATTTACATAAAGACTCTTTAGAGCAAGGACCATCACAAATCAACCCCTGCAGAGAAAACCAGATCTAATCTTTTTATTTGAGAGGTACTATGTGTTTACTGTGTTTCTGCATGGAAAAATATATGTTTATTTCTATTGACGCTGAGATTATACTGTAAGTTTTTTACATTTCGAGTCCAAAGAAAATTAACTTGAACAAGCAACAAAACATATGAATTGATGATAACACCACCGAAACAGCTGATGTGCCACGTGGCTCACCTTCCAAAGCACGTTTCTGCGCTCTTCTACTGACAGCCAGAAGTGACATCAGTGCATTTGCAGCTACTCTTTTCAGGATATCTTTGGAGGATTTTTCTTCATAGCACTGCAGAGAGAATACAAATCAAACTGCCTTGAAGAAAAATTTAAACTGGAGCAAAACTGTTGTGAATAAAAGACATTTTCTACTTAAAAGATACCGTTAGGTTTCAACTATCATGTGAAATTAACTGGATTTTGATAAATCATTAGTATCTGAGAATGTTATGTGTGGGTAAGACTGTATAAGTTGTTTATAATATGAAAGAGAACAATAATTCTTAGAGACTCATCATCTACAGAAAAAAGCTTTATTTAGAACTAACAACACATAGCAAGCTAATATACTTACTCAAAATCACTGGATCATATTGTATATATATATATATGTGTGTGTGTAACTTATTAAAATGGGTCCCTGTAAAACTACCGAATAGGAGATGTCATCAATTTCCTTCTTTCTCTTCTGGGGACACATTCCCCTCCCTCCATTTCTACCTAAACTACCCCTGTATCTCAGTTTATTTGGTTCTTTCCATCTTTCATTTCTATGGTAACATGTACCTGTCATATAACATATTTTCTTAGAAAATATTGCATAACTTTTTTGACTTTTATAGAAATGGAAAATCATTTGTATTTCTGAAGATACTATTTTGGTATATTTCCTTTATACATTTAAATTTATGAGTTAGAAAAATTTTCACTTAAACATTTCTAATATGTACAAAAGTAGACAGAATAACAGATTCCATACTTTTTTATTAAAAAAAAACTAGAGATTTCTGCTCCAAGATGGCCAACTAGATATAGCCAGGAGGAACATCTCCCACTGAGAGACTGGTATATCAAGACTGGCACACTCCTAGTAGATCTTCAGAGGCAAGTCATTTAGAGCAGATGGAGGGAAAACACACAGCCAGGACTGAAGGGGGAGGAAGCTGGGAACCCTGTTCAGGGCTACCTGTTCCTGGCCCCCAACAACTCCTGCGTAGTGGGTAAGTTGAAAAGGCAAGGAACAATATTCGCCTTCACCACAGGCCCCTGGAATCGTGGTAGGAAGGAACCCCTGGACCACCAAGGACACTTGAGTTGACAGGGAAAGCTGCTTAGGGAAGTGGTAGAAGCAGAACTCCAGTTGGGGCAGAGCCCAGAGAGTTTGGTATGTGAGTGTCCATAGTGAAGCATGGCCAGGGACACCCATCCCCTTAGGCTAGACTTGCTCCCATAGGAGACTTTGTCCCTAGGGGAACTATGGGACCTCAAATCTGCCAGGTGGTCTTGCTGAACAGATGCCAGCATTATGCTTTTTGTACAGCCTGTGTAACTGTGAGCCAATTATATCTTTTCTAAATAAATTACCCAGTCTCAGGTATTTCTATACAGCAATGTAAGAATGGTCTAATACATGAGCCATCCACACTCTCAGACCACAGCACAATAAAACTGAATTTAATATAAAGAAAATTGCACAAACCATATATTTACATTGAAATTAAGCAACCTGCTCCTGAATAACTTTTGGCCAAATAATGAAATTAAGGCAGAAATTTTTATGAAAAGACACTTTTCAAAGAAGACATTTATGCAACCAATGAACATATGAAAAAAAGCTCATCATCACTGGTCATTAGAGAAATTGAGAAACCACCTCATGCCAGTTAGAGTGGTGATCATTAAAAAATCTGGAGACAACAGATGCTGGAGAGGATGTGGAGAAAGAGGAATGCTTTTACACTCTTGGTGGGAGTGTAAATTAATTCAACCATTGTGGAAAACAGTGTGGCAATTCCTCAAGGATCTAGAAATAGAAATCTAGATTGACCCAGCAATCCCATTACTGGGTATATATCCAAAGGATTACAAATCATTCTATTATAAAGTCACATGCACATGTATGTTTATTATGGCACTGTTCACAAGAGCAAAGACTTGGAACCAACCCCAATGCGCATCAGTGGTAGACTGGATAAAGAAAATGTGGCACACATACACCATGGAATACTACGCAGCCATAAAAAAGGATGTATTCATGTCCTTGGCAGGGACATGGATGAAACTGAAAACCATCATTCTCAGTAAATTGACACAAGAACAGAAAACCAAACACCGTATGTTCTCACTCGTAAGAAGGTGTTGAACAATGAGAACACACGGACACGGGGTGGGGGGTGAATATCACACACTGGGGCCTGGGGGATGGGGGGCTAGGGGAGAAATAGCAGGGAGTGGGGGGATTGGGGAGGGATAGCATTAGGAGAAATACCTAATGTAGATGACAGGGTGATGGATGCAGCAGACCGCTATCATGGCATGTGTATACCTATATAACAAACCTGCACGATCTGCACATGTACTCCAGAACTTAAAGTATAATAAATCAATAAATTTTTAAAAATAAGTTCTTTGAAACTAATGAGAACAATGATAACATACCAGAATCTCTGGGACACAGCTAAGGCAGGGTTAAGAAGAAAATTTATAGCACTAAATGCCCATATCAAAAAGTTAGAAAGATCTCAAGTTAGCACCTAACATCACAACTAAAAGAAGTAGAAAACAAAGCAAACAAACCCCAAAGCTAGCAGAACACAAGAAATAATCAAAATCAGAGCTACACTGAAGGAGACTGAGACATGAAGAACCGTTCAAAACAACAACGAAGTGAGGAGCTGGTTTTCTGTAAAATTAGTAAGATACATGGGCCACTGGCTAAGACTAATGAAGAAAAGAGAGAAGATCCAAATGAACATAACCAGAAGTGAGGGGATTTCTCTAACCCCAGAGAAATAACTATCAGAGACTAGTATGAACACTTCTATGCAACAAACTAAAAATCTAGAAGTGGATGAATTCCTGAAAACATGTATCCTCCCAAGATGAAACAGGAAGAAACTGAATCTCTGAACAGATCAATAATGAGCTCTAAAACTGAATCAGAAAAAAGCCTGTACACCAAAAAGCCATGGACCAGATGGATTTACAGCCTAATTCTACCAGATGTACAAAGAAGAGCTGATACCATTTCTACTGACACTGTTCTCCAAAAAATGAGAAGTAGGAACTCCTCCTCAACTCATTCTATGAGGCTAACATCATCCTGATACCAAAATCTGGCAGAGACACAACAACAAAAAAGGTAAATATTCCTGATGAACACTGACGTAAAAACTCTCAACAAAATACTAGCAAACTGAATCCAGCTGCACATCAAAAAGCTAATCCACCACAAACAAGTAGGCTTTATCCCCAGGATGTAAGGTTGGTTCAACATACAGGCAAATAAATAAACATGATTCACACATAAATGGAACTAAAGACAAAAAGAACATGATCATCTCAATAAAGGCTTTCATAAAATTCAACATATTTTCATATTAAAAACTCTCAACAACCTAGGTATTGAAGGAACATATCTCAAAATAATGAGGGCCATCTATGGCAAATCTGCTGTCTACATCATACTGAATCGGCAAAAGCTAGCAGCATTACCCTTGAAAACAGGCACAATACAAGAATCCCCTCTTGCACCTTTCCTATTCAACACAGTATTGGAAATTCTGGCCAGGGCAATCAGGCAAGATAAGAGATAAAGGGCATCCAAATAGGAAGAGAGGAAGTCAAACTGTCCCTGTTTGCAGAGACATAATCCTGTATCTAGAAAACCCCATTATCTCAGCCCAAAAGCTCCTCCTCAGGCTGATGAAACAATTTTAGCAAAGTCTCAGGATACAAAATTAATGTGCAAAAATCACTAACATTCCCATATAGCAATAATCAAGCCAAGAGCCAAATCAGGAATGCAATTCCATTACAACTGCCACTAAAATAAAATAAAATAAAATGCAGTATCTAGGAATACAGCTAACCAGGGAGGTGAAAGATCTCTACAAGCAGAAATACAAAACACTGCTCAAAGAAATCAGAGGTGACACAAATGAATGGAAAAACATTCCATGCACATGGCTAGGAAGAATCAACATCGCTAAAATGGCCATACTGCCCAAAGCAATTTGTAGATTCAATGCTATCCCTATCAAACTATCAATCACATCATTCACGGAACTCAAAAAAACTATTATAAAATTCATACGGAACCAAAAAAGAGCCCAAAATAGCCAAGGCAATTCTAAGCAAAAAGAAAAAAAACTGGAGGCATCAAGCTACTTGACTTCAAACTATACTACAGGGCGACAGTAACCAAAACAGCAATTTATAAACAGTACACCACAGGCTTTGGGCTCTGAGACGTCCTGACTTCAGGCATGACCCAGTACATTCGCAGCTGTGGTGGCTACAACAAAAGACTCTTTCTGTTCGAGAAAAGCAGAGGGAAAAGTAAATGGCACTTTGTCTTGCATCTTAGGTATCAGCTCAGACACAGTGGGGTAGGGCAACAAGCAGGCTCTTGGGCTCTCTAACTCTAGGCTGAGGGTCTTGGACAGTATTTCTGGACCATCCCTAGTCAGAAGGGAACTGACTGTCCTGAAGGGTGAGCCCCAGGTCTCGCAGCATTCGTCACAGGCTGACAGAAGTACCCTTGGGCTCTAAGTGAACACTGGCAGCTGTCTGGCACAACTCCTATGGGGCCATGGTACTGGTGGCCAAAAGGAGAGGTTCCTCTTCTTGTAGAAAGGAAGGAGAAGAGCAGAAAAGATCCTGTATTGTGGTTTGAGTGCCAGCTTAGCTGCAGTAGAATAGAACATCAGGTAAAATTCTAAGGTTTATGACTCTAATCCCGGCTCACAGATAGCATCTCTGGACTTGCTCAGAGTCTAGGGGAACTTACTACTCTGAAGGGAAGGACAGAACCCTGGCTGGCTTTGCCACCTACTAATCATAAAGTCTTAGGACCTTGGGTGAACACAGGTAGTAAGCAGGTAGTGACTGCAGTGGGCTTTGAGAGAAACCCAGTACTTTGTTGACATCAGGTCAGATCCAGCATAGT